>CM057381.1:137117500-137447500 GCA_030015415.1 Cynopterus sphinx
ACCTCTCATCCCCTAGTGATTTATCTTAACTTTGTTCTTCTCATTAAACTCTCCTTAATTACCTTATTTGAGTATGCTTCCTGTTTCCTACAAAACACTGACTGATGCATTTCTATATTTTATTTTTTTAATTCTAATTTGTTATAAAAATTTTTTAATGATATTCTGAAAACATTTCACAAATGGTGGCTTTTTTCAATGTTGAAAACCTAAATATTATTTTTTTCAATGTTATCATCTGATTGTTTGTTTGTTTTACCCTAGAGATCCACAAAAGGCAGAGTAGAAAATACTGAGATTTTAGTAGCAATATAATAAGGTGGTTTGAGAAAAGAGATCACTGCTATTATGAGAATAATCATTGTATTACTAAAGGCCTCAAAGCTTGCAGGCATTAACTTTGAAGGAAACATTCAGGAAAAACTTCCCAGTGATCCATGGAATTAACTCACACTGATAAATGGGTAAAAAATGACCTTTGGAGGAAGTGGATCAGATTATGTTATGGTATATCTAATCGCTCACATATTTTTTTCCCCATAATTTCACTCTTCACTTTAACAAAATTGAGAAAAAAGAGACATGAATTTTCAATTTGGATTTGTACTTACTTTCTATTTGCTGCAAAGTATAATAACAAATGCTTTCTGTTCTACAATTTTAATATAAAAATTAAAGAAAATTATTTGGCAACTGTCACTAAGATTACTACTTCAGAGTCTCAGGTTAGGACTTTGTATTTTTAAGTACAAATCCTGGTTCATTCAAAATTTGCATTTTTAGTTTCCTCACTTAAAAAAACAATAGTGTACCAACTAAACGTATTTACTTTTGCCTTGAAGAAAAACAGATAATTCAGACAAAATTAACTACTTTTATAATTAACATCCCCACTAATTGCCATTTCAGACTTAAAACATCCAAAACTAAGCTCATAACCCCACCCAGCCTGCTCCTTCCCCAATCTTGTCCATATCAGAAAATGCATCAATAGTCACCTAGTTTTCATGCCTGTGAGTCAATCTTGGCCCTTTATTTTGTTCACATTCAACATCCAATCCATCAGCAGGTACATCGAGGCATTCCTTCAAATGACATCTCTTAATTCAACACTATCTCACCACCTACAGTATCATCGCCCTAGTTCCAGCTACATCTTCTCTCACATATCCTCTCGTAGTAACCTCCTATGGGTCTCTTCATTTCTGTTCTTCGTTCCCTTACTACTGTCAATTCTATACAAAGCAATAATCAGAATGTCTCTTTCTGATTAAAATTTAGATTTCATTACTGCTCAGCTCAAAACTCTCCAATGACTGCTCAATATACTCAGTATCTATCACTCTGACCTAGTTGTTCTTCCCTTAACTCCAGCCACGCTGGGGCTCTTGCTGTTTCTCAATCATAGCAAGCTTGTTCCCTCTCAGAAACTTTCGACCTTCTGCTTCCTTCTTTCCACAATGATTCTGTCCACGATCTTTGTACACACACACACACACACACACACACACACACACACACACATACACACACACGAAAAAACCTCTCAACTTTCTTACATCATGTTTCTGCTCAAAAGTTGTCTACTCAGAGAGGCTGTCTTTGATTAGCTCTCTAAAATAGTGCTCCCTGCTTGCTCTCTTTCAATTTCTTGTACTTTTCATAAACTAACATTAACTATTTTTTATTTGTTATATTTTTCCTCTGCAAAAATGTGAACCCTATAAAGACAAAACTTTTTTCTGTGTTTATTATAATTATATTCCTAATGCCTTGGATAACTTTTGACACCAAGTAGGTGCTCGATAAATATTTGTTAAATGAGTGATGGAATGAATAAATGAGTAAAACACATCTTGCTTACTGGAAAGCATACCTAATTCTCAATTGGAGAAATTCTGACCCCAGGGGACATCTGTCAATGTCTGGACACATATTCAGTTCTTGTAACTGAGAGAGTCATGCTACTGGCATCTGGTGGACATAGGCCAGAGGCGTTGCTAAACATCCTACAATTCACAGGACAGGCCCCACAACTCAGAATTATGACATAAAATGTCAGTAGTGTTAAGAATGAGAATCTCTGATCCAAAGGTTAAAAATATAAAAATGTCCAGCTGCCAGATTTCATCGTCATCAGTAAGGTGAATATGTAAATATGGAACCCACAGGGGCATGAGATGGAGTGAAAGGTAGAAAAGAAGAAGGCAGGCTCAAAGCAAAAGAAGACTGGAAGAATCTGAAACTGATCAAAATCCAACTTATATGTAAAGTAAATTTGGGCTAAGTCCTGAGAAAAATCCAAGAGTATGTGACAACATGAGCCTGGTAGTAGAGTGAAAGCATTCATCAGTTAATCCAACAGGAAACAAGCTAGCAGCTACTATACAGGAAACAATGTGTTTCTCCTCATATAAAAGATTAACAGAGAGGAAGCTGTCAAGAGTCCTAGGCAGAGGAATGCATCTAAGGGAAGGACACAAATCCCAATTTACTTGGTGAGACTGAAGATCCTAATGTATCTTCCTTAGAAAGAATCTCAGGGACTTCTCTCCCTATCATTACAATTGGGATTTCCTTGCTTTCTTCATTATGCTTATCACCACATATAGTGATATATTCATGTGTATGTTTACTTGATTAAAGTGGGTCTCCTCATTCATTCTTGAGTCTACCAAAGAACGAACCCTGTCTGTGTAGTACTTGATACACAGAGTCAGGTTGATGATTATTTGATGAATAACCTAGCAAATAAAAGTACATCTAACAATGAATGGCACTTAAAAAAAATTCACTGTCTAAAATGAATGTTCAGGTCTCTAACATTCAACTCTATCCCAGTATAAGATGAAGAATTCAAAAATTACATTGACCCATTTCAAGCCAAGCAGCCTTCCAAGCAAGGTTCTGTAATAGATTCATAATTTCCATGTTACCTTCTACTCCAAACTCCTCATATAATGGACAATTTTTTTTCTTTCAACATATATTTTATTAAACACCTTCCCTATGTGCCACAACTGGAACTAGGTGCTTGGGGGAATTATGAGCAAAACAGACTTTGGCCCAAGTTCTCCTGGAGTTTCAAACCAGTGAAGGAAGCAAACATTAACAAATGTAGTTGCAAATTATCATGAAAAGATAAGCAAAAACTACAGGCAAAGATAGAGAATTACAACGCATCCTACATAATATAATTAGCAAAGACCTCTCTGCGTAGGTAAAGTTTAAGATAAAAATATTTAAGGATTTAAAAATAAAAAGCCAGTGCTGCAATCATTTTTAAATGAATAAAAACACTTAAGCTTTCATCATGAAATTACAAAATCTTTTTGTGAAACCTTACTGTCCAATGAGGTTAAATGAACTCTTTTATATTTAAATAATAAACATTTGTTGAGTAGAAACATTTAAAACTCTCCAGGTCCTTTAAGGTCTCCATATTCAAAGTTGATTACTTAGAGAGGAAAGCAAATCGAACTCAATTGACCTTGCTGCCATCAACCTAACACACACTAGCAAATCAATTTTTGTCATGGAAGGATTTTGACATAGAGCTTATGAGTCAGCAGTTTAAACTCACTGAGTAATAGAATTATGAATATGAAAGGAAGGAACAATCAAAAAGGATTGGCTTGAATATCAACATTCTTGGGCCACTTTGAGAAGGGAAAGTGTTATTAATCCAATGCCTACCATATGTTATAACGGCACTTCGCTAAGTGTTTAAGCATTTGCCTTCTCATTTTATATCTGTGTGTAGTAGGTACCATTTTTACAAGGATACAGAGGTTAAGCCATTTACCTCAATATCAGATAAATAATAATTAACTAAGCTATGACTTGAACCCATTTCTACATGACTCCAAAGCTTCTTTCTCTTCATTTTAATATGCTGTCTCCTGTGTTCTGCAACTAGCTTACTTGACAGCCTATCTTGGACTCCACTTTCCCATCTATAAAATGAGTGTGCTAGCTTAGACTCACTCAAATAATTCTACAGCTCTGGCTTTCTGTCAATGGCTAAAGTTTTCCTCGACTCACTTGATAACTTTATAATTCTACAATTAAAAAAAAAAGAAACTTTGTCCCTTTGGTCCTTAGTAAAATTCAGTGCCTCTTTTATTTGGAAATATATAGCTGTGTCTGGAAATATACATCAGTCAGGCTGCTTGTCATTCTCTCCAAAATGGTGTCTTTGAAGAAAACAATAATAGGAAGAAGATACTCGTTTCACTCAGGCTGACAATATTCCTTACTTCACTCTTGATTAGAATGTAGAAGCCAAATTAACTCCTTTTCTCTGTGGGAGGTAGAGCTTAAACAAAACCAGCAAGTAGAAGAGTTAAATGGGTTAGAATTCTTGTTCACATATATTGGCTGGCTGACTGCTGTCTTACCTTAGCTTAAAGAGGCTAATAGTATCTTCTAAGGAAAAATAATACCTGAGAAAATAACTGAGAAGCATGAGAGAACACAATTAGAAAGTAGACAGGTCATTTTAAGAGCACCGCTGTTAGGAAAGTTTGCCAGTCAAGGACTAAATTGAACAGATAGAACAGGTAAGCAGTACACAATGAAAGTTTTCTATTCTCTTTGTCTCAGCTTTCAACTTTGTCATTATTTGATAACACTGCTCAAATATTATCAGGAATAAGTTTCTGAGTACATAATGATGTGCAGATACCCAAATGAAGTCAGGTTCTCTTTTCTGGGAAAGAAACATCATCTGTCATTTTCATTTCATTCACAAAATTGAGCAAAACAAAAATTTTCTGACCAAGGTTATGTAATGATAAAAAATGTAGCACCCAGTGCTTTGATATAATGTCCTAAATATCCAGAGCCTACACTAGCAGAACATAAATAAATTAGGCTATTTTCTTCTGAATATTCATTTGTAAAACACAAAGAAGTCAATTTACTTACTCAAATGAACCACTTTTACATGAATTTACTTTCCTAAATAAACTAAGTCATGGCTTTCTTCAGTGACAACTAGAAAAGGGAGTTAGACTTGTATCAAATGTCCATGGGAAAAGTTTTGAGAAATAGCTACTATGTGTCCAAATTAACTCTATAGTTAACCTTCAAAGGATAAATAGGTCAGAGTCTAAAGCACTCTAAATCAAATTTGTTTAAATTTAAGTAAATTTAAATCCATAGAGTCATTCCTTGTCAAAATCTAAAAATAGTGTCTGAATTCTTAGTTCTAACCAAACTCAGTTTTTCATTACATTTAGCCAACAAACATGATTTTCAAAATTGCATATTTGGATACCTATTTCTCTTTTTAAGAAACAGAAGGTAAAGAATAACCTGCATATGTAACAGTACTTATAATTCTTTATTTTGAAAAGGTTTGAGTAGTCTACTTTTAAAAATTATAGTTTCAGTGAAAATAAGATCAATAGTCAAATCAATATTTGTAAGAAATATGAACTCGCAACACCAGATGAACAATAACAGAGTGATTAGGAAAAAAATTCCTTTCCACTTTATTAAAACACCATTTTTATTTTAATTACACTTTGTCATGTAAAAAATTTTTGTGCAAATGATTAATTGCTTTCCCTAAATGCACTCCCAGATTAGAATGATCCACATTCAACTGCTCTTTTTATTTCATCTACTGTTATTAAAAACAAATTTAACTCTAAGTAGTAAAAAAATATACTCTTGAATACTTTTTATATTTTATGTGAAACAAAATAAAAAACAAAAAGCATTGATGGATCAAGATATCCCACTTAAAATAAAAAAAAATTTAAATGACTTGTTAACTTTTTGTTTTTCAAGTTTTGGAATTTTAATAAATGAAATAAGGCAAATATTCTTTCTCCTTTCTTCCAATTATAGTGTAAGTATTCACTATAAAACAAATGATTATGTAAATTCTTTTTTGCAGTTTTGTGTTGCGCTAAATAATTGCAAACAAAAGTGTATTTTTTACCTTGGGGACATGAAACAACAATAAAAGGAAATGGTAACTATTGCTACTTTGTAGATTGCAACCTCAGTTTTTCAACACCAGGATCACTGATGCTTACCAAGGACACAGCAATAGCACACAAATCGCTGCTTATTTATCCTATAATTCTTACTGAGACTATGAGAAAATTACATGACTAAAATATAAGTAGCTTATTTTCTTCCATTTTCATGACAGATGTTATATTTAGTATATAAAAGCATTTCTCTTCAAAAAATTTTTATGTAATATGGAAGCTATGAATTAATTTTGTTCTTTAGTTTGAACAAGGGTTGACACATTTTAGTTTAAAGAGCCAGATAATAAGTATTTTAGACTTTCAAGTCAGAAGGTCTCTGGCACAATGACTAACCCCATGTCATTTTAACACAAAAGTAGTCTTGGTTAAAATGTAAACAAATGGGCATAGCTGTGTTCCAAAAAAATTTTATTTATAAGGTAAATTTTCCATGGGCTATCACTTGCAGACCTCGGATATAGAAGAGGGTGGGAAGTAGTATTAGAATGTAAATTGGGGAAATATTACTTTCATTTATCAAAATGATATTGAGAGATGCCTTATGCAGTAGATGATAATGCACTTTAAAGTGACTTATGAGGTAAGGACTCTGGAGCCAGACTACTTCCGTTTGAATCTGAGCTCTCCTACTACTTGCCAGCTATATGGACCATGCCACTTACTTTATTCTGTATTCTCATCTCATCTGAGGAGGGAGAGGGATTGTTGTGAGAATTAAGTGAACTAATGCAGATAATCAACTCAGAACCCTACCTAGTAAAGAATGAGAACTAAGTAATGTTATTTGTTATCATAAATGTTAATTTTTATACACCATAGCCTGTCAGAGGGAAAAAGAGGCCCATTCAGACTGTCCAGCTTTTCCTCATTATTAGAAAGTAAACAATAAACAAATAAGTGTATAAGTGCTGCCAGTTAATAAGAGATCTGTATGCTTATCATTCTGAGCTCCCCTAAAGCCATGCCCGAGGCTTATAGATCCCTTTATCCCCAGCACTAACCTGCCATTTAACACAGAGTCGGGAAATGCAAAATGAATGTGGGAAGAAGTATGTGAATAAACCTATGCATATGAAAACTAATAGAGACATCCTTGGTGTGGATGACAACAGTGACACCCAGGCCTCCAAGAGTTAACTAAAGGCAAGAGGCTAATTAGACAGTGAGGTGGCTAACATCAGATACATCTTAAAAATTAGAACAATTAGGGGTGTGAAGGACAAGGACAAATACGTATATTGTATGCAATTCAATGGCACAGATAGGGTGTAGCCAAGGAAGTTCAGAATCCATCTGATGACTTCCAAACGACTTTCTAGAGGGCATGGAAAGATAGGAAGGAACACTTTGAGTGATGGAGAGAGAGCATGAGAATTAAGACATAAAAAGTATTCCAAGAAAAGGCACAGATTACAGGGTGAACCTGGAATTAAATAACAATGTAGGAAAAAGTCTTTCCAGCTTCTTCAAGGTCTCCAAAGAGAAAATACAGTTGAACATTTGTTTTTTTTTTTTTTTTCTTTTTTGGTAGGCTCAGAACTGTCAGTATGACTCCAAGTGCGATGTTATAGAATCATTTTTCCAAATTCTTTAACCCTGCTTCTGGTTCAAATCTCAATGCTAACCCCAAACCCTGATGAATCTTAAGTGGCAAACCTTAGCTTGCTCTCATTTGTATCACTTCCTTAAGACTAATAATTAGCCATTTATCCTGTACTGACAATTCAACCCAAATTTCCCTCAATGCACTTTAGAAGTGAGCAGCAGAGATTCTCAACCTTAAAGGTGCATATGGTGCATCTAGGCATCTGCTCAAGTGCAGATTCTGGCTCAGAAGGTCTGGGCTGGAGCCTGAGTGTCTGCGCCTCTAACAAACTGCTGGTTCGTAAGCCCCACTTTGAGGAACAAAGGTGTAGACAACATTTAATTCTCATTTTGTGCCTAATATCACTCTGCTCTTTTCTTTGGGGTGGGGGGGAGACTTCTCTCTGATTCAAAGCTTGATTGGAACATTAGTGGTCAATTATACTTTCTACCTCCACTTTGTGATTGTATCTACCATTTCCCTCAATTGCCTAAATGGATTTCTACAGTTAGGGATTTAGGCCAGTATCTTAGAGTTTTCAAAAAGTGAAGCTATCCAACAGGGCTTTCATATACAGCTTTTGATCTTGAGAAGCTTCTTTTGCTCCTCCTCTGTTAAATTCTACCACATAACTTTTTTTCCTCAATTTTTCTTTTTTAAATACACTTGAAAATATTTATGTGAGCTTATTTTCTTTTGGATATACCTATATTTAAATTTAAAAGCAGTTCCTAGTCCTCATTTTAAATTATATTATTATACACAATGAATGACAGTGTAATATAAATACCTTGTAGGTTTAATAAAATTTAAATATTCTATCGTTTTAGTAAGGAAGCACATAGAAACATAAACCTTGTTTTTTGATGGATTATTTGTGGTAATAACCTATATCTTTTGTAGTATTTTTATACACTAATAGAGTGTAGAATAACATGTTATACCTCTTGAATAAAGTATATTGATCTTTCCAAGATTTTAATTATTTTTAATGTACATACCTTTAATAAATGTATTGAATTCACTTACAAAATTTTCTTGTTTTCTTTCTCTAGCCTGCAATGCTCTTCGAAATTCTGAAGTCAAGAACCCATATCCCACAAACATCTTACTGTGTTCACCTTGGACCAATTTCTCAGTTAATTTCCAAGTGAATCCTTTTTTGGTTCTGCCTCTTGATAGACTCCATTCTTGGTGTTATCTGTGTAATATTCTTTGATATCTTCACCCAAGTACTTAACCTGGGCCTCCCATCCTTGAAAACTTTTTCTGGGACAATCCCTGACTTAAACCAAAGGTCCTGCTAGCTGCCCATCTATTGAGTCATCTGTTCATTCATTTCTTCAAATCCATTAACATTAAGTGTTAAAAACCCGACTGGTAATACATTGACTATTGTCCTTTAAGGTGTTCTAGCCAGGAGACAGCAATAACAGCTTTTCTTTATAGAAGAGAAAGAAGAAAGTGGAAGAAAGAGAGAAAGAAAAGGAAGAGGTAAAAAAAATAAAAGAAATGCTGAAGACACAATCTTTCTATACAGACATTTCTTTTTATTCAAAACATTTTTTTCTGATGCAAACATTTTCCTTCAAACTTGTCAAAGGTTTTCTAAGACAAAAACATTTCAAAATAAAAACAAAATAAAATGAACCTGATTTCATTCGAGAAAAAAAAATTTACCATTGAAATAAAACAGATTTTTTCCACAGCCATCAAGTCCCCACTTCATCTGGCCCCAGCCTAAGTCTCCAAATTCACCACCACTTTATCTCCACACCTTTGAGTCAACTGAGCCCAGCCACACTCTAAGTTTGTGTTTTCTGAGACACAATTTCATTCTCAACTCAAACCTATGCACTTGTTGAGAAGGTGTTATCTGTATGACACTCTTTGATGTCTTCACCCAAGTACTCTTCAACATTTAAACTTTCTTCAAAGGTTGTTGTTAAAGAGGCTGCCCTTCCTTCCCTAGCCCCATGCATCAAATCATCAGTTAGACTTAACTATTTTACTCTATTTTATATTTTTTTAGCACATTTTAGTAGCTGAAATTACCTTTTCTTCATCAATAATTAATTTTCTTTCTGCCTTGAGATACAAGCTTTTTGAAGGTAATGTCTCTATCTTACAGTTTAATTCTATATCGTCACCACCAAGAATGGTATATAGAATGCACTCAGCAAATATATAGTAACTGACTGAGTCTTAATAATTACATCACCTTTACTGTTGCCCCTACAGAAATTTACCCTGGGAGTACAAAGGGCACTGACCTATGATTTCTACTGATGAAAACAGCCTTATAAAACCTGTGCTTGAGTTTAGGCATGACATTATCTACCTAAACTACCTATTCTGAGGACATTATCTACCATCATGTCATTAACATAGCCGTCAAGTTATAAAACTTTTTCATATTTCCATTTGGAATAACTGTCAGAAGACCTTTGGCATTAAAGATGTGGTATATTTATTTCTGATAGACCATATGTAAATAATTTTATTCCTAGCTTGGCTTGGTTATCACTAAGCTCAACTATAGTTAGTATCTTGGATATGTCTTAAATATAAGTATATTCTTAAACATATTTATATACTATGTGCCAAAATATATTCTAAGGGCTCAGGTAGTTTCTCACTTAATCTTTCATTTAGGGGTTACCTACATGGCCAACTTCCAGGAACTTTCGGGGAGAACAGAGGACCATAATAACGACTGTTTTAACACACACATATATTGCTGACTTATTTCCTAGGGATGTAGCATGCTGTTATGCCATGACTAGAGTCATTAATTAGCTAACAAGTGAAAAAATCCAAGAAAAGAGATAGTATAAAAAGAGAAAACATGTATAAAAGGCGGGGAGGTAGACATAGTCCTTAAGTAACAAAGAATGTTTTCAAGGACTAAAAGGTGAACAAGGATCTACATTAAAAGGATATGATCTAAAATTAAATTAGCTGAAAGTTTCCTAAAAGCAAATTTGTGACTGACTTAATCACAAACCATTGTGTGTATTTGTGTTCTATCAATAAACGTTAGTTAAATAAATGATACACATAGGACATTAATTATTTGTAGGAAATTGTAGCATATATTTTTTTTTTACCCTAGAGCAGTGGTTCTCAACCAGAGGTGATTTTAAAAATTCTTAACTGGGACTCTGGTAATGCCTGAGACATTTCTGGTTGCTACAACAGAGGGAGTGTTACTGGCCTGAGAAGCTGCTAAATATACTACAATGCACAGACCAGACTCTCACAACAAAGAATTATCTGGTCCAAAATGCCAATAATACTGACACTGAAAACATCTACCCTAGAGAAAGAAGTAATAAATGGTAATTTTCAAAAAAGGATAAAGTCAGAATTCTCATACAAATATAAAATGTATACATCTTAAAGATTTTATTTAAATCAATCAATGAGGAAACCAGACAGATGTTAAAAGTCATTTAAAAGTGAATTGGTAAAACAAATATATAGATTAGGAATTTGAAATGTATGTGCAAATGTAGGAAAAACTATCTTTTCCATCTGATGGGGAGGTAATTCAACTGAACCTCTATTGGACCAATAGAGGTTATCTACAATTTATAACATTGTAAAATAGTTTTTGCTGAATCGGGATGAGGTGAGAGGAAAGGACTATGGTCAATGCTTAGTTTTCCACTGAAGTACACACTTTTTTCCCAAGGAAAAAAAAAAAGTAGAGACATCAGTTACCATCAAATCCTATCACTAGGCCAAGTATATTTTGGTGACTTGTGGGTAATATTCACCAGAGAGTAAATTTAGTCAGTACATAAACAATATTTTTTATTTACTTAATATCCTAGCATTTCAAATTGACTTATTCTAACTTAAGGATCTCCTCAAATACATCCCCTTCTCCTGGAAGGTACACATCTAAAATGGAATTTCTTATTGGATTACATAGTCTTCACCTCCATATCAACAAAACTCAATGTTATCAAAAAATAAAATGTTACATATTTTGTTATAACAATGAGGACAGTATAACAATGTTTCATAATAATCTATATGGAGGGCAAAGTAATGATTCATAGAAAATGATAGGCCTGGAAGTAATGACTGAGACAAAAAGTTTAACAGAGATTGTTTAGAATGTCCAGCATGGGCCCCTAAGGAAGCATGGATAATTCAACTTCATACAAGTCACTTATGATTTTTAATGGCTCATCATCTTAACTTCATTTATGTGTATGAACTATTTCACCAAGGCTGGCCAAGAGTACATTGCAATCAAGATGTTAAATTCCTTTGGCTTCCTAACAGTTTCGTTGATTGAGCATGAAAATAATATTTTCAGTCAATGGTACTATATGTGTTCATTTTACTATAGTTGAAAAAAATTGAAAAATAAATAAGTATGCATGAAATTCTGCACTTAAAAATCTTTTCTATTTAATCATCAAGTAGAAATGAACATTTTGGCTGGGATTCAAAGTTAATCTTCATTTTATTATAAGTCTTCTCTCTTATTCTCTTTAGTTAAAGTATTGAAATAATCAAGATATTTTTACTAGTCTTCAGAATGACAGCTCTACCAAAGCTATAATCAAAATTGGAGACATTTAAGTATATAAATACTAAGAGCAACATAATTAAATTACATCTGAATTTGACTGGCTAAAGAAACAAGAGGAGTCTATACACCATAGATCAACTGATTAGAGAATAAAACAAACCCAGCACACAGTTATAATGCTTATTGAAAGGTTCTTTTAGAGAGCCTTAAACCCAGACTAATCCCATCACTAATTTAAAAATTAGAATTTGAATATGCCATATTTGTCAGCTGAATTCTATTATCACTCTATTGTCATTTCTCAATTATTTGAGAATATTATATCTCACGAATATCTAGTGGTAACACATAGTAGAGAGAAATGCTTTTGCTACACTAGTGAGAGCATCCTATTAGCAAGGGACATTTTATATTGTATTCTATTTCCTTAAATGATTACTGTGGCATTAATCAAAAGAAAATCTGATTAGCAAATTAAAATTTTGATTAGCTCTTTGCAGAATGAGAAAAAAATATATTAATCAAAGACTATCAGTAGGGCATAACTGGTCCCCTACTTCGACCAAAACCTCCACACTGGAAGCAGGGAGATAATGGCTGTTAACACATGAGAGTTTGAGAGCCCTTTGATTGCTGTCAAACCTTTTTATTCTTTGTTAATCAAGGCAATTACAGAGTATAGTGACTCTTCAAGGCTTATACTGTATTTATCAAGGTAAGATTGAGTTGTTTTTAAGACACAGTTCATTTATGCTGAGGTTAAAAAATACAACATCTCTCTAACAATCCTGGGGTTGTAGACTTTACTTTCCATTTCAAAAAGTTAAAAACCAGATTAATATTCTTCTCTGAAAAGAATATTATATTTCATCTTTGGCAGTATAAATGTTTGGATCTGGGAAAAGGTAATAATGATATTTTATCAGTCTTAAAAATGACAGAAAGTTCACAGCCTTATATCTGGTGATGTCAAAAGACTTTCATGTCTGCGGCTATGCCACCCTGAACAAGCCCAATCCCTTCTGATCTCAGAAGCTAAGCAAGGTCTAGCCTGTTTAGTACTTGGGTGGGAAACCATGTAGGAAGACCAGGTGCTGTAGGCATAAAAAATAAAAAAATAAGGGATTGTAAACCGACAAGGGCCTTGCAATCTGTGAGGTCAACCAAGGGTTGCCTCGCCTAAAAGAGTTTTAAAAAATAAATTATAAATAATGACAACAATAATAATTATAATAAAAGAGTTTCATGGCAGAACTCCACTGTGAGCTACCTTCAATAAGTTAGCATATTTATTTTCTTTAAAACTTAGGAGAATGCAAATGGTGACAGTCATGATGGGCACAGACACAAAAATGAAAATCGCTTCTTTACTATGAATGAATTCAATTTTGTTTGTAGTATGCAATTCAATACTTCTGGGATGTCAGTAAAAAAAAAAGCACTAGGTTCCAGTCCTTTGAATAAAAGTTCAGAATTTAAATAAGAAAGATTTATCCACCTGTTTGGCAGTGTTCTTCTTGGCATAGTAATCTCACAAAAAGGTTAAAGAATGTAGCAGACCGAGGCCAGGACCAAGAAACGTGAGGCCTATAACTGAGATCCAGTTCTAAACCAACTGTTTAGCCATGTAAACTCAGGCAAGGCATTTAAAGATACTAAGACAAATTTTATATTTTAAAATTTGTAATGATAGTATACTCCCTGCTTATATCATAGGGCTACTTTATAGATTAAATGGGAAAATGCATTAGAAAATGTTTGAAAAAATTATTGTAAAAGTATGTGATTCTCCTAATCATTACCATGTATTTCACTATTGGTGACACAAATGGCCACAGAGTATTTTCATTTTCATTTTTTTATCATCAAGCCCGAGTACCAGCCTTTGCTGCTTATGGATGGTATTCTCGTGGAATCAAAAACTATCAGAATGAGGATGTCAGGAAAAAGAAATAGCCCAAAAGCAAATAACAAAAGGTAAAACTTTAGCCTCCAATCTTGTTCTAAAATTTTCGCACCTGAAAATAGATTGTATGAGTAAAATAATCAGAAATAACAAGAGATCAGATATTTTGACCACATATTACTATCTTACTTTATATGGTTAATAATGAAAAAGAGAAAATATAAGCACTAATTATTTAAACACAATGTCATATTTCACTGCATTTGTTTGTGTTTATTTCTTTCTATCCTTACAAAGCATGAGACATCTCAAAATTCTAAGAAACAGATGTAATTCTTTCCACACTGAAACTATCTTAAAACTCCCCAAAATAAAGTAAAAAATAAAACAAAGACAGAACTGGGAAAAAGAGGGCATGTAAAAGCATCAAGATAGTAGTGGTGAGAGAAGTAGCACTGTGGGTCCAAGGGAACCAGGGGGCGAAAATAAGTGACTATAAAGAGAAAAAGTGAGAACAGAGAATTTAAGTAGTTCCAAGATGCTGAGCCCAGAAGAATTCCTAGATGAGTCCCGTACAAGGAAATGAATATTTTTGTGGAATGTCAGGATCTGAGCAATAGCCTAGAAATAATCATAGTTAAAAGCAACGGGTCCATTGAGACTGGCCCTAGGTAATTCAGGAACAATAAAATCATCAAATTCAAGAAAGCAGGCGAGAGAAGGGAGTGCCTAAAGCCAAAAAAAATCACACACTGATTAATGATACCTAAACAATAGTGATCAAATTAATGGAACAAATAGTTTTTGCATACAAACAAGGTGCTGGAAGTATGAGAGTGAAGAAAACAGGAATCTCAGTTTCATGGAGTTTATAATTTCCTGAGATTTAAAGGAATTGATTCTATTCACACAGCTGTTAAAGTTTAAGTATTATCAATAAGCATAAGTATCTTTCAAATGCCCTGTACCTTTTGCATGTTATGTAACATGTCAATTTTAAATTCTATGGCAGATCACAAAAAAAAAGTGAACCTTTAAGAGCTGTTAGATACTCGGCTAATTTTAATTTCAAAGGCATGGCTAAAACTGAAAAACCTTTTTAGTTCATGTAAAACAAAGAAAAAGTAAATGAGAACCAACTACATGATCCAAATACAGCTACTTCCTACCTCAACATGTTTGCTCTATAAATCATTTATTCTTGTGGAAAGAAATAAGAGAAAATTTAAAGTCATAATATAGGAATATCAACCAGAGGAGAAGAATATGAATCTGGTATGCTTAGAAAAAATCCTTTCTGAGAAAGTCTATTTTAACAGACCAAATCATTTTAGATAAGAGTATTTCATAATATTAAAAGGGCAGCAGGAAAAAAAATGGCACAGAGAAGTGATTACGGGAAGAATAAGATGCAGAGTAAAGTAAGCAGAGGAGAAAAAGTTACAGGATAAATGTTTAGGTTACTGAATAATGAGTTAAATGTTGCTGACTCACCCACTGGAAACTGGCCTTGCACAAACTGAAAAAATAGAAAAAGGCATTTCTCAACAGTGATTAGAGGTGTTTCCCTGACAAAGGAACTGAATCATTTATTTAGCTATAAAGCTAGATTAGTATCTTTATAAAATGTATCTTCGAGTAGACTATCTTTAAAGTGCTTCTGAAGAAAGTGCAATGTTTTTGTGAGAAATGGCTCATCCGGCTCACCTGTATTTTCAACTTCAAGTGTCCATCTCTAAGTAGAGATACTTGACTATCACCTGACAAAAATTTATTTTCTATTATTTAGTTGAAAAATATTATACATTGGAAAGTTGAGGGTTTTTTAACATGAGTTTTTGCCTACTGAAGAACTGAGGAAAGAGTAGGAAGAAATTTCCTAAACGGAAAGCAATACTTTGCTTTCATGCAAAAACTGTGTAGGCAGTCTGGCAATTTGCTGTAATCCAAGGGACAAAGTGTCCTTCAAATACATATCTAGTAAAAATGTTATCATTTAATTCTTGAAGAAGTATTTGCTGGAAATCTTGTGCTAAATCATATTCTAAGCAAACTGAAGCTTCACATAAATTCAGATGGCCTGGTCACTCAGAAAAAAAAAAAAAAAACCTAGATCTCAATAGCTCCTCAGGGCATTCCCTTTTCAAATGCATCTCTTGTAAACAGATGAAGTTAAGACACACTGGAAATGTTTGAAATAAGAAACTACAGTGATGTATGGGTAGCACTTATGTTTTGATTCAATGTATTGATTTTTTATAATTGTAGGATACTTTCAGCATTATTATTTATCAACTTATATATAAAATCTGGCAAACATATTTTAGGTTTAAGATCGGTTAATTGACATCTTTCTAGTGCTTCTATAATGTGTAATGTACTATCTCCTGCACTCATACAAAGCAGAATGAACAAAACAAAATCTTGTTTTTAAAAAATATTCATAGGAAAGGGAACTCGGAATACTTGAGTTATGCGGAAATAATCATTTTGTTTCAATGATCTCCTTCAACATCATTTAAAAACATAATGGTAGATTCTTATAGCCAAAAAAATATGTTGACAATAAAAGATGTTTTGTTATTGGTATTATTGTTTTGTTGATTGAAAGTATTTGAGCTCTCTCAGTATCATAAAAGTAAACATCAAGGATCATTGCACATGTGGATGTAATAGGTATAAAAATTTGGTACCAATAAACTATCCCAGAACATTCCCTGAAATGTTGATTTTTCACACACACACACCACAAACACACATACACATATACTTGTATGTACAGTGCATGTGATCCTAAATATGTAATTACTTTCTTATGACTTATCTATATTCTAAAAGAGTAGAAAATTCTTAACTAGAGGTTACAAAATAATGGACTTTATTAAGAATTTTCAGGAGTGCAATGAGGCTTAGAAGAATTAAGAGGCATATCTTTCTTCAGGTTTTCCAATCTTGGATACACTTTGAAACCACCTGACCAATATATCTAACAAACTTCTACTCAAGAGAATTGAGTAGGGGAGGGACTTTCATTTTCTTCCCTTTTCTGACAGTACAATCCATTCAATGATATCCAGTAAATACTTTTCGAACATATTTGTGATATCTGGCACAACACGTAATTTGTATTACATAAGCAAAGCATACAGTTGTAAAAATATGCCCTTTCAGTTAACTAAAAAAAACTTGAATATTTGTTGCTTCTATTTTTTGAACTCTGAATAAAGTTCTTTAAGAAGTCTCTTAAACTCACTAGTTTACCATTTTCACACTGAATGTCAGACATTTATTTGGCCCTGAGACTACATTCCATGACTGCCCAACTACTCCATGCACAGTGGCTTCCTAATTTTGAAACTATTTCCTAAGAATCTTATGAAAACAATTTTATGAACCTTTAGATTCTCAACAAAGTAAGTGAACAGGATTCACAGCCAAATAGTTGTGAAAGACCAGACGCAAAACAGATGCTCAGGGAAGAAAGTGTGTCTAATCAGCATATGGTTGCTACCAGGTTCAAGGGGAATTGTGGCATCACTTGTACTCTATACCCTTGTTCCCAGGGCTACAGTGAATGCAAGAAGGACTGGTAAGGAATGAAGAGGCATAAACAAGAGAATCACAGAATTGTATAGTCAGCAGGAGCTTGAGAGATATGCTCATTTACCCTTATTTTAAATGTATAGTCACAACACATGATACTACCTGACCTGCACATCCCTTCCAGGTCCCTCTAGTCACCTCAGGCAGTCACTAGTAGTTTTTCTAGCATCCTCCGGTCAGCCTTATATGCTCACTATGACATTCTCAATATGACAATGCCTATATTGGCTCTGAGATTTCAAAGATGTATCAAACCAAAAAGAAGCAAAGTTAATGTATTAATGGAGAATATTCTAAGATATTCTTAAATGAAAATAGCTATATACAGAACAATAAGTAAAAATATTGCATATATTATGTGTGCTGTGTTAAAATCTACTTCCATTCTCTCTATAGTATGTCCTGGATATTCACATCTTGAAATTTTGAGAGTTTTTAATGATTATGCAGAATTCCATAGCATGAATTTGACAAGATTTTCCCACAAACCAATACGTATATTTTCATATGCCTTTGTAATTATGTCTTATGGACAAATAGAGAAATAACATCATGTTGAAATACACACACATATTTCCCAATTCCCCTACAGAAATATACCAAGAGCAAAAATGTATAAAAGCTCATTTCCTTACTTCTCTACCAAAATGTCATGTTTGCGTACGTGTTCACACCTATCTAATTTAACAAATGATCATTCATTCAGACTTTATTTTGCATTTATTACTGAGTTTAAATATTTTCCACATATGTGAATACTGACTATATTTGTCTTTCACAAATCATACTAATGATCTTTGCCCATTTTTTTATTGGGTATTTGGTTTTATCTCTTTGATTTATAAGATGCCTTCATATATTAAAAGATATTAACTTTTTAACATATGTTACATATTCTGCAAAGTTTTGTTGTTTTATGCTTTGACTACATAACTTAAAATAGAAATCCGACTCCACCTCCTCCAATATTAACGGACCATATTCCATTTTCTAAAAATCTTATCTATTTTTTTCAAAAGCTTTTCTATTACATTGTAAAGTCTAATAGTTTCTAACATTTGTTTCTCTGTTATTCATATCTGTGCAGTTCTATGTTGATATTTTATTTTTCTTCTTCCTTTTTTTCTTCCATTCTGTTTTTTTTCTTGTGTGCTCTCTCTCTCTCTCTCCCTCTCTATCTTCCCTTTTTCCTCCCTCTTTCCCTCTTTTCCCTTTCTCACTTCTCTGCCTCTTGTGATATCAGCTTTTCCCTCCCATTTTTATTGTATCTTTCTTTTTCTTTTAGTTCCTCTCTGATGTTTCTACCAAAAATCTGCTAGTAACTCTGGGTGCTGTTTTTGATGGTCCTCCTGAAGTTCTATTTTGGGGCAAAACACATAGAATTTTGCTATTCCATTAACCACATCCAACAGCTGCATCACACTGAATATTCTATAGCTATCCCAACAGAATATGTTGGAAGGGGGGAGAAAAAATCAGAATGAAAGTTTTTTGGTGGACAAAGATCTATCCATATTAAATATTGTACCATGACAAGTTGAACGAATTCTGCCATCTAACCTACTTTTCATGTGCTGAATATTTAGTTATTGAATTTAGATTAGTGTTTTGATGATTTTAGCTTTACAGGAAATTTTATTTTTTACTAACGTATAATCCTCACCTACTCCCTTCTTCCTGCTTATCTCTACTCTTCTTTGTCAAAATGGTCTTTACTGTTTTCTGATTTTGTTTTTTCAAATAAATTTAAATTCATTTGGCAGTGTCTCCTCCAAGGAAATCATTGGATATTCACTGACAATATACATTGATAAAAGAAAAAATTACATACTCTGCTACACAACAAATAATCATGAAGACTTATTTTTCGCCCTTCAGTTTTTTGTTTCTTTTTTTACTCATTTGGGTCCTATGTATGTCTTGATAGTCTTATTTCAAGGTACATTAATTAATTTAATAGTAAATTATTAAATGAAATAATTTTCCATTTGATTTTTATACTGTCATATGCAAACATTAATAATGTCCCTAGACAGCTTTAATAATTGAGTATCCTATTAAACTTTATTTCCAATAGATTTTAGCTGTTTAGTATATTATTCACAAATATAGTTTTTTACTATTCACTACAATAGTTAAAATTATTAGACCACTTCACTGTCTTATTGAATTACCAATAACATCTTGAATTATTTTAAATATTGTGGAGTTCAAGATAATGGGTATCTTTGCTCTTTATTTTCACTTCATTAAAAACACTTTCAAAACCAATGTGATGCTTTATAACATATTTCATAATATTGTAAAAAATTTTGCATTCTTAGGATTAATACTACTTGGTAATGCACTATTACTCTTTTGGTATGCAAAATTTCAATTTTAATATTTTATTTATTTATACATGTTTATTTCAACTTTCATATGTAAAGGTCAGAAATTTTTTCCTTCATTATATTCCACTATAAAATATTATGTAGGCCTCTTATAGAAAGTAACATGCCCACATGAGTCAAATGAAAAATTTAGATTTGCCTGTAATTTTACATGGCCAATTTAAAAGTTCTAAAGGCTTTAAAAGATAAGGAAGGTGGTCAGATATGGGTAGAATAGTGACATAGATTTTATTTCTATAACATTTATTTTCAAGGATATGCTAGAGTCTCATTCTTTTCCTAGGTTTTGATATTTTGTCTGTTGACTCCTTGCTTTACTTGTACTACTTCCAATACTCCCTGAGATCAAAATTTTACAGTAACAATAAAAACAAGAGATAATTCTAAGTAACAGCTGCTATAATTATTCTGGTTCTAGATCTTCAAGAGAATGAACTTTTGTATTTTCACATTTTAGATTCCAGTTTTTGTTTCTCTCCAGACATGATGCCCATGAGTTGAATAGTGTATATTTACAATAGCGTGATTTATTATCTCCATTGATTTGAAATATTACATGGAGAAGTAAGCTAGTAGTACTAAGAAACTCTCTCAGATGTGTATGCTAAACTTTACTCTTTTACATAAAATTCAAATATCATTTCATCATCATTTTTACATTATAAATCGCTGCAAAAAGCCTCCACAGAAATCCTCTGAATTTGATCTTCACTTGCATATTTCATTATACTTTCATTACCTTGGACAGAAAGCCCCATTGTTAGGGCTACCAGGCATCAGAAATATATTAAACCCTTTGCTACCTTTGATTAAACTCCAACTATATCCTTGGCTCACCTCAATTAGTGGTCAATGAATTCATTCCTGAAATAGTCTTCCTCTCTCTCCATTAGACTTTAATGAATTATCATATTACTTTTAGTTTAGAAAGTTCAGATATTTCTACTAACTGAATCTAATACTTTCTCCTAAGCCATCACAATATATTGCTCTTTGGTCACTGAAGCCTGTCTATAATTATCCTTACAAGTGAATTTTGGCAGTGCCTGGGTTATACCTAGAGTAATATCTAGGGTCAGTGTAAGCTGGAAATACGTTCTAAAGTGGGATATATGAATCTGATGCCACGCATTACCTTTTCTTCCAAGTGTATGTTATCTGGAGATTTTCATCAAGTATTCCACAGCCTCACTTGCCCATGTGGAACGTGAGTCTCAAAGTGTGGTCCCCTGTCCAGCAGAATCAACCCCAGCATCAGCATCACCTAAGACCTTTCCACAAAAGAAAATTCACAGGCCCCTAAATCAGAAAACCTGGTGGTGGGAGACAGCAATCTGTTCCAGATGATTCTGATGAATGCTAAAGTTTATAGACACTGGTCTAAGTATTTGTTCCACATATATGTGTTTATTTCACCTATGTTAAATTTTGGGTCAATGAATTTTTCTTCTCCAGATATTGGTAATTCTATCCTTTCTCAGACTATATCTTTTGCTGATACTTTTTCTCCAATTTATTATATACTCTTAGGTATCTGAAGGACTAAGTGTTGGATACATACACTGAAGATACCTCGAGGTCATTGTAAATACAAACTTGATGCTACATTATGTACTTCCAGGTATAAGAAACAAAAGGAGGGCAGGAACCCGAGAACAGTGGCTCTAATAGGAGGTGCATAGTTTTAGCTTCCTTACAACTTAACTCTCCTATTAGTGCCTCTTTGTATAATTTCTCTCCTTGACAAATCTCCAGTATTGTGATATCTTTATTATATTTTCCACCCGGATCTTTCCTGATAGGGAAATTGTGCCTGTGGTTCTATTCTTTATTCTATTATTATGGTGTGTGTATACATATTTTTCCATTCCTTCATAATCCTAAGTGATGAGCTAAATGGATAAATTGATTTAAGTTTTCAAAGCTAAAATAAATCCAATAAAAGAAAACATAAAATTCAGGGTCAGATTTAAATATTGGTGCTGAAAATTACCAGCTGTGTGTTGATGGGTGAAATTCCTAAAATCTCTAAGCCTCTACTTTCTCAATTGAAAAACAAACAAACAAACAAACAAAAAACTGATGCAAAATTCTAGATTCTTGAAAGAATTTTAAATAGATAAGTAAAATATTAAGACAGTAGAAACTTGATGCATTTTGGCTTTTATTACAAGGTTACTAAAACTTTTAATCTGTTACCACTATTAGATCTCCTTTGTGTTTAAAAGGGGCATTCAACATTCTAATCAAAGAGAGAAAATTATATACAAGGTTTCAATTACAGGACCAGAGGAATAACTATTTACCTCTCTATCTGCTTAGACACACACTCACACACATCTTTCACTACAGGACGATAATTGGTTTCAAAACATTTGCTTATGGCCCATTAATTTCTATTATTATTAGTGGGGAAACTCCAGTGTTCCTATTAATGGAAAATGTCATCATGCTGGTAATAACAATAACATGTGTTTGGAATTATATACCACAGATAACAATAAGTTCTTTCTCTATACTTGAATAATAAACTGTAAAAGTTCCAAAACTAAACTTGGCAGTCTCTCAGAAGTGGATAAATTACAGTAAAAATAGTATTAAAACATCCTCAATATGTTTGAATGTAATTTTTGCACAAAATAAAGGTGATGTTCCAGGGAAAAAGTTTGAATTTTGATGCAAACACATGAAGTCTAGAACATACTGCTCAGTAAGTGTTCCCGCACCAGGAAGAGAAATTGATTAGTCTACTTTACATGCATCCAAAGGCTGTAATCTGGCTTCAGGCCCCAAAAGAAAAATACATCAAATAAAATAAAGTAAAATAAAATAAAAATAAATCTTTGCAGAGTAAATATGAAAATATATTTGTGAAGGCTCAAATTACCAAAAAGTCTCAATAAGAACATTGATAAGAGAGCACTTAAACTTAATGAAGTTTCTCTCATTGGTAGGATGATCCCAGGGCTGAACCAGGTAAAAGAGGTAGACCTGAAACCTTGCTTAGAAGAAAAACAGGAACATAAAAAAAAAAAAAATGCACCACTTTTTCATTAGTTTGCACATCACACAGTCTGACCTCTGATGTTTCAGGCTCATATTTAACAATTTTTCAACCAACATTTTCTATTACCCTCTCAGCAAACCCCAAAAGCCATAACCTTTGGAAGATGTAATCAGAGAAATCTACCATCCCTGTCCATGGTCTCTCCCCATAGAGTTTCTAAATAAGAGGTACAAAGGTGCATATTTGAAGGAGACTGACATTTAGAAATTGGAAAACAAAACAGAAGAAAGTGCATAAGAATATTCAAGGCAAAGAAGAAAAGACATAGCAAGGTTTCCTTGGAACTAACGTCAGCTATAACATTTTCAGGTCTAGGGGAAAAGTACAAGAGAAGAAGCACCAGATATCTAAATATCTAAACAAATCAAGCCAGTACCATATGTTTTAGGCTTTTTGTTACAATATCACCTGCTTTGGGTAATAATTTCTATTTCAATTATCTATTTCCACAAACTACTCCTAGACTATGAACCTTAAACCCACTGCATTTATTTGCTCAGGATTCAGCAATTTGGGCAGGGCCTGGCAGGGCCAGTCATTTCCCCAGCTGGGGTGATTTGAATAGTTGGAGGCTGGTGGGAATGACTTAAGTATTGTCACTGACTCAAGTCCTAGGTTCTTGCTGCTGGCTGGTGCATCAGTTTCTGTGTTAGTTGGGTACTCCAGGAAGAAGACATTAAGATGGAGTTAGAATTGTAAATGCAAATGTTTCTTGACTTAATGATGGGATTATGTACTGATAAACCCATCATAAATTGAATATAGTATAAGTTGAAAATGCATTTAGCACACCTAACCTACTAACCATCATAGTTTAGCCTGGCCTACCTTACACATGCTCAGAACACTTATATTAGCCTACCATTTTGGTTAGTGACCAAAATCATCTAACACCAAGAATACATTGATGAGTATCAGCTATTTACCCTTGTATTATGTGACTGACCTAGAGATATGGCTTGCTGCTGCTGCTGCTCAGCATTTTCAGAGAGTACTGGACCACATATCACTAGCCCAGAAAAATATCAAAATTCATAGTACAGTTTCTACTAAAAGAGCATTGGTCTCACATCATTGTAAATTTGAAAAATCATTAAGTTGAATTATCATAAACCAGCAACCCTCTGTAAGAGGAAAGGGTAATGCTAGTGAAAGTTAAAGTGGGAAGGAAGCTTAATGGGCAGAGAATTCATTCAGACCATGGTGTGGCTTCAGCACGCATAAATGGGAAGTAGGTAGGGAACTGAATTGGGCAGGGAGAACTTGTGACTTCAATGCACATCAGATGAAGTCTCAGTCAACGCAATGTGGGATTCCATAGCAAAGATTGCCATGTTGTGCAAAAATGGAGAGACTCTAGAACCCCCATTTTGCTCAGTCATTGGCTGGGAGCTCACTCAGAAAACCATGGCCTCATCTTGAACACTGATAAAGAAGCTTCAGTTAGAGGCTCTCGGCTAACCGCACTCCTGCCCGGATAGAAAGTCCCTTCACAAAGGGCGTGCACCTCCAGGGCTGCCAGACGAGCCTCATGGGGCCTCTCCAGGTGGTTAGCTTGAGTTTCCTTCCAGCACAGTGGTCTCACACATGGTGGTTGGCTTCTCTTGAGTGTCACTCCTGCTATTTTCTATTGGTGAAAGCAAGCCAAAGGGCCAGCCCAGATTTAATGGGAGGGGATTATACAAGGATGAAAATACCAGGACACTCAGTTCATTGAGGGTCGACAAAGTAACCATGGACACTGGAAATGCTGACAGGCCCATCCTCACACTTGCGGGGCCTGACACACAAGTAAGAATCAGGATCCTCATATCTCCCTAATTATTTATGTTATAGATAGAATTTCTGTTATATATTGAACTAGTAGACTACTAAAATATATTGTAATCTCCTATCTTGACAAGTATATTTTCATAAGAACCAGGTTCAAATTTGGAATTCTTATATTTCCCAGATTTTCAGAGTATAATATTATAGTACTGGGAGACTACTTAGTCTCCAGCCCCCAGGCTGGCTGCATCCACCTCTACTGTCAACCCCAGCTTTCTCCTGTAAGTCCTATCACACATACGTCTAGTCCAGATAACATATCCCAAATCCATTCACCCACTCCTCCCTTCTCTTCAACAAAAAGCTGCCTTTTGGCTAGACCTCTGGCACAGTTTGTCTTTGGAAGAATGGTCTGAGGAGAGACTCACACAGATCCTGGAGGTATTCTAAGGACTTTACACCTGAGCAAAGTCCAGAAGGGCACAGATATGCTATAAAAGGGCAAGCTGATTGATCAGCAAACTTCTTACCTTTTAGAGGTTGGGGTCATGGCCAAAGGAGGGCTGTGCAAATGGCAAATGCCAGGGCACAAATCTCCATTGTCTGGGCAATACTGGCCAAAGGACTATAAATTGTTAAGAGTAGTCGAGTAATATGATACCTGAATCCCACTTCCCTCTCACATCCTTCTTTAAAACACCATAACAACTCAAGTAAACACATGTAGAAAAATGTGCAGCAACTGGGCATTTTACTTCATACAGACAAGTTTATAAATATGTTTTTATATTTAAAAATATAAAATATAAGTATTCAAAATGAATAGCTATGACTGTATTGATCTAGAAATATAATAGAAAATGGCATTTCAAATGTATGTTTAAATGTGCAATGTGTATTTTGTCCAATGTTTATAGATAGTGAAAGAAAACAACAACAACAAAATAACCTGAGCATCTGTAAAAGTGTTTCCATAGCTTTGAGCACAGAGGGAATGAAGTAATGACAGTTATCAGACTGTTAATTGATCACTACTTTTGGGGACTGGATCAGTAAAGAATGCAGGATTCAAAGAGGGAGTTTCTGAGCTTTTTCTCATATGTGTCTCTATCACTTGATTTACTAAAATAGACAAACTTTTCAATTTGACTTAAAAAATAAGTCAAATAATTTAAAGTTATGGAAAACAGAAGTTATTAAAAATAGCATTTTTTTAAAGATTGCTAAGTTGTGTTTAAAAGACACAGTCTTTTTGTAGTCAAAGAGAAATAAAGACTTTGGAAAGGTCATCAGATTTGGTGACTTAAAGATCACTGTACAATGTGATATTTGAACAGAGGAGTATAGGTGAAAAATTGATGGAAACTTGAAAAGCAAGTGGAGAGGTAGTAAAAGAAGCACTGTGACCATCTACTGCCTCTCTTCTCTCTTAATATATTATATCAATGCTTCTTGAGCTATTTTTTAAATAATATTAACGGACATGCCTGAAATAAAAAAAATACAAACCAAAACAAAAAATTGTAAGTGATCAAATTTAAATTTAGGGCATACAGTTTTCATAGCATTAAAATAATAAAAGGATCTGAAAAACAGTAAATAATTTTTTAACTCTATTGAAAAATTTCCTGAACATAACTTGGGCATAGACATGATCTTTCATTTTATTTTTCTACCAAACTCATGCAACCCTAACTGTATTACGTCAGTTCTAAAAAAATTTGCAATATTCTTATGATTTTACTTAATTCTAAGAAAACATAATTTGTCAAAGGAGACATAGGCAGAGCCAAGGCCATTTTACGATTAAAATATATTGTAGAGCAGTTTCACCATAATTCAAATTCTGTGAGCTTCTGTAAAGAGAAAAATAAGCTTCTATCAATAATGAACTGGCATCTCTTCTCAAATTGCTTTTAGGGTTCACTGGGTCTGTGGAAATTAAAGAGGCTGATGGTGACTTTAATAACTAATAAAATGACAAACACCTACACAGGTTTGCTGTGGAAATGACTGTTCTCTCAAGATTATACTTTATATGACAATTATAATTTAGAATATATCTATAATAACTGATAAAAAAACAAAAAAGCAAAATTGAAGAAGTCTATCTTCAAAATAACTCTTTAAGTCACTACTTTACTGTAGGCCCCGAGGAACTCAAATATTGGGAATATTTCCTATAGGAGGATTATACTACAGAGAATAGAGAAATAAATATGAGTAACATTAAACAATCATTTGAAAAACAGCAGAAGTAAAACATTCTATAAGAACACCAATAAAAGGAAATTGTTTTTTTGTAGTAAAAATGCTTAGACATACAAAAAGATAAAGAAAAAATCCTGTGTGTTTACCAACAAGCTTAAGAACTAAAATATAGAAAATATTCATTCCTCACCCTTGCATCCAGAGGATGCCATTATTATGAATTTAGGGTCTATCATTTCAAGCTACCACATGTAAACTTAGCATTATATAAAACTATATATTATTTATCAATATACACTATTGTCTTGCATATTTTAAGACTTCTTTGCTTTTCTTTGCTCCATATAGTGTTTTTGAGATTCTTTTCTGTGCTGATGTACATAGACTTCTTTGTTTTGTTTCACTAGTGTGTATTTCATTATTTATCTAGAGTGTACACTTTATAATTTATTTATTCTATTTGTTGACATTTATGTTGCTTTCATGTTTACACTTTGCAAATAACACTGATAAGAACAATCTACCTTGTGCTTTTTTTTTATCCACATAGCATGAGAGTATTTCTAAACTGTACAACTGAACTCATTTCCAGAATGTAAAGATTCTGTCCTCAAATTTAACAAATTTTCAACATTACTATCTCCTGACAGATTTATTCCTTAAAAAATGCTCTCTACCAGTTTTCACTACCACCAGCTGTCTGAGAAAAGTCCTGTTGCTCTGCACCTTCACCAACACTTACTGGTGCCAGAGTTTTAAATTTTCTGATTTCAGTTTCTGAGTGTGAGTTGATTTCTCATTGTGATCTTAATTTGTATATCTGTCAATAGTACAATTACATGTATATAAGTTTATATCATTTATTCTATATTTGCAAACTGTTTTGGCTTTTTTGGTCCTTTACTCTTTCATTAAAATTTGGAATAAAATTTTCAATTTAGACAATGCATCTCTGTTGTGCTTTTCATTGGATTACATTAAATTTGTAGATTTGGAGAGAATTAAGATTCTTACCACATTAGACATTATGTCCTTGCACATGGATCACTAATTATATATTTTCTATATATCTTTCCCAAAAGTTTTAATATTTTTTTCATAAGAACCTGAATGTCTTTCATGAAACTTATTCTTAGTTATGTAATAGTTTTGATTTGATAAATGTAATATTTACATTTTTGTCTTATATATAAGGAAACTAGTAAAATGTTTTCTAGTAGCTGTGAAAGCAAGATTTCTTCCTAGTTTTAAAAGTTTTCATAAAAAAGTGTAAAATTTTAATTCTCTAACTTCCAAATTTGAAAGGAATCAGCATCATTTTTTGTTAACATTCCTAACTTAACTGTATTCTGATAAGAGAACATGATTAGTGCTTCATTAATTCTTTGATAGTTGTCAGGATTTGCCTTACACAGCAGAAAATCCCATTGGCCTCATAAATTATATAAATATCTAACCACTATACTATATACCAGAAATACTGAATGCCAACTCTAACTGAAAAATAAAAATTAAAAAAAATTAAAAATATAAAGTGATGTTTAAGGGATCGTCTATACAGTCAGTATTTTTTAGCTTTTCTGTCTCAGGAGAGTTTACAGTTTAACTATTAGATCATATTGCTGTGATTAAAGTCAAAACATTGATTTTGTCTTTTTATGCTGAATGTCAGTTAACAATATATTTTTAATGTGGAAAACCATCTAACCTCAATTAATAATTTTGTTTCTTCCTTTCCAGATTCCTGTTTGTTGTATAGATCTTCCAGTATAATTTTCAATAAAAATGCTTACAGCAGGCTTTTCTTGTCTTCTCAAATGAATGTCCCTATCATGCATTTTCCTGTTAAGTGTGCTTTTTATCAGAAATGTGTTTGAATGTAACAAACATTATACTGTGTCATTTAATATAATACTTTAAAAGTCAAAATGTTTTGGTTCATAATTTATATCCTATAGAACACTATTCTTTGAATTTTATATAAGATTCTTTGATATATATATCTTAGCTGACACTGATGTTCAATTTTCTGTTTGTTTTCTGCTATTAATATTAACGGCGTGTGAACTCTGTAAAGTGCACTAGAGCCTCTCCTCTTTATGTGCCAGAAATTTTGAAATAAGTTTTAAATCTGTCTGAAGCCAAGGACCTCATGGCGATAATTCTTCGATAAATTTTTAATATCTTTCATGGTTAGTGATATAATTATGCTTACCATCTATTCTAGCACCAATTTTAATAATTTATCTTTTCTTGAACAATGATTACCATAATGAGGTTTCTGACTATATCTAAAATTATCTTTTCAAAAACTGTTCATATTTTTGGTTAAAATACTTATTACTATTTTGAATATTCCTTATTCTCTCTGTTACATGTGAAAACTAATTTTTATTTTTAAGTAACCAGATATTTTTTTACATTGCTACACTTGTATCCCTGTATTTCAATCCACTTTAACAGTCCTCAAATTTAAGTCTTCTTCATTACACTAAAATCATTAGTTCATTTTACTTATGTTTTTATAATGAAAGCATTGAGCTTTTACTAAAATATTATTTCTCTTTTCCTACATTGTCAATTTTACCTGTCAATTTTACTATATCCAATAAAAATTTCCATTTCACTTCTGCATTTTAATCTTCAAATATTTATCTCATTCAGCCATCTTTTAATCTCAGCTTTCATTTTAGGCAGCTTCCTTTAATCCTTTTTATCACTTTATTCTTTGTAATTTATTGATAAATTACTGGTTTATTAGAAGTTATTGAGAACCCAAAGCAGATGCTTTCTAAATGTATATAATTCTACTTTTTTTCTAAGCTACGTTATTATTTATCTGTTCTTAGAATATCATGCTACTCCTTTTGTTATTGTTTCAGATGTTTCATGATCTCTAGCTTTTTTTCTATTTTTTTTTCTTTAAATTTATTCATCCTTGCACAAATAATAGACTTAACAGTTCTTGGGTTCATTGACTATATTAGGTTAAAACTCAGTACAAACTAACCTCAAAAACTTAGTGGCTTTGGTGTTGTATCTAAAAATCATAAAGCAATTTTTATGTACATGAATTTGGTGAGGGTGGCGAAGAGAAGTCTTCTTTTCAGTTTTCCGCAACTGACACTTCTAAATCTCTTATCTATGGATATAAAGTGAGAGAACCTTTTCTCCTTCTTGTGGTTAAGAGAAGGCTATTTTCCTTCAGTGCCTGTTGTCCTGTTTCAGGACTTGGCACACACTCCATATATAAAAGTTCTTCCAGGAGAAAAGTAAATTATTAGGTAGATATTTACTAAAGCCAGTCTGTCTTCACATATTTTGTTTTGTCTGTCCACTAACATTTCTAAGATAATGAGGATGAAACTATGGTTCCATTAAATAACTTGCCTCATTACCAAGCAAAGAAGAAGCTGTCTATCTATATGGAGGAGGGGGACACCAATATTGGGGTTGATCCAAATGAAGTTGCTCCATCAGGGTGAGGGATCTGCAGAAGAGAAATCTTTGATGTGTCCCTTAACCCGGTGTGGCTGCAGTGTAGGGTGAGAGGTCCTGAGGTATTTCAAATAATCACAGAGATGGGATTTGCTAATTAGTTTTAGAGATGAGGGTGGAACAGATTTCAGCTTTCTAGGCTAGGCCTGTTGGATTTGTAGAGATAGAAAAAAGCATATTTTTATATGAATATAATTAGAAAAATGTTAGAAATCATATTTCAAAAGAACTACCACTGTCTTCAAGGTATCTGTGCTTTGATAAGGGAAAAACACAACTCCAGAAATAAATTCAAGGCTGTCTGAAGTGTTTGCAGAGGTTCTGTATAAACATGCAGTGAAGCTCCAATGAGGTAAAGATGATATCCCATTGGTGGCTCTCTGTAGAGGGGATTTAATCTGAAAGTCACATAGAAGAACTGAACCCCATTTATTCCTCTAAAGCCTTTAAACGATTTGGATAAACACAAGATTTCTGAACAAGGGATTTGGACCCTGAAGAGTAAAACAGGAAAGTAAGTGACAGACAAAAATAATTGCCTGTGAAAAGTCCTTCTAGGGTAAGAAGTTGTATTTGAGAAAGACTCAGTTTAATTTAAACAGAAAGAAAAAGAAAACAAAGTAGATGAGTACACAATGAGTCATAATGCTGAAAGCCTTCAATGTCACCATGAAGACATTAACTTTAGAGATGTGGAATTTGAAACTTTCACAACAGCAATGGTTGCAAGACATCCACCTAAAAATAAGAATTAAAGGTATGGAAAAAGATGTGATTACATGGAGAATAAATAAGTACGTGTGTGTGTGTGTGCATGTACATGCACATGCAAGCACCATCCTTCCAACCACAAGCATGTAATACTTGTGGTATTTTGGGGAACATATAACACAAATAGACTGTGGTGACATCCTCAGCTTCTCATGGAATAGAGGTGTGTGTATTTGTGTGTTTGTGTGTGTGTGTGCATGCGTGTGTGCTCACACTGACCTAGAGGAGGTAAGATTTATTTTGTTATTTCTTTGTTGTTTATTCAAAAATCATATTCTGGACATACCTAGAATTTTTTCTCACCACTTTTCTAAAAAAAATAATATCTTAAGGTAATTTAAACTAGGCAAAATTTAGGTCAAATACAGAACACATGTATTCAAAGAAGCAATGCTGCTTATTTGAAAAGAAGGTCAATAACATTGCCAAACTCAGAATATGTTTCTAAGGGGAAAATTATAAAAGATAAATTAGGCTCTTTAAAGCCAAATAAAATTAAAATTATCCTTAATTTTTAACTAGTTGAATTGGATTTTTTTCAGTGTATAATCAAATTCCGTACTATATTTTAGGCCTTGTGAAAGCTCCATTTACTTTTAGATAAGAAGAATAAAGCAGGAGGTAGCACAGCTGAAAGCACTGAAATGGTAATTAAAGAGATCACTGGTGATCTTAAGGGTTACTGTACTTTCAAAAAGAATGCACATTATTTAAGGCACACACACAAAAATCTACTTTTAGATGCCAAAAATTCTAAAAAACAATTATTATATTAGAAAATAATTTACTCCCAATTACACTTCACTCTTTATTTCAGGTTATTACCCTTCTGTCTCACTAAAACTTTTAAATGTTTTTTTTTAAAAGATCTTTTATCCCCTTTCCTTCACATAAATGTTACACTTTCTTCAAATAAATTCTGAAGCATTAACATTATGATTTACCATCCTGGGTACATAAAGTTTGAAAAACCATATTTTTACAACAAAAAAATTATAAGAACACCACAACTTGCCTTTTTTTTTTTTTTTAACAGAGAAAGATGGCACCGTTATTTTGAATTCCAATAAATGATTCTCAGGGAAAAAATGAGAAAATTCAGTAATGGAAAAGGTAGAAAGTTCCCTGGTGATGGAATACATGATCATCATTCACTGAGCACAGTTCACATGGGGCAGAGAAATGGATGAGAAATCCCCAAAAGAGGCAACATAGAGAAAAATCACTGAGATTAGAGTGTACGGATATTAGAATTGACTAAGAGAAGAACTCATGCCAGACTTGAAATATTCTTAAAAAAACGAAGTAGTGGCAAAAAGATGCCATGTTTGAGGTTTTAACAATGGTTTACAAAAATATTACCATGAAAAATATAAACACGCATCCAATCCATTTTTCATGCAAGGTTCCAATTTGCTCTCAGCAATGAAGAAAACAAATACAGTCAAAATCCATCTGGATTGCAAATTAATAAATTCTAAAAGTTTGCTTAATAATTTAGGGCATATTTTCTAACTGTAAACTGATTAATCCCTGCAACATTTCTGCAATAAAATGGGTGGCTATCTAAAGATAATTTTTCCATTTTTTGTATTTGTATTAAAATACTGCCAGAAAAGAAAGAATAACCCAGAAAACCATACTGTGCAGCTCTACGGGTGCCAAGTTATTCCACTAATGGATTTGAAACAAAAAAGAAAAAGCAGCCCTCCTGTTAATCTCTAGGCTATTCACCATTTTGAATAACTACACTAAAATGAGAAAAGGAAGAAGGTACCTTAAGAAAGTCAGCACCATCTTAAATTCTGTAGCTGCTTTTACTTTAAATAAAAATAAGCTTTTGCTAGTAATTATTTACTTATCTTTGCCCTGTATATTTAAAACTTTAATTATTCATGTGGTAATCCTTTTTTTTAATAAAGCTTTGAAAGGAAGGGGAGAAGAAAGTACAAATAAAACACTTCTTGAATTTAAGAGGCCATGACCTTGTTCTAGTTTTTCACTTCTAAAGGTGAAAATTAGGACTTTAAACTGTTTTGGTCTAGGCTATACCAAATAGAGTATTAACAATAAGGTCAAAAATAAATTCAAGAGTTGAAATGTATAAGTAAAATTTAAATTCAAAGACAGGCTCCCAGATAAATCATGGTCAGGTATAAACTAAACTAAAATGCATAGACAGCTTTCTTGTGTTTTTAAATAATTAAAAGGTCAATGACAACAGTTAAAAATTAATGTTAACCGAACTCACTTTTGAGTAAATCACAAAGGTTTGTAACTCTTTTGGAAAGAGTCCCTCTCTTCTCTGTAATTGACTAACCTTTGAAAAGTCACTCTTCACACTTCACCTTTCCATTGTTTCTACCTGGCACCTTATCATCCTGAACCAACCTTGATATCTATCCTTGATGTCCAAGAGAAAAAGGTACCAATGACTGAGAGGGTGGAATTTTGCATCCCCAGTAGAAAGAGACATTACCAGAAGCCCAAATAAATATAAGAAAATGTGCCAATCCTCAATAAAAGTATGGAGACTCAATGCCCTGTTTGATGGTCAAACAGTACTTCTCGTGAGAGGTTAGAGTTACTTGTACTGGAATAGGTGTTGATGAGAAGTTAGAGTTACTGCACTGAGATAGAAGTTGGTTCAAGGAGAGCTAAGATGTCACCAATAAACACTTCTGCTTGTCTGGATTTTATACTATATAAAGCACACTAGCATATTTGTTTTCATAATATTAGATGGTGATCATTGACCATTCTGGTGACAGGATAGTATAGAAGCTCAAAAAAAATTATCAGAGATAATTTTCTGAATTTATATCCAGGCTTCACTAATTACTTGCTGTGTGAACAAAGTCAAGTAATTTAAACCATTTTACTATATTTAAAACAGAAAAATTACCTTCTCTGGATGGCTGTGAGAAGGGTATGAGGTATCATATTAAAAGTCCTTAGCACAGGGTCTGGCAAATAAGAAGTGACTTTTACATGGTAACCATCATTATTATATAACTAGAAATTTTGAAAGCATAATTTAATGCTTATATTTTGTGTATACTATAATGTGTTCATTTTGTTATTAAATTTTGAAGACTTATGCGATTTCCAGGTATTCACTGTTACACATGTTACTGCAATTAACCCCACAGTTGCTTCAAGATGATTTTCCTAAGGCAAATTCCTAGAAGCAGAATTATTGACTCAAATAAAGATAAACATCTTAAAATATTTTGTTATTTGTCAAATTGCTTGCTTGAATGGGAAAATGAAATTTCAGTCATTTATATTTCTCATCTTACAATTAGGAATATTTTCTCAAATTTACAAGTGAAAATTTTATATGTTGTGTTTATAGCACTTTTATGATTGTTGGGGGTTCAATGACTCAGTTTTACTTCTCATTCCATATTGATGTATAAGGTTGTTAATCCATTTTTAATTAACATTATTCTTGTTGATTTATTACAACCTTTAAGAGCTTTTATTCTATTTGTCATATTTAAGTACAATTATTTCTGTTTTAATTTTGTATATGATGCTGCTTACGTTGAAGAGTTGTTAAATGTTATAAAGTCAGTGTCTTTCCTAGTATCATGATTTCATCCTTTGAAAGTCTACTATACCAGATATAAATGATTATGTAAATATTAATACATTTATTTTTATATTAAACACTTCGATTCATCTTAAGATGATATATAGTAAAAAATAAAAAGATAATGATTTTATGTAAATGAAATTTTTTTTCTATATTTGACATGGGATGCTTAATAAAACATATTGGTATGCTCTATATGTTAGTATTTCTAACATTCTTTAATAGCAAATGTGTCTTTGTAATGTGTTTTCACTTCTGGTAAGATAGTTTTCCTTTTTGTTTTGTTTTGTTTTTGTTTTTAAAAATAGTATCAGATATATTTACCTATTTATTCTTTCAGCTAATAACTATAAACATGTGAGGTGATGGATGTGATAACTAAATCATTTTGCAATATATACATATGTAAAATCACATTTCACACCTTAAACTTACATAATATTATATGTCAATTTTATCTCCATAAAGCGGGAAAAAAATCTGATAGAAGATATGAGGCAAAAGAGTGGGATAGAAGCAAACAATATTGATGCTTTGTTGTCTCATACAAATCAGGTATTTTGTAAAGCTTCAGAAAGTCACCTTTACTCCAACAAAATGTGTCAGTTTTTACTACTATAATCCCTGTCAGGCTATGAAATCAGTATTCCCAGCAGCACAGTCATACATACACCTACAATTTTGTGAAGTGGCATACTTGTCTTTAGTCTGATGAAGGATGTTAGTTCCAACACAAATTAGTCTCGATTTATGAATTATTCAACAGGACATCACTTGGGGACATTGGAACACTATAATTATCCTTTCCTAGTACCAAGCACCATTTTGGACCACTGTGGTGGAAGTCCTCACACTATCCACTCACACTCCACACTCTCAATGTGGCAAAATTGCCTAAGTATGTAAGGACTCAGTAGGAACTAACATATAATTCATCATTCATGGAATCCTGTGACTTTTTTCTTCAGGTTAGGTTTTGCTCCTTTGACTGGCGTAGATAATGTTCTGATAATCAACCTTCTTCTCTTCAGAAACATTGAGGAAAAATTAGATGTGCACAGTAATTTGATAGTGAAAATGTAATTAAATCAATTTTCTTGAGCAGTTCTGATTTCAAAAGCACTCTCCTAGAACATGAAAGTACAAAATTAAATAGTCTTAAAAAAAATCCTAAATCTTACATTCTCACTAGGATACAGACATATGAAAATTTTATACACACATACACACGACACAACATGAAGAATTCAAAAGTAATTTATGGATAAATTTCTATTATAGTATGGTGGGGGAGAAATTCTTTAAAGACTATGGTATAAATGTCATATTTAATATGTCTTAAAAAGAAAGTTTACAATACAGAAACTCAAGAACATAAGGCTAAGGAAAAATGTAAGCTAAGACAAAGCAGGATGAATGTATAATTTACAATAAAAAAGAAAGAGAAGCTGAATAAGTAGGGAAGTATGTATAAACATGAGGCAGAGTCAGAATATCCTTAAAGGATGTTACTGTAGAAATTAAAAAATAATAACAACAATCCCAAATGGCTTAAATAAAAACGTGAATTTGCCTAATTAATAACAATATCCAGCATTAGTTCTCACTTCAGAAATTGGTGGATTCAGAGTTGCAAAGGATTTCATCAAGACTCAATCATCCCATTTATCCCTGGGTTTATTTTCTCTTTTTTGGCTCTACTCTCAGACCTACTATTGTTTTGTGTTTTTAGATGGATAAAGAAGTTCAAATCTGGATTTGTTTCAGATGCCACACCTACAGGAAATGGTAGTACTTCTCTCTTTCAGTCACTCTAGCTCAGTATTTCTCAAGTCTTCTTCATTACAGTTTCTCTAAAAATACTTTTAACATATTTTTTTCCTAATGTCCCACTCCCAGGAAATTAAGGGATAGATTTTGTCAGGTAGAGTTGAAACGCAGTGTTGAACTTCAGAGGGCCACACAACCACTGTAATATTTAAGATTTTCTCAACCCTTCAGGGATCAATCATCATGGCTATTTGCTAATTTGCCAGACCTGGATCATGCACTACCCTACATAAAAAAAAAAAAAAAAAAAACAGGTGTTGAATAAATTGTGCAACAAAAGATATTTACTATACTATGTTCAAGAAGAAATACTGATTCAGAGTAGGGATTAAAAAAACATAGAGATTAATCACATCTAGGATTTTAGGTGGAATAAGTCCTTTATAAAAAAATGAAGGTTATCACATTTAGCTTTTGAAGAAAGACTTGGTTCTGCAAAGTCACCATGGCAAAGACTGAATTGAGAATGACTAGAAGCAAGGTCAGGATATTGTGATAGGTGATATTAACAGAGAGATGATAAAATCAGGGGTACAGATAAGAGACAATTTTTTTTAAGGGAGGAAAAAAGCAAGAGCTCACTAAAATAGAATCCAAAGGATTTAGTGACCAATTGACTATTAATGAAGGAAATTAATATTGGCAAATTGATAAAGAAAAAGTGGAAGCCAAAGCATATTAGCCAACTGAGTGGATGGCAATGGCTTTGATGAAGACAAGTCAGGCAGAGTGAATGAAGGTTCCAGGGAAATAATGACTTGTTTTATGGATATTTCAATTGTCCTTAGGACCTACAGGGACAGATGGCCATTAGGCAGCTGGAAATTCAGGTCTGGCTATTAAAAGAGAGACTTCAAAGTTAATGCTTATATTAGGGAGACACTGACCTATATAGATGGTATTTGAATCGAAGAAGATGAGATCCAGAAGATAGATTATATGGCATACAATGTCCAAGGACAGAACCTTAAGGTAAACACTGTCTGGGGAGAGACTAAGGATAGATGAGTAAGAGGAGGAGAGTCAGCAGACCACAGTATCAGGGAATGCTAGGGAGAAGGGTAATAAAAAAATGGAAGAAGCTGTGTTGGTGACAAATGTCCAACATCACAACAGTCTGAGCTCAGACAGGGTTTTAAATGAAGCAGGCCTATGCTAATATGTTAGGTACATTAATGTGATTAAGGAGTAAAACAAGAATGAAACATTTAAGAAACCAAAGGTAGATTTTTTTCAATTAACCTTATAATAAAAAGGAAGGAGAGTGACAGTATAGAAACTAGATGCTTAAGAATATTTGTTTTGGAGTTATACAGGCCTAAATTTGAGTCTCATTTTTGGTCTTCATTCAGATTCTCTAAAACTCAGTTTATTCATCTATAAATAAGACTAATGGTATTTGCCACACAGGATTATCTTAATGATAAAATTGGATAATTAATGTAAAATGTTCCATAGAGTTTCAGTACATTAGAAGTACTCAATATGTTTCAGCTATTGTTTTTTTAACTGCAAGGAGGAATTCTGAAAAAAAATTACAATACTGAAAATGCTAAGGGTGGAGAATAACTGACACAGCAAGGTGCAAATTGAAGGAGACAAAGATTGCATTGAGTGCCCAAGTGGATGCAAGCTTTAAGTAGGATGAAACAAGATTCTTTATCAAAGATAAAAGTCGAGAAAATGGATGAACACACAGGGAAAATTTGATGTGGAAAGCAAAACCACGAAGAGCGCAAACATCAGATAACCCTGATAAATCAATAACGAATCAGAGAAGTATGTCTCCAAAGTGAAGAGAGTTAGGTCAGAGGCTTGAGGTAAAAGGAAACTCATAAAGCTAGAGATGTGGAGAATAAACTAGGAGACAAATTAAAGTTGAGTATAAGTGTTTCTGATTGATAGAAGAGCCAAGATGAATTAGCAGTAAATGTATTGGTGGTCAAATAAACTGGCCTGCTGCCTGACAGTTTTCAGCGGTATTTTGGAAGCAGAGCAACAGATATTAAGTAGCAGGAATTATCCAAGATAGGGTATCAACAACACGAGATTGAAAAAAGAAAAAATGCCAAGAAATCTCGAATTTTTGAGAAAAAGGAATCATAGCCTATTGGACTTGAACATTATGGAAATAAAAAAGTACTGCATATGAAATGAAGTACTATATAAAAAGACAATGGTTAGGAAGCTGGAGGTCATAATAAGGATAAAGATAAGAATCATTAGAAATTAGAGAAATGGGAGTTTGATAGCTTTAGTCAGAAAATAAATATGCAGAGGTTAAGTTCTCTAGAATATTTTCTTTTTAAGTAAAATACTTTGCTTCTTAAGTCATGTATCTTTTCCAAAGAGGTTACCTTAAATGCCTGCAGCACAGGCTTTTAGAAATCGTTCCATTTCAGAATTTATGCCAAAAATTAGCACAAAGCAAAAGCTAAATTTATAACTATCATGCAGCTGCCTAATATAAACACCATAGAGAACAATAGATGGTAATTTTTTTAAGGGCTTATGGAGAAAAGAAGGTCAAAAACCCTATTCTTAATGTAATCTTTATATGTAAAGATCTTTACTAAGTTTTGCAAATTTATCTTTAGCATTAATTAAATTAGCATAGTGACATAAGTATTTAATTCAAAAAATTAAATACCTAGATGATGTCCTATGAAAATATCAAGAAAATGGATATTCACGTCTAAAAAAGTCATAACAAATAATACCTATAGAATACTATGCAATGTTAAAACAGTTTTTCCATAAAAGACAACATAAATTCTAAAATTTGGACAAAATTAATACAAATCACTTTTTTAAAAAAGGAAGCAATACTGAAAATGTTTCAGGCAAGCTATCAAAAAGCCATACTGAACATTAGAAATAATATTCTTCAAATAACAGGAATTAGGATATTTCAATAAAACTCATACATAGATTCACAGTGGTACGTCAACTTGGATATCCCTTTGAGAATATAATAAAAAGCCATGGATCTTCTACTTTGTGTAGAAGAAAATATAATTAAGAACAAGTACAATTGTGAGCTCACAACTTCAGGGATCCACAGATTTCCTCAGAGCTCATGGGCTCTAGTTTGTGAATCCCTGAACATTGACTCACCACGATCTCCTCCTGTGAAAAGCTACACTCTACTCCTAGTAAGTACCTAGATGAGGTCCTATGAAAATATCAAGAAAAATTCTCTAATTCAAAAGGACAAGGAACAGATGGGGGATTAAAATAACACAAGTACAAACCTAATATCTTAACAATTTTTTAAAAAAAAAATTTGGACATGAAGATGTTGGTCCTGAAGTTATTTCAATTTCTGACAGATTTTTTAAATGACAACATTTTAGTTATCCATTTTTCTTTGAGAGAAGCTGTTGCTATCACATAGATTTTAACATGAAATATCTTTCTTATAACCAGAACTGCCTTCAACATTGTCAAAAGGGACCCTGCCCTGGGCACTGCTTTGGAGGACCCTTCAAATCACAAAACACATGCACACAAACTTATTTGAAAGTGTGAGTGTGCTTCATGTAGGATCTGATGGTCTGCACATTCTCAGTATCCACTCTCATGATTTAACACTGATAAGAGCCCATGGAAAATGCTTCTGCTCATCTCATGTTCTTAAATCTAAAGGTGAATCTTTTTAAATGTCATCAAGGTTTGTGGGTTGTTCTGCAGCTAATATCAGAGATGAACACTGCTTTAGTGCTCAAAGAATATTTAAATGGGATTAATACTCCATGAAAGGAAAAGTCAATTTAACTTGTCCCAAATACTTCCTTTCAGTTGTTATGAATACAAGAAATTCTAGCCTAAAGGATCATTTCTCCAGTATTCTCAGAAAACTAGAACACACTGAAGTGAGAAATTTTATTTTTATTAAAATATTTAGAATGAATTAAATTTTTTTAAATTGATAATAAGATGTCAGTTTTCTTTAAAGAATATTATTTTGTCCTTTAATTTTAATAGGTAACTTTAAATAATTTTAAAGGAAAGTAACTGTAATGGTCTCATATAAATTATTTTTTCAATCTTTAATATATAATTTATTTATGTTTTTGATTAAAATATATTTATATTTTAAAACTTTCAGTATAATTATTTTAAATTTTTAGATTGTCTCTTACTATAACTAAAATTAATATGACAATATAATTAAGCGTTTTGTTGAAATGAAGCAAGATAAATCAATTTACAGAAAAATGCAATATATCATGGTATGTGGTTTAGTACATAAGCTTCTGATTTTTATAACTGTTTCAAAAATTTTAGTTTTTATCATTATTTAATATATAATTTACCCTTTTGGGATTTCTTAATCTTAAATTTCCCCTTATCTGATACTAACAATGCTCATCTTTTTTTGCCACTTTCTAGTATATTCATACCACCATCTTATTATCAACTCTTCATTATCATTTTAAGTGTGTTCCATGTAAATAGCATACATTTCTTTTTAAAACCCTTTCTACAAGTCTCTGCACTTTAGTACAGGAATTCAGATATTTGCATTTAATATAATGACGGATATCCTTTATTTCAATCCTTTTAACTTGCTTTATTACTTATTTCAAGTGTCATTTCCTGAATTTTTCTTTCTTTTATTTGCTGGTAGTAACAATTTTACTATTCTTTTCACTCTTTCCCTTGCTAAACTGCTTTTCTAGTCCTTTAATGGTTTCCATTTTGTTAATAGGTATACTCCTCTTATTGAGTGTCTCAATACTACTAAAATTAATTTTTTAAAAAGATCATTATATCCCCTACTTATGCAAACTGTTTATCCCATTTTTGTTCATCACCTTTTTTCCCCAATTCTATTTCTCACATCCCCTAATAAAATCAGATCTTTAATGTCTTCCTCCCTCACCTCATAGTTGTTGTTGTTTTGTTTGTTTATTTGTTTGTTTTTTACTGAGATTATTTAGGCCCTTTAGGTCTCACATGCTAGTCATCTTTATGTTTTACTTTTTCATGTGCCCAACAATTCAATGATTTCTTCAAATCTCCTAAATTATTAAGTTCAGAAATATTTTTAAGTTCTAGATAGACGTTGTTCACACAAGCACATTTTATTTTTTTAAATTGGATTGTCACCTATCTTTGCTATCAGCCCTGGCTAGATGTTCTGTTTGTTCGGCTCTGTATTTCTTCAATGGATTTCTATTTTTCCATTTTCTGTCACTGAGTCCTGTAGGACTGTAGGTGATCACAGTATTAATGATGGTAGAAAGTAGGCAGGCTCTACCCTCACAGCTAAGAAATGTGAAAAGCTTTCTGCAGAGGAATCCTTTTGGTTTTGGTCTTCCAGCATTCTTAGGGGTAGGAAAGACTTGCTCAGCCTCTTCATGGCTACAGGGCAATCTGGCACAAACATTTGGGATTACTCTCAATTGTCCCATACCCAGGGCCCACAAGTTTCCATGCATCAAGCTTTTCCTAAAATGTGCACTTTTTAGTTCCTTGCTCAGGGCTCTCGACTGCTGGTTCATAGGAATGTGTCTGGGTCATAAATGAGAAAACCTTTCCTATTGTCCCTGATACAAGATCCACGGTTCAAGATAATAGGTAAATAAGAGTAGGGAATGGAGCAGAAAGTGGGGGAAGTGCTGGGTAGTAAGATTTGTCCACCCTCTGGCTTCTGATCATTAGCTGATTGTGTATAATACCTACACATTTAGTTATAACAAACTTCTAGACTTTAAACCTCAGGACTTCAAAAATGGGAGGAGGAAAAGGAAGACTATGTGTGAAATTTAGCCAAAACATGGCTAAATTTCTTATTTTCAAAGAAAGGAGTACTACTGTTTTATTCCTAAAGATGATTAAAAATAGATTTTTTAAAAGCAAAGCTAACACAAAAATTCTAGTCTCATTAATGGATGTGATGCAAAAATCATACAAAAATAATTGAATCTGTTTGTTAATAAAAAATAGCAGAAAGCCTTTATTACGTATTTGCAATGAGTAAGGTAATCTGCTAAGTTATAAATATGAATCATGCCCCAACTGTCTAGAACTAATAAGATGTTTCAGTAAGGTATCCATTTGTAAAATAAATATACAGAATTTAATGACTCTTCTGTATACCTAGAATAGGTTTTATAATATAATGAAGGTCCATTTATAGTAGCAACACAAAACTAAAAATAAATAACAGAAATGTATACAAGTTAGATGAAGAAATATACAAATTTGCTAATATAAAAGAAAAAATAAAATGGAAAAATATTTCAGGGTCCTATGAGCAGTCTCAGTATTCTAAAGATTTTTCATTCTCCCCAAATTATCTGTATATTCGGTGCAACCCCTGACAAAATCTCAACATTTTTTATGGAATTTGATGAGCTAATTCTAAAGTACACTTGGAAAAGAAAATATAAACTATAGCAAGATCATTTTGGGAAAAGAGATCTTTTGCTGCCCCCAACACACCTTGACCTCCACTCACCATAAGTTTGATTTCATTTCTGCCTCCCCATTTACTTACCATCACCATTAACTATATACACTGAGCATGAGAGTGACAAAGCAGTCATTTTTGAGACATTGAAACATAGTGATTAAAAGCAGAAATCCAGTAGCAGGCAAACTGTCAGAATTTGAATCTGAGCTCTACTACCTACCACCTATGTGACCCTAAGCAAGTCATTTAACCTCTCTGTACATCAATTTCTTTCTTCATAAAATGAAAATGAGAGTTATTATAATACCCACTTTGTAGGTTCGTTGTGAAGATTGAACAAATGAAAATGTAAAGTTCTTAACACAGTGCATGCCGCAGAGGGCTGTATAATGATTAATTATGATTATTACTAAGGGAAAAAAAAGTCCACGTTTTGACCTTAAGTTTTATTAGAAAACTGTCCTAGAAATTTTTAAGTTTGGTATGAAAAATAAATTAGTTGTAAAACTCCATTTCAGTACTTTTGAATGTGGTTAGAGGTGTTGGGGGTGTTAAATGAACCTTTGTCCTTATTTTAGTGGAGAGAGGGGAGCAGGTGGGAGAAGCCCTTGAATTGCTCATTTAGTTTTACAATAATAAAGTGAAAAATCTATCCTAAGTGACAAGTTCCAGAAACCTGCTATAAATCTTTATATATTTGATACATGTAATGTAAGCTGATAAAACTAGGCCATCTTGCCCTCTTTTAACAACAGTCCCAGTGTCATGACAGAATAAAAAATAATCACATTTTTTTCTCTAAAGGCCTAACAGTTCTCAACTTAAAATGTTGTTGAGAGGTGGCACAGAGAAAATTCACTACATAATATAGGGCAAAATTTCCTAATCATCATCATTATCCATCTCTTTCCGGAAAGCATCATACCTAGTCATAGTTCCATAATCTCCTTTTTCTCATTAACAGTCCAGACACAATGACTCACTTTCCTTTCAGTCTCTAATTCCCAGCTGCAAAGGTAGGTCAATTTTCTTTCCATTCCTCTCTTCTGTTTCTCCAAGTTAATTCCTAAAGTACGGGGCTCAATTTTGCCTCTTGGAATTTGGCTTGATCTGTATCTCCATTCATTATACAACAAGGGGGAAGGCTGTGAATTCTTACACTTTAATTTGAGTGTGTCTCTGACTTACATAAGAAGGTGTGTCCATTGTGGTCACAGATCTTGTCTGTGAGGCTTAGAAAAGTTCAGAATATTTCCCAAGGTCATCCTGATTATAAGTAGCAGTAGAGCTGAGATTTAAATTAAAGGAGCCTATTCTTAGAATCCCCTCTAAAAGATATTATACTTGTAATAAACCCCATTATACTAAAACATTATATAAAATTATTGCCAAAAGTTAAACTCAATAGTGTGGGCTGATCTCAGAGCTTGGTTAGGGTGGCTGGGTTACTAGACACCAATGGACCTCCTTACATCAAGGTTTTGACTTACTATAAAAGCAACCACACATCATATTGTATAAAAAATAAGAGTAAAATTCTCATGAAACATTATATATTTGTTTTTATTATGTGAACTTTTATCATGTTTTTGCCTGAGAAAATAAGTACAGTTAGGAGAATAACACGCATGGAGTATTTTACAATATTTATTCACACCTATGTCTACATTTATCATAAGACTGAAAGCAAGTTGATAAAAGCAGCTGTGGTGCCAGAAAATAGGAAATTACCTCATGTTTAAACTCCTTAAGCCATCTGCAAGGCTTCAGGACTTTTGCTTCGGGTCATTAACACCTTCACAGGGGGACAGTAGATGGAAGTGAAATTCAAATGATTTATTTTTGAAATCTATTTTAAGTTCTTGTAAAAGAAATATAAGCAAGTACAGAAATTATTGGCTAAAATGAGGTTTAGAGGTTTTCTGAGGGTTTCTTTTTATCACTCAACCACCCTTACTAATTCGCAAATATAACTGAGAAGGGGCCACAAAAGTCAATTTGAAAACTGGTTGCCAGGAACATTAAACCTTATAAGATGAATAATGTAAGAACCTGAAAGAGTGGGGGTGGGGGCAATCATGTTTCAGATGACAATTATTCTAAAATGAGAAATCTACTTTTCCAAGTTAAATTAAAAGTAGAGAAAAAAAAATTTTTAAATGAAAGCTTGCCTTTCCATTTCCTCTTATAACTTCTATGAGCACACAGCTAACTGATCTTAGAGTGGTAGCATTAAAATTTGAGGAGACTCAATCTTTCCAGAATGTGATGAGAGTTATTGACTTATTGCACTGAAAAAAAATGCACATAATCACATTTTTGCATATTATTTTGTGGAGTCAGAGGATTTCCTAAAGCTTCACATGAATGCCCATCTAGATTCATCTACCCAGTTAAACATTTCTTCTGACTAGAATCTCCACAGAGCATGCTGTGCCATGTTTTCTTATTTTGCTCACCACCTAGTAGGTTACACATGACTTGGCAGGTAAGAGCCTGATGTGTATGTAAACTGACCTCCAGGTCAAGGTAAAGGAACTCTTACGTGATGCTGAGTTGATGTGATTTACCACCTTTGCCCTTGTTGACCTTGTACACAAAAGAAGATTGCTATTTCTTAAGGCTTTTCTCTTCATTTTGTCTCTATTTCAACACTTTGAGGTATTCAACAATTAACCTAATAATTTTAACACAAAAGTATATGTCATCTGGAAGAAAATTGTGAAATGATTCCTAGTATGTGGTAGCACTCTTCCAAGTATATTTTTTCTCTTCCCTTTTTTTGGTTTGTTTTGCATTATCCAAGTCTTTTATAAATGCTTTTTATTTAGGTTATATTTCTTTTTTATCTGATAATTTCTGACTTTAAACCAGTGTTTGAACCAATTACACATGATGAGATTACTGATCCATTTGGACTTTTAAAAAAAGTCTTGTTCAGTATTTCTTGCTTGCAATCCATTTTCCCTACCTATTTTTCCCTCTTGCTCTCTTCATGCTCCTGTTGGATTGACAAACTTTTATGGAATTCTTTGTTTTTTTCTGTTTTATTTTGGAAACTATACGTTATATTTCCATTGATTTCATAATTTATATTCTTGATTTAAAATGAGTACTTCTATACTCCTAGTGTTAACATACTCTATATATTGAACACTTGTCTAACCCATTTTATTAGTTTTACCCAACTTGACCTGTTTTGAAATGAAAAAAAAGTTAATTAAAGTTATTAATATTTTATTACACTCTAGACTCACTGCTCTTTCTTGTACACCATGCTTTCCTCTGCTCCACTATTCTTGCTGATGTACATCCTTGATGAGAATCTATGGATAAAAATCTAACTACATGCTATTTGAAATATATATACTGTATTTTTTTTATTCTTGAATATTTAGTTTGGTACAACATATTTAGATTGACAGTAGTTATTTTTGCTCACCAATTTAAATATATTATTCCACTGTCTGTAGCCTCTGGAGGAGACCACTGTCTCTCCAGTCATTTTTCATAGGCAACCTGTTGTGCAGTCCTGTTTTAAAATTGTTCTCTTTAAACCTGAGTTTATTCAGTTTCACTGTAAAGTTTATAAGTAGGTCTTTATCCTGAACATTACCTAATGTACCATTCTGATAGGATTGTAACTTTCTTGTTTTCCCAATTGTAAAAAAAAAAAAATCACTAATATCTGTTCAAACATTTATTCTCCACCACCCTCTCTCTATTGTTTCCCAGATATTAACTTTAATAGCTACATATAATCATAAGGTTAATGAGAGCTTACTACTATTTCATGAAATTATCTAAAATATACTTGTAAAACAATAATTTTGTCATTAATATACACGGTATCATCACAGAAATCAAGACATAGTTATCTCTAAAATAAAATAGAAGATGGCCAACATGCTGCAGAATTTCTGTATAAAAACTTTGTGCTGAGTAATTTTAGCCAGACTAAAATTTGTATCAGCTATAGATTATCAGATTATCTTGTCTCATATATTTGCTAGGAGTTATTTAAGAAGCACTGTTGATCCACCTAAGTTTTTCAAATTTCTGCTAAAGGGAAACATCATTAATATAATGTAATGGTTCAGTGTGCAATTATCAGATTCAAAATTCATATCATTTGGGTTTAGGCAACTTCTATAGTAAATTTTAAAAAAAACTATTATGTGGCTTCTTGGGACATGAATTTGATTTACAATTTTTTTGTCTCATTATTCTAAATATCACTTATTAGATTTTTATTTGCTACTTCTTAGTTTAATATTTTTAACTTGAAGAAAATCTAAATGATAATATAACGAATACTAATGAAAACTTCACCAATTTGAATCGGTTGTTAATAATTTACTAGTCATCAGGCTAACAGTCCACTACTTCTAGAATACATCTTGTTGTAAAACTTCAACAGTGTTAATTCATTATTTACTGAGAGAAGATCCATCAACAGCTAGTTGTACCAATATGTAGAATATGTTGATTTTTTTTGTTCAGCTCTCCAATACCTGCCTTTGCAACTGTAAATTTGCCTGAGGGCTAGGCAAATTCCATTTCAGAACTATTAATTATAATAGCAGGTTAATTCATGATGCTAGTATTTCAGTTCCAAGAGATAACAAGTTTTCATCTGGTATGGTATCATAGACTCAAGTGGGCTTTTATTCCTACACACAAATAATATTAGCCTGAAGATTTAATAAAGAAATAACTTATGAAAATAATTTCTATAGATATAAAATATTTTGAAGACTATTTGGTATTGGCCAAAAGAAGGCATGGCAGCTATGGATTATGAGTTGAAAGTAATAAATGGTAAAATGCTTGTATTAAAAGACAACAGGATGAGATTTAAAAACTGAAAAATAGGTAAGAATGGATTACAAAGGAACCAAAAATGCAGTAACAGAATTAAAAAGTACACGAGGTAAAAAAAAAAGTTTGTTTTGCAGATTTATGAATTTAATTTCTATGAAAAAATAAGATGAGAATTTGATTTAGTATGTGGAAGTAAATGGCTGTGGAATAAAAAAAAAACTAAAAAAAAAATTATATTGCAAAGATATGAGACTAGGATCCATAGTAGGAATTTAGATGTTTCTGAGAACTTAACCATTATATTGGAGTACAGTCAAAATATCTTCTTAAATGCAGTAGTCTATTATATTTATCCATATTTTTACTATTTTCTCCTCCGCCCCTTATGTTTCAAGTCTTCCTCTGGAAACATTTCCTGTCCATATGAAGAAGCTCTTTTACCAGTTCTTTTAGAGTAGGTGTTCTGGAGACAGATTATCTTAGATTTTCTTCATAAGAGAGGATCTTTATTTCACCTTCATTCTTGAATAATATTTTGCTGGACACAGAATTCAAGGTTGGCATTTCTTACCTTTCAACATGTTTAAATGTTGTGTGATTTTATTCTGACTCTCACAATTTCCAATCATAAATCTACCGTAAATTTAATCCTTGTTTCCTTATAGGTTTTCCTTTGGCTGCTTTTAAGATTTCACTTTGTCTTTAGTTTTTGGCAGTGTATATGACTAGGCATGGATTTATTTGGGTTTATTTTGTTTGAGCTTTGCCCAGCTGCTTACATATGTAGTTTTATGTAATTCAAGAAATTTTAGGAGTTTTCTACTCTATTTCTTCAAATATACATGTCACTATAATCTTTCCTTCCTTTTTAGAACTTTTATGACATAAATATTAAGCTTTTTGGCATTGTTTTATAAACCTGTAATGGTTTGTATATTTTTTCTCAATCTTTTTACATGTGATTTGATTAGATAATTCCTATAGCTCTATCTTCATTTTTACTGAATTTTTTTTTCTGTTCTCTCAATTCTGATATTACGTCTATCCTGAGAGTTTTTTATTTGGTTATTTTATTTTTCAGATCTAAAATCTATTTGGTTCTCCTTTATAAATCTTCTATTTTTTTCCTGAGATTTTCTATATTTTCATTAACTTCAAAACTTTTTTTATTAAAGTATAGTTGGTATAAAATATTAGTTTGATATGTACAATGTAGTAATTAGATATTTAAATACCTTACGATGTGCTTACCATACCATCTAGTAACCATCTGTCTCCATGCAGTCACTTGAATACTTTTAGCCCTTGTTCATTGGAGCATTTTTGTAACAGCTGCCACTGCAAACATCTGAAAGAAACCCTTTCACACTCCTCCGTCCAAACTGGATGATATCTCCTGGAGTTATCTCCAACTGTGCTGATGTAGACACACAGGTTTCAGGTAGCCTAGAGTGCAAACTGATAGATACTAGAGAGAAGAAAAGGTAAATTTACTGCCAGTTTAGTGGTACTACAAATTCTGGTCCTATCACCCAGTCTCTCTGTTACCACCTACTTTTCAAAGTCCTCAAGTAGTTGTCCCATACTTCCTCTCCAGGCTTTATAGCTATATTCAGTGGAAAAGGCAAAGTAAAGTATGCTTACCTCAGCTTACCCAAAATAGAAACTCTATGTATACTTTTCTTTTATACTATATACATCAAAATATTTCAGGTGTGCCACTTGTAAATTTAGATTGACAATCTTTATTTATTTTGTTAGTTCCTTACATTTATTATCACTGATGTTTGATTTTAAAGAAACTATTACCTTAAATCTATTATTTTCTTTTTATTTGTTCTGACTGTTCTGTTACTTTTTCTCCTTTTCTCACCTTATTTGGATTCTTCTTAATAACCTATTTTTTACTTCCATTAACATTATAGTTCTATATGTGTAATGACTACCATGGAGAATAAAAAAATGTTTATCAAAACCTAAGAATGAAAGGGCTTCAGAAAATGCAAAACTCTATTTATATGTGTGTATGTATGTGTGTGTGTATATACATATATAAGACTTTATACATATATATTCATATATTAGACTTTATAAATTATATATATATTTATATATAAATTATGTTATACATAAATGTATATAACTTTATGTTTTGGAATAGTTTTAAGCGATTAAAAATTGAGCAAAAAATATAGAGATTTCCCATTTACCCCTGTCTCCACACATGAATGGTATCCTCCAATTATCAGCACCTCCCACCAGAGTGGTATATTTGTTACAGCTGATGAACCTACAATGACACATCATAATCACCAAAAGTCCATAGGATTTAACCATTACAGTTCACTCTTGATGCTGTACGTTCATTCCATTCTATTTATTCAAAAATATTCAGCAACTTCTATGATTCAAGCAGATTTCTAGGCACTGGACATGTCAACAATAAATAGAACAATTTTTTGCTCTCAGAGAGTATTATGTTTTACACTAAATATACAATATAACCATAATATATGTGAAAGAGAAAAGCAGCCTCTGCAAACCAGAAGCTAGGCCTTGTTTCCGTGTTTCGTTGGCCTGGTACTCACTGATAGGTCTTGAGTTCCTGAAGAACATAAACTGTTTTGCAGAACATCAACATCAGATAAGGTCACCTTATGATCATGATGGTTTTCAAACAAAAATAGATCACTTTGTAATGTCTGAACACAGACAAATCATGAACATTATCAAACTACAAAAGTAACCAAATATTGTACCACCCTAGCTATTGAGTGACTTACTTCTTTGCTGATTACAGTATTAGTCGCAGTCTTATCCTCTGGATAGCTTTATTAAGGTACACAAACAGAAATTGCTCTGCTTCCTGACAGCTTCCAATTACAATCCTCTCTTCCATAAACCCTCCCCAAATTACCTAACCAATGCCTACACCCTATAATCAGTCCATTAAAACACACTCTTGCCTTACCCAGCATTTCCCCATATAATATATTCTCCATCACATCAACAGGTAATAAGTCCAACATGATGAACCACAGGTATGTTCCCTATAATCTATGAATGAAGGCAATTGATAGATATGAACCTATGTGTGGAAATAAAACCACGAGAACATAACTGAAAGGTCTGCAGTCATTTCTGAGAGTTTTACTTCCACTTTTATTTTCCAAAATTCTATTAATATATTTCTTTGCAAATTAAAAAAATGATTTAAATTTTATGAACCTTTATTAAAAATATTGTATAAACGTATATGAGGTCATTTTTCATATATTTTTGCCTAAAATTTAGTAACCTTTGTGTTATCTGCCAAAGTGAAAATATTAAGTATATTTAAGTGGTGGATGTTTAGATAATTTATATTTTTACTTTGGGTTTTCCTGAATTTTATAAATTTTCTAAAATGTACATATACTCAGTATTCAAAGTCTACTAAAACAAATCAATTCTATTTAAAATAATAGAGCACTAATGTTATAGATTAAATATACTAAATTATTGATTTAGACTAAATTAAGTATTATGAATGATTATGACTAATGTTCATCTACAAAGGAATCTGGACAATGTGTGTGTTTTCTGATAAGGCTTACATGGTAAAACTGTTGACCTGAAGTAGAAAGATACAATAAGAAATAAAATAATATCCAGACATTTTAAACATATAAACAAGGATACAGTCTTTGTACATTATAATGTGATATGGAACTTTAAGTAAAAAATCTAAAGTAGAGCTATCCTCCCACGGTGACATCTGAAACAGCACTGAAGGTTGCATAACGACAAAACATAATTTTGGATTTGTTTATTGGAACTCAAAAACCATTCAACTGTATCAGAAATGGTTTTATGAAACTGACTTATTCAGTAGTAATTCTAAATTAGTGTGTGCCTTCTGATTTTTTGGTTTTTTATCTTAATTACACAGAGGATATTTATATATTCCATGTGACTTTTGCTGAAAAAATCCAAGTTTCTATTTTCAAAAGTTAAGCTGGTGACCTTCATAGAAAATATTGTTTATTTTTATCTTGTCACATATGATGCTATTTTCACAACATATTATCAAATATTTTGCTTTATATCAAATGTTCGTATTTACAGCTAGTAAAATTAAATACCATTCTATATCAAAATTGTTTCTGTACCATTCCAATTATAAAAAAAAGTAACTTTCAATACAGCTTTTCTAAAAACAGAGCCACAGTGTACACCAAATTTTAATATCAAGTTGTTTAGTAATCTCGCCAAGTTTTAATATGTTGGACCAGAGTGCTCAAGGGAAAGGCCACCTGTGCCTAAAATGGTTTATTACAGACATAATGGTAATTAGTGACATCCTTGAAACCCTGTGCTGAGAGTACTTTATTTTTCCCTAAGGCAAAAAAACTTTAGTGTTCATGGGGAGGGCATATTTTATGCACCTTTAATGAATACCTCTAACAGCTTTCTTTACCAACAATTATTCAAATAAAGTCTTAAAAGCCCATTCATTTACCTGCTGTTAAAGAGTGGAAAGTCATTAAGAATTATATATTTAGTAAACTTTGTAAATCATTCTAATGATGTTTATGAATCACTTCAACATTTGGAAATAAAGCTTAACTTTTCATGACTTGTTTTTCTAAGTGCTATGCTCATTATGCAAATGGATAGTTCCATGTTCTATCAAAACAAATATAGTATTACAGCCTACCCCAAATTTCCAATTAGCTTCATGATCAGAGAAAAGTGGACAGACTTGATATGGACTTTAGCAATGTTTACTGATTTTAGGGTAAGACTGATGCTAATGGAAATCAAGCAGCAGAACCTCAATTAAAAAATAAAAAAAGAAAGAATTTTAAATTAAAAAAATAAGATAATAGATAGGAAGCCTACAGTGTGAAACTTAGGGCATAATAAACACATACCTTAAAAAAATTAAGCAGCAGAAATAATTAATAGCTTATATTTTCTCTACTCTCTTTTTTCCTTTTCCTTTTACATTTGTATGGATTCCTAGCATTTCAAAAGGCAAGTGAGGAATTGCACATTTCTGTTACTGCCCCAAGGTGAGAGAAAGACCTAGAAATGACCAGACCTATCACTGTCTGGTTTTGCATCCAATTACTCCTTGACTGGAAGGCAGCCTGAGCTTGTGGGCAAAGGAAGTGGCTCCTTTGACTTTCCAAAAACTGACTTTTTGTACACTATGCTAACTGAAGAAAGATAAGACAGTGCCTACTTCCCAACTGTAATTGAAGCTGACCCACGGTAGAAATTCTGTCTCATCCACACATCAATTGTCTCACAGCCTCTCATAAAATTTAAAAGCATAAAAACTTATAACTTACTAAAATTTGGTTGAAATATTTTTCTAATAAGATGAGAATCATGAAGAGAAGGTAGAAGAAAGGTGATTATTAATACCAAACAGAACTATATCAGGTCTCCTTTGAGTCATTTCTTAAGTAATTGCCACTTAGTATATACTTATTTATACAAGCATAAAATAATTAAAGCAAATAACACTTTAAAAACTATTTGCTGAGAAAATTTTTTTTTTATATGACTTTTACATAAATTTCTAAATTAGTAAAAGAGACATCAACAAATAAGAGATAATATCGGTTTTGGTAACAGAATTTCATAACAGTTTAGCAATTTAAGGTCTGTAGGGATGCAGATTGCACTTTCACTGAATGGAAAAAAACTGTGAAAAGTGTGATTTTTATAAAGGATAAACAGAAATTACAGAAATATTAGTGTCGAATTAATGGAAATTGATGCTGACTCAGGAGAATGTTTAATATAAATGGCTGTAGCTACTTCTTGTCCTCTCTACTTTGAGAGTTCCTTTCAGAGCACAGAATGTAACAAGATATTTAGTCCTGAAATTCATTAAAAAGCAATACAGAAAGAATGTAAAGGAAACAAAGAGAATGTGAAGCAAAACAATGTTTATTGGGCTTTTAAAAAAACGTTATTGATGTTTAAATGTGTGTGTTTAAGTATTTATACACACACACATATGTGCACATTATATACGTGTTCGAAAGTATGTGCTCCTGCATGCTGTGTTGCTCAGAAATTTCCACTCCCTGTTTTGTTTTGCCATCATTTATAAAGTTTAGATGTTTCTGAAGCACAATAACTAAGTACTATAAAAGCTTTATACCAACAAAGAAAGAAATTAAAGTTGTTAAAGAGCATAGCTAGTATATTTGGAAATTATTCATGATAGTATTGGTATAGCCCACTGTTGTCCATATAATTCTTTCATTGATACTGTGAGATACCCAATATTCTAATAAAGTCCCACCCTGCCAGGTTAACTAAGGTCAGGCAGTTCCTATGCTTCTGTCTAAGAACTCTAAATAATAAATACACCTGGAATATTTTATTATTTTTCTTTTCATTAGAAATTAATGTCACATCCAGAGCCCCTGGGCACTTGGATAGAGATCATGATTTCCAAGGAGCTGATTAAAGCACAGACTGCTGAGGCCCAGCCCTGCAGTTTCTGATACAGCGGGGTGGCGGGGGCGGGCTGAGAATCTTCTTTTGATCAAGTTCTAGGGTGATGCTGATGCTGCTGGTCCTGGGACCACACTTTGAGAATCATAGACCTAATAATTACTCTTCTTGCTGCCTCTTTTAAAGGGTTTTATCAATAAATACCATGTTCTTTCTTATATTTTCTGCTTATCCTACGTGTTTTGGAATTTTGTGAGGGCACTGGACAATTAAAATTGTAATGCTTAAGTATGAAAACAGAGGTACTCTGTAATCCGCCTCAGATGTAGGTTTGCTGACTCAATCCATGAATCTGTTGGTTCCAGCAACAGCAGTTCACCATGGGTTAGTGCTTCTCAAGCTCTAACATGCGTCAGCTCACCTACGGATCTTGTTGAAATGGAGATTCTGATTCAGTCAATATGTGATTTTGCATTTCTAACAAGCTCACGGGTTACCATGACATTGCTGCCCTATGGACCACACTTTGAGTAGCAAGACTTCAGAGCATATGTAGTATTTTACCAGCTCTATTTTTTTTAAAGCTGAAAAACTTAGAAGATTCTATTTTTTTCTTCTTATCTACTTTCCACTCATTTAAGATCCAACTCAATCCTCATTCCTCATGATGTCTTCCCAAAAACTGGAGTCCTCTTTGCAGTGACTTAACTGTACATACTATATACTACTGTGAAGATGAATGACAAATTCTTTTATTTTGTCTAATGAGTTTTGTTGAGTGTTTGTACTCACATGTGTGTATGTGTGTGGGTGTTAAATTATAGGACAGGAAAGCTTCATAGCCCAGTAAAAAAGACATGGGCTTCAGAGTCAAAGCTGGATGGAATTTCATCTCTACTCATTGTTAACTGCCATACTACTAATTTCTCTGAGTTCAGTCTCATTTTTAAAGCAAAAATAACAGTATCTACCTTTCAACCTTTTTTGTTTTCTTTTGTTTTGTTTAAGAGTAAATAAAACCAATGAAGACAACACCAAACAAAGTCTTGGTACAAAACAGGTGATGAACAAATGCTGATTATGCTCCTCTTTCCTTTTAAGTCTACGCATCAGTTCTCAACTAGACAATCGATCTAAAATTTCAGTGTATATGAGAGTGACTTTGAGAGATTTTGAAAACTGCAGCTGCCCAACCCTATTCCAATGAGATGCTTTGGGCCCAAAACTCCCACTTTTATATGATTCCTATGTGATTTGGTCATAGTGGTGTGGAGACCTTATTTAGCAGTAAGTTCCTATAAAATGCAATTGTTTATGACAAATATTTCCCACACATTGGCATTCAAAAGATACAGGTATGTGATGTAGTATTAGCTTTAATTATAACAACAACAATATCAGTAACAAATGCAAATCATATCACTATTGATTAATGGCATTTATGGTAGTTCTCCATTAATCCATAATGACAGGCATGTCCCTGAAGTCCTGGGGCTTTCATTCTGATGAAAAACAGACAATAACCAGATAAATAGATACTTAATATAACTCACACATGGAAGAAATAAATCAGTTATGCACAGGAGTGTGGCTGTTTTGTGGGTTCTTTGCTGCACTACTCAGATGCCCCTGCAGGACTAAATGACTTCATCGTTCAGCTTCTAGAAATGCTATTGGCTGACAGTTGTCAGACTTCTCAGTGATGTCACTCAGGTGAAGAGAGTTCCCTAGCCCGAGGTCATGTTCCTTTATAGGACAGCCTGTATCTAGTGACTGGTTAACGTGGGGATATAAATCCTGGACTCATACATCAACTTGAGACATCTCTAAAGCTCATGGTTTGCCTGAACCCTCTGTGACGACATCAGAGCCAGCTTGCTCTTGTCCCAGACCTGCCTTCTTCCCTTCCAGCATACATGATGATCCCCAATAAACAACTTAGACACTAATTTCCTCCCAGAGTCTGCTTCCCAAGGAATCTAGCAGCAGTGGGCTACAAATGGAACAATGTCTGCTCAATTCTCTCGGCATCCCCTTCCATACAAGAATTTTTATAAACATTCCTACTTCCACTAGCCTTTTTACTTATATAATGACCTAATTTATAAACCAGGCTCTTTGTAAATTCATGTCTACCACTTTTACAGTGCCTCCCCTACACCCCCTCCTAAAAAAAAAAAGGAGAGAGAGAGAGAGATGGAGACAGAGAGACAGAAAGAGAGAGAGAGAAAGAGGAGGGAGGGAGGGAGGGGCGGGAGAGAGAGAGAGAGAGAGAGAGAGAGAGAGAGAGAGAGAGAGAGAGAGAGAAGAAAGAAAGAAAGAAAGAAAGAAAGAAAGAAAGAAAGAAAGAAAGAAAGAAAAAAGAATTGTCTTTTTGCTTCAAAAACATACTTATTACTTTCTCCAAAAATATTTATCTGAAATATAAATAATGACATATTGTTAGAAGAAAAAAAAAATCTGGAATAATTTAGGCAAAATGTTTAGAGAAGAAAATCTCACTTTACTGAAGTATTTTAATAAAAAAAATTCATACCAAGTTGCATTTATAGAGCATCTTCTGTGCACCATTTAAAGTGATGTTATAATTATTATTTTATTTTATTCTAAGAAAATCTGCATGAGTTACAAATTGTTATTATCCCATTATACTAAGAAGAAAGCTGAGGTTTAATTGCTGTGAATAAATGTATACAGTGAACCAAAACCAGCAGTGATAAAATTTTAATTTAAAGCCAGGCAGTGGACACTTGACCTTCTGCCACCATTTAGCATTATCTTTCACATCATTTATAAACTCTTCTTCTAAGGGTTAGGGCGCCATTTCATGTATTCATTTTTCAATTCTCATTGTCTTTCTCCATCCACAAAGAAACCCAGTACATTTTACACTAGTTGTGAAAATAAAGACAACCAGGTTGTATTCAAATGACTAAATTTCAAATACATACTGACACTTTTTACTACTTTAAAAAGAAAAACTTCTTTTCTTTCCCAGAGTGTTATATCCCAGTATCACCATGATCTCTTTTATTCTATTGTTTTATGATCAGTCAGATGTTGATATACTAGTGGGGCAGTACAAAAACCAAATATCCAAATAAGGAAATTACCATTTGAGACTTTTAATCTCACCTAATACAATATTGAAACAAGGAATAAAATTTCAAGTATCAGGGTAAGAATGAGAAAAGTGATATAAAGAAGAGATACAGTATATTGTGTACTACATAGTATTTTTTTATTACCCTCTCCAAAACCTAGTTCATTTTGAGCTACAGAGCATAATCACATGGTTTGGTCCACAGCATATCTATTCATCTTTCAATCATTCATACTTAAACAGTTTATTTAATTAAATTCATCATAGATATGTTTTTTAAAAAATAGGTTTGAAAAAACAACATTACAGAAAAATATATTACAAGTAGCATTGCAACAGTTATTTTAGGTCAAACCACTGCAGGGAAGAAAGATTTATCTCTCTGAGTTTTGATCTATACAGTTCTGAAGTAAAGTCAAAATGTCTCCCCTAGAATCATAAAAGTAAACTGTACTTGATCCGTAGTCCCCAAAGAAGAGAAAGCAAAGGTGATGCTGAGTCAATTTAGGAAAGGCCAGGTACATTAGAAAAACTGCAGTTTCAAAACCACCAGACATAGCAGTAGAAGCTCAGATCATTTACTGCTAACAAAAATCAAATTCTGAGTTGGAAGCAGAATGAAAATAGAATCTTCAACTTGATAGTACTATTAGAAAGATTAAATTGTTGGTAAGTTTATAAAAGAATGATGATAATTATGTGTGCCATAATAATGCAAAATTCACAGAAGGAAAATAAGGGAAATGCTCAGTCATGAAATTTTAGAAACAGAATTTCTAAAACCACATTTATATCAGAGTATATAGTCTCTCAAATAATAAACTTAAATTTTGCATATAAAGAAAATTCTAAGTTACTTATTTTTATAAACTCACCCAACACTCAGACAACTAAATTGGATAAAATGGCATCTATAAATCTAGAGCTTGTCATCAATGGGATTGATGAGTCTCATTTCACCTAAACTATGAATAAATTCCAGAGGAAATTATAGTACACCTATTTCTGTAATTCTGTGACAACTGCAGCATGTACTAAATCTAAATAAGGCCTACACTTAGAGCAATAATAATATATGATGTGTTCTTTACTTGGTGAATATCTTCCATAGAGCTTATATCACTAGAAAAAATTAAATAGTTATTTAATGGGCCTTTTTATAAAATAAGTTAAGCTCATTGTTAGAATTGTTAGAAAGACATTGTCACAGGCTGCGTTAAACCTCTCCCCAAAATTCATTTGCTGAAGTGTTAGCCCCATTGTCTCAAAATGTGATTATATTAGAAGAAAGAATATTTAGAGAGGTATCTGAGTTAAAATGAGGTTATTAGGGTGGACCCCAATCCAATAGTCCAGGAATCTTTATAAGAACCGAAAATTAGGGAACAAACAGAGAAAAGACCATTTGAAGACAGGGAGATTACTGCCATTCACAAGTCAGGGAAAGAGGCCTCAACGCCTTGATCTCAGACTTCTGGTGTCCAGTGTTGTGAGAAAATAAATTTCTATTGTTAAAGCCACTTAGTCTATAGTACTTCATTATGGCAGCCCTAGAAAACTACTATAGCATGTAGATAAATCTAGTTATCGAACGGCAAAACTACATAAAATCGTTCACTCTAGTAGTTATTTGAGAGCAAATGATTACAACCAGAGCACATGTTTATTGTTATATTCATGACTCAAGCAATTAATCAATCTTACTATCTCACTTATCTAGTTAGTCTTCTTTTAGGTTACAATTTGCTTAAAATTCAAAGTCAGCGACTCCACCAGATTACAGATTTCTCAAGGAAAAAAAAAAACATTTATTAATCTTAATAGAGTACCTGGAACAGAGCCTAACACATTAAATGATTCAAAAAATGGGGTAAGTTCATGAAGTCGTGAATAAACAAATGCTTGTTTGGTTGAATAATACCAGCAGCAAAGGAACATCAAGTTGAACCCAGGTGATTATGATATAAGTTTCCCATTCACCATATTCACTGTCACAATATAAAGAAATAGTGGTACTAGGAGCCTCTGTTTTGACAACTGTGATTTAGAAGAAAAACTGCTAAAGTTGAGTTAGAAGTTATAAGTTCTAGTGGCAGTGTCATAACCTGAGTAGATCATTTAATTTCCTTTTCTATTCTTCAGTAGTACACTGGTGATATATGCCTTTCTTACCTCACACACACTGAACATTTACTCCTCAAGGGTAAAAAATAAACAAGATAATATAACTGAACATATTTTGTAAAACATCTTTTATGAGATTTGACATATCTGGGACCAAACCCAATGTTTTACTGTTTCTGGCATCCCATATTTTGAAAAATGAAAGCCATATATGATCAAGGATTGGCGAAATATAATAAATGAACTGAATCATAAATCAAGAGGACATTTGTAGTTTTCAGTAGCATATTTGGAATCTGGGTCCAACTATGCTATTGTGAGAATAAAGTGAAGAAGATCCAAAAGTTAGTTTTTTTTTAAATATTCTGCATTATAGAATATGAATTAATAATATGAGGCAACCACTCATAATATTGTAAGATATAAACAAAAAATTGCCAAAGAAGGGTGAAAAGCTAATAATTCAACTATGTAAGTGTGAACTAAAACTTGGCTATGTTATAAGTATACACACTTAAATTCTGTTCAATTTCTCAGTTCATAATCACAAAATGTTCAGTAGAACTCAATAAAACACTCTCCTGTCTTATGAATTTGCAATGTCCAAGTCCTGGATATGTAATGCATTTATACTGCTTACCCATGACTCTTGTCCAAACTGCTTATATGCAAGTTACTTTTCCTTACTGATGATTTAGATGAGGAAAAACAAACTAATTAAACATGCTATTTAAAATTGTGTCTCCTCTTCACATTGTTTTATGTCTTTTTACTGTAAAATAAATATTATTTTTTAAAAGCAGAAGGAGGGGTATGCTTGGGAAATACCTATGTAAAAATTTTTTTGTGCAGCTCACTCTTTAGATTGGGATTACCTCAGTGTTTAAGTACTTGTCCTTGAACCCAAGTGTGGTTGGTTATCTTAATAACATGTTGATCATAAAAAAACATTTCTTGTAACTAATCAAGGCCCACCTATGAGTATTCATTACATGAGTCCAAGACAAATCTATTCATGAAAGTTATTAATGTGAGGGTTGGAAAAACCTAACTTTAAAATTTGTTGAGGATACATGGGTACAAAATACTATTTAGCCATTCTCCTCACAAAACTTACAATTTGCTATTAAAAAATAAGCATATACTCAGGTAACAAGAGATTACATATTCCAAGAGATAATATATCTTATAAATTAGTGAACATTTTGAGTTTTTTCATACACAATTATAGCTTCCTTCAGGATCCTTCTAGAAAATGTACCCATTTTGAATGTATAAATATTGGATATTTTCTATTATGTTTTGTTATGTGAGGGATGTGTTCTGTGGGAAAAAAATTAAAATAAAATAAAAATAGCTAGAACTCATGACAGCACTTTAAAGAAACTGTTAATGATAACCATTATTTAATGAGTACTATGTATACTCTATACCATGCATCTAAAATCACTACGAGAGGTCTAAATTATTTTTCACCATTTATGGAAGAAGAAACTTACTCTCAGTGAGGCTGCACAGTGTCCCCTAACTAAGAAGTGTCACACCAGATTCAGTGCAGACCTGCTCCTCTGACTCAGCTCATACTACTTTTAAACCAAAATGTAACATTATCATCAAAAAGTAATTAGCATTATTTCTTACAATTGCATGTATATCTACAATTATCTCAAAATAAAAAACTAAATGAAAAAAGTAATTAGCCTGATGAAATAACTACCCAGCTTATAAAACAGGAATACAAAATAGGCAGAATTGTTTGCTTGCCACAAAAACAGCAATTTTAGTTTAGCTAAATGAATACACTGCATTCTAAAGTCACTGAGATTCTGTCACAATTCTTCCCTAAAAAGCATAGTAATATAATATTCACCTATCATTTGTCCTTAGACTGCTCTTCTTTTAGAACTTTCTGGAAGTTTCCATGGTTCAGAAATAAGCAGCTTGTTCAAAGACAAGAGATATTCAGACAAAAGAGATATAATTACTAAAAATTAGCATGCATAATTGCTAAAACATTTGGCCAAACTGGCTGACAAGTATTTTAAGGGTCATTTCCTAGATACTGCATTTCAAAATCTTAATTAGATTTTTATGCATCAAGCTGCAATATAAGTAGTATGCTTGCCATAACTAAGTTACTACAAATACAAATACATCCAAGAACTCTATATAATTAACATAAGCTGAAAAATCCAATGCAAACAAGCCAGCAGTGAAAAATTGTCATAGTTTAATTTTAAATAAATATCCGGCAGCAGAAAGCACATTTAAGATTAACTCTTATCTTCAATATAGTTTCAAGTAATGACACAAGTATGAAATTCACAGAATTCAAAGATTTAAATTGTTTTCCTCTCTACCAAAAAAAAATAAAAAAGGTAATTCAAAAATCAGGTTAAGTGTGAGAGATTAAGTTAGTTTCCTTCCATATATGGAATGAAAATGGTGTCAGCTTAAAGGAGAAAGAATTGGTTCTGCTCTTCTCACTGACCCTTAAGTGGGGCTTTCTTTTATATTTAGTTTGTATCATTACCTCATATAGTTCATGGAGCCATCATATAGTTCATGGAGCCAACATAAAAGGAATATGTGGATGTTTCTCTATCTGAGCCAGCCAGACCTTTCCACAGAGGCAAGGAAGAAATGCCTCCACAGCACAATGGATATCACAGACTGTCTTCCTCCCTGCAAGGCTGAGAAGTCTGTAATAACTTCAAATACGAGAGAGTTTACAATCCTTACTTTTCCTGGCCCATATAAAATAAAACCCAAAAAAGAAAAATTTACCCCTTTCCTGCTTCAAATCTACGAACTTCTTTCTATTCCTTATCTAAAAAGCTTATGAATATGCTTGATTGTGTACATGAACAGGGTTCACTAAAGTATTACAAAGTGTTTATGATTGTGTTTATATCCAGTGATGTTAGCAGAGCCCCGTTTTCACAACCCATGTGATCCTATTCCTGTGTGTGACGTGGTGTGACTGAGGTGTGCATTTTCTGAGGTGAGAAGTGTAATTCACAGCCCAGATGGAAGAGCTGTCTTAAGATTCTGGGATTCCAAATTAAAAGACTTTTGATTCCTGCAACATAATTATTTCCTAACACCTTTTTAGAGGAATGTCTTCATCTTGACCCAATGAGGACACAAGTACCATCTAGGTTTCTGTAATTTCCTGTCACTAAAGATTGATGCACAAATGTCTCAGATATTAAGTATGCAATATTGAATTGTAACAGAGTTTAAGTTATTCATTTACACTACAAACATTGTCAGAAAAAATTGGGGGAAACATACAAAGTGTCTAGAAACTGCTACCAAATATTTCCCATAGCAGTTTCCTTTTCCTTTAGTTAACAGGTCCCTTTACTACACTTCAGTCTAATTCTATAATGTCAGTTTTTTCTCAGTTATTGAGTCATTCATCTTCATTCTAAATCATCAGGCTTATATTTTGTTTAAAGCTCTGGAGTTCATTGTGGAGAAACACAAGGACTTATCTGATGTAAGAACTTTTTTTTCCCCAAAAGCTTTTTATTTCATTCAAGACGTGATAGGAAGAAAGATGAGGGAGAAAGACGTTTTCAGCTGTGCTAGCCCATGAACATTTGGCTGTCTTCTCCATATGATTGTTTGTTCCTTACTTGAAGGGCACCACAAACAAGTGGTGAGTTTGTGGATCCCTCATGTTAATTTCCTCTGTGTGGACAGCATGGAAGGGGGTTGTGGTTGTTACAAACCATGCCCACAGCCTCAAGCAATTTCCCAATGTGGAAGATCTGGTCTTACTTAAAGCCATCAGTCCTGCCATAGCCTCTGGCTGCTGGAATCTCCTCACCAAGTGGATGGCCTTCGCTCCATGGGAATTTATTCATCTGTGACATGCCAATGGTGGAAACAGGCCGTGCCCTCAGCATTCCTTCTCTAAGTTCCACCACCGATCCCAGACCATGTCAGTGCCCAAGCAGCATCAAATTCTCATCCTAGTCAGTGACTCAGCAACCTTCATACAAGATACAATCCCTCCTTCATGATTAACTGTTACAGTCTCTGCACTATTTGATAGTCCCTAAAGTACAGGAGATATGCCCAGTTGGAACTCATGACATCTGATACAATTGCCTACCCTGTACTAAATCCTGGTTTTACAATAAACAATTGAACATGGCAGGGAATCATATGTCATCCACTGTAGCACCAGCCCCCTTCTTGGTTGCAGTCGTCCCCAAACCACTGCAAGATTTTAGCTCCTGGTTCACAGTCGCTCTTTCCAAAACTTTTCTTTTCACAATCCTGATTTCATCCATGTACACAGGCCTTCCAAAGCTGTGTTCTTTTACTCCTTTAAACTGGAATGGTCTTACCCTCCATCCTACTTCAGCCACACACTCTCATATTAATACCCTCATCTTAACTGTAAATAATTGATACCCCTCCAAAATCTCACACGTCCCACTCTCTGACCACCACCTCATATCTTTCCTGCTCACCAGTTCCATTACCAGGAATGAAATGATTTTTTTAACCCATCCTATCACATTTTAGTGTCACTCTTTTTTCTGCTCTCATTTTTCACCTTATCCAATATAAACTCCATGGAAAAACATTCTATCACAAACAGACATAACTCTCACGTCCCTCACATTTTTCCTGTTTTATCTTCTTTCTTGATTGTTCAGAACATAACTCTGTTTAAATCTAATGGCCCACATGCTTCTCACTAGCACTCTTTCTGCTGAATGTGGATGGAGAAATACATAGTTATGCTGGATGCAGAGCTTTTGTGCTGCCTGAGTTTCAAAGCCAGATTTTCTCCTTCCATATCTCTATCTTCTAGCTGAGTAAACTTAGGTAATCTATTTAAATTCTCTTTGTCTCAGTTTCTTCATCTGTAAGATGAAGAAAGTATTAATACTTATTTCAAATATATACAGTAAGGGTGAAAGGAGTTAATACATGTAAAACAATGCCTGACACTTATTAAGTCTTGACAAATGTTGGCTGTTATTGTTGCTATTACTAAAATATCTTTCTGTTCTCTAAAAACATAAACTTTGTCCAAGAAACACAGGCAAATCCTTTTTATAAAAATTTAATTATTTCTGAAATATGACAGAAATGTTGATGTGAAGGAAATGAGCGATTTGTTTATATATTATTTAAACTTTAAATAATGATTTAGAAACATGGTTTTGACAGATAAAGATTTCTGTCAGGCATGTTTTCTTCAAATTGAAGTTTATTTTACTGTTTTTATCATAAATTTCATTTAAACATGTAGATGAGAACATAAGGAAAACCTATAACCAAGACTCCATACTAGAAATAATCACCTTTAACACCTTGGAATATAATAGTCTTCTACACCTATGCTGCCCTATATGGTGCTGTGGTTATTTAGTTTAAATAACAAAATTAAAAATTCTGTTTTTCAGCCACACTAACAACATTTCAAATGCTCACTAGCTAAAAGTAACTAATCGCTACCATATTAGACAAAACTATATCGTAATATTGCTCTCATCACAGAAATTTCTACTGAACAGCACTATCTATATCCTCTATTATACAAATATAATTACAAAATTGAATAGAAATTAGAATCTACATTTGATTGTGCTTCTTTTTTATTTACTTATAGTAAAATAATTCAATGTCAGTAGACACACTTTGGATACTGTATATATCCCATCATATTGCTGAAACATATTCTGAGTTTCTTTATATAGTCTATATTATCTTGCAAAATTTTACAACTATGAACTTATTATTTGTCTTTTTAGGCATTGTAATGTTTTCTTTATATAAATGCATGTTAGAGGAAATTCATATATGTTTAAATATATATATTTAAAGCTTTGAACATATGTTGTTAAGTTTTTTGTAAAGACAGGTATATTTTACATCATACACATCCTTTCTAACATAGTTACTTGTTATATATTCTGGTAAAATAATTAAAAGCTGGAGGAAAATTATGATGTGGGATATAAGAAATAATAGAAAATTAGAGCATACAAAAATGAAATAAAATCTCAGAGTGGCAGCTCTTTAAGAGGCCTAGACTATAACTAAGAAGCCAGTGAGCTTCATGAAAACTTAATAAGGGAACCCTGAATGGATTCTAAAAAATGAAGAAGAAACTGGACAATGTTAACAAGATGATGAAAGAAAAAGACCCTTTATTAAAAAGAAAGAAGAAAGAAAGAAAGAAAGAAAGAAAGAAAGAAAGAAAGAAAGAAAGAAGGAAGGAAGGAAGGAAGGCAGGCAGCACGGCAGGACGGAAGGAAGGAAGGAAGGAAAGAAAGAAAGAAAGAAAGAAAGAAAGAAAGAAAGAAAGAAAGAAAGAAAGAAAGAAAGAAAGAAAGAAAGAAAGAAAGAAAGAAAGAAAAAGAAAATTACCAGGAAAAAAGTTTTAAACCCACAAGAATATCATAATCAAATATGAAACAAGTTAAAATGTATTATGACTTTGAATCATCTGTAGAGTGTAAGAAAAGACTTTGTTTGTCCTTGATCCAAGGATTTTTAGTATACACAGTATACAACTGAATCATAAATTTAACAGTAGAGCCTATTAGCAAACAACGATGTATTTTTAAACCATGAAATATAGAAGCTATGATACATGATAAACTATATAACAACAAATAGACACAAAACTCAGTAAATTCGTTGTATTCATTTAAGTAACATTTCTTTTTTCTGCATATAGACTGCAAATACTTCTACCTTCCTTCCAAAGAACAAACATGTAAGAAACTTGTAGAATAAAAACTCTTTATTCATATATGTATATGTGTCTGTGTGAGCTCATGTGCATATTTAAGCAACTTGAAATCAATTACTTTGGATTCCAATAACTAGCTGGAGGTGAGAATCAAGAGATCAAATCATGTAAATACCACATAACCAAAGCATCTATGTTTATACATAACAGATACTCTGACTTGCTTTATTATTGAGCATTTGTAAAATGGTCCTCACATAAAAAAGCAAACTGTGCAAGAAATATATTTTGACTTATATAGAATGTAAAATTTTAGACATGCTGTTGATTTGAGAGTTATCTTTTCATAATTTTTTAGTATTGCATTCATTTCTTAAAGACAGTTTTTAATAGGATATTCAGAGGTGGGGCAGCAGATGGGGAGAGTAGGCCTAAGAGAAATGAGAAGAGAGGAGGTGAAGAAAAAACAGGCCAAATACAGTGGTATCTTTTCCTCAGGATTACAGAATCTTCTGTCATAATGAGGGTAGCAAGCCTTGTATGCTAGAATTATTCTCCAGCTGATTATTCTTATAGCTAAGATTTCAAGAAAATGTAAACATGTGGTTATAAGCATCTAAATTAGATACATTAGAAAAATAAATAGGTGATAGGTGATGGATGGATGAATGGATAGATGGATGGATAGATAGATAGCTGACAGAATTATTATTGTTTAATTTTTTGAGATGGAAATAGAAGAACATATGACATATATAAACACACATCAAATATAAGGCCATTCTAATGAAATATTTCTGAGTTTAGTCCACTCAAAGTTATCCTCAATTATATAGAATTGAACATACTATGAAGTAAATCTTTGATGAAATATTTTAAAAAGGAGAAAAGATGATATAAAATATCAAGAATGAGAGGTAAGTGTGGACACAAAATCAGAGTCTGTCATTAAGTGAGCAAAACATTTACTATTCAAACAATGCCCTATCTTCTGTATGTATAAGGAAATGAGATAGCAAGTTATTATAGGACCTATGTTATTGTGAGCATAGTAATTATATGAAAAGTGCAGGAATAAGCATTAGCACATAAAAAGAAAATTCCATCATTGAGATTATCAAGAAGTTCACACACATAATTACATAGTATTGTTCCAGTCTTAATACAATGAAACTTTCAGATAGGAGGAAAAATAGACCAAAGCATATCATTATCCCCAAATCTCTAAGTGAAATTAAAATGTTGTCAAGTTTCCAGAAGTTCATAGAGAAGGAAATACAAACTTCAGAGTAGCCAGGAATTATAATAACAAACACATTACATTAAGAAATATATATATTTGATTCTGAATTGATTTTCACAAGACCCTCTACTATGTATCAGTCAAATGCAACACAGCTAAATTCAATTACTTATTACCTAGAAGTAACTTTCATAATTAAAAAAAATTTTTTTTTAGATATAGTGAGTTTAATGTAACTTTGGAACATCCATCTTGAAAAGTCTAGTGGGAAGCTTGGAAGTGAAAATATAAATGCTTCACAGTACAGCTGTATTTTCGAAGTACTTTATTCAGATTTCCATATAGCATGGTGTCAGTTAAGATATGCTAGGTCTTGCTGCAGTAACGAAATCCTTAAATCTTAGTGGCTTAAAGAAACAAAGACTTACTTCTTGCTCATGCAATCTGTTCATCTCAGGTCAGTAGATCCTCAATTCCAAATTAACCTCACTCAGTGCCACCAGCCATCAAAGCCTCCATCATCTGAAACACTTTTAGTCTCTGTGACAGTGATAGGGAGAGAAACCTAACATATCACACATCAGCTTTTAAAGTCTTCTGCCAGAAATGGACACATTATGTCCTTTTACGTTTTCTTGGCCATAGCAAGTAACATGTCATAACCTTACTTCAAGGAGTGGGGGTGACGGGTGGAGAATTGCAATCTTTCCAGTTGGAAAGAAAAGAAATATTATAAACAGATGTAATCACTCCACGTATTTGATATTCTCTATTTTAAACTGTTTATTTCCCCCTTTCCCAGTTAAGTTTGAGTTCCTGGAAAGAAAATGTTGAATCTTATTCATATTTCCAGGATTTATGCTGGGCACTCAATAAGCATTTGTTGAATGAATAACAAGGACAGTCAGCAGTATCATATATTTTAGCACGCTCAAGAAGAAGCAATATTGAAAAGAGACCTTCATATTTGACATAAAATTCATGTGTAATCATTTAAAAGTATCTCAGAAATATGACAAATTGAGGTGAGAAAATGAAGAAAAACATAGAGATGGCCCTTTCCAAAAGATTGACACTGATTCCAAGGAGAAATTTAGGACAACAGCTTAAAGAGAATTATTTTACATAGAAAGGAGAGTATAGCAGGTCTGCAGGGAGAACAGATGGAAGGAAAGAGGGAAATTTTAAGAGAGAGGATGAGTAATTGATGAAATGTTTAGGAGGCACCAGGAGGAAGTGGGATCATAAAATAGATAAGTGGAATTTGGGACAGCAATCATTTTGAGATAGAGATGTGAATCAGGATGGTTATAAATAAAGCTGTGAGTGGTAATGAAAGAAGGAAAATTTGAAGATGTGCCTGTCTAATGGACCTTATTTCATCTCAGAAGCAGAAACCAGATAATATTCCAAATGAACAGGCATTAGACAAAGAACTTGAAATGCATGACAAAATTTAGAATGGCCTTTATAGAAAAGAGTTTACTAGGGATTAGAAGAATGAGAAGCATTGAAAATGGATGTCCAGTTGGGGCTAAAATTTTAAATAGGAAAAGCAAACACTCATCTCTATAGTTATTAGAACCATCTACATGATTTAATGAGTCAGTATCATGATCCTAAAAATCATCTGGTTACATATCCAGGCCCAGAATCCAGGAAATGCAAGCAAATGACCTCTTTCCAACATCCTGAAAAAAAGTGTAATGCTTTGATTTGCTGTGCAAAACAATTTAAAACTATGGTTCACCATTTTGACTTAATCATTGGATAATATTGAAAAGAGGCTGAAATTGATTTAAGTGTCTTAAAATATAGACAATAACATTAATATGCAACTTCCATTATTATGCAACATTATTATGCCTCATAGAATCCAATTTCTCCTTAAAAATTAGCTGGTATTAGCCTTTTAGAATTAAAAAATAATAATAAACTAGACAGCTTTTCATTTTGCCAAAAAATGTAGCTAAATCTTTCCTGACTATTTGCAGACACCCTGATACCTTGGGCTTTCTCGTGGAATTTAGTACTGAGATCTAAAAATGAAATGTCACTACACTAACTGTAGGACCTTTTTTAGGTTCCCCATGATTGTTAATGTCTGATAACAAGGCAAACATTGTAAGACATTGTAAGCTGAGATAACTTTCTGCTCTTTAAATGTATATAAATAAACTCTAAGAAAACAGGATTGGTATTAAAAAGGTCAATTCAAGAGTAGAGTTGAAGTTGGGGATGAAGTAATAAACTCAGAGATGACAGGGGCATGACAGTAGAAATGATAGAAAATGATGCCCTATGGAGACAGTCTCATTGACAAGGAAACTAGTTACGAATTGTTTATAAACAAATGAATGTATAATATCATTTATGTTGCTTGGCCATATGACTATTTCTTTACATAGTTTATGAGACAGAATTAGACAAATGTATTAAAAGCAGCATGAGGTTCTGTAAAATGTTAATTTTAATGTAGAGTTCTCAAAATTGCTTATGGGACCACTTTTTGTTTGAATGGAAGGTGAAAGAATATCTGCAAACAATATGATATGCTGAGGTTGGGATTACCATGGTTATTAAAGTCACAGACACTTGACTAGCTCTAACAATATCCTTTTGGGGGACATTTCTAGTGTTAGCTTGGAAAGTATTCACAGCTGAACTCTTGCAACTTGTTTCTCTTTCTGAAAAAAAATGAAAACTAATAAAGCAAGAGCTAAATTAGACTTGCTACACTAAAAGCAATAATTTCTTTCTTTAAAACATGGGCCTGGAAATTTTATTCTTATAGACCAAACTACTTTTAGATTGTCTACAAAAATATGGCAGGCCATCTGCAAATTAACCTCTTAATGACTTCTAAACTATTTTTGTTTGTAGATACACATTACATTCTCATACATGCACAGCCATATTCATGAAATCAGTACCACAATTCTAGTTCCAGATGCAATAAATATTGCATGTGGCTTGGCATTAACTTAAAGGACACATTTCACTGTGTTCTATATATATATTATGACAGTCAACTAAATTTCAACAATTTACTACCATCATCATTTACTGGACTCTATTTATTGACACCTCAGTAGGAGCCAACTTCCAAGATTCATTGCTATTTATTTCAGTGACAAAGGACTGACAGGAAACCTTAAAAATTCTTTCAAAATGAATCAGATACCCATGCCCTTGTATGCCCTATGAGCTATAGGGGGCAAGAGAGGCACTTGTGTTAGCATACATTGTCTCGCTATGTGTCCCTCTGTACACCTCATGCTTTCACTGTTAGAAACAAAGAAACAACACTTCCACTTTAATGTTTTGGCTCTCTTTTAGTGGGAATTCATGAAATAAAAACGAATAACTGTGTATTCCTCTGAGACTCTAATAATGAGGGTGATCACTCAGTTGGCACATTTCTGTTTCCTTCGGGTTATAAAAATTGAGAGCCTTCTAATACTATTTGATTATGCTTCCCCTCTAGAGATCACTAGCTATTATTATCTTAAACCTTTTGTTACTCTGAAACACACAGTGTCGATTATTAAAATATTCCATTTGATTTATAAGGATAAAAAAATAAAAACATTGCAGCCTTTTGCTGCTCAAAACAAAATTAGTTGATGTTGTATCACAAATACATTTGAGAAAGTAGTTAAGTTGTCAGGTTTCAAATAATCAAAGGATGAGGTAAAAATAAGTTCATTGAATAACACAGAATTTCCAAACTCAGCTAATGGATAAGATGATTCATTGTTCTGATGTGGCAAGATCAAATGGAAAGCCAACAACTGGGAAAGCATGAAAATGCAGAGACTGGAAACTTTAAAAATTTGGGCATGAAAAGCAAGCTATTTGCTGTAATCAGAATGTAATAGGCAGCATTTATAGGAAGATGCCTTTTGGAGTATCAAATTAGCCTAATCAAGTTAGGAACTTATTAATGATCCTGACAATTTTCCTTAAGGACCACATCAAGGTATATAAAATAACTGTTAGAGTCACTTTAGCATTTGCATAAAATTAGTTTATCTTCACGTCAAATCTGAATATGGTTATAAAGTCTATATTAGAGTACATTTGGGAGCAATTTTTAAATTAATGTTTCATTAATGTTCTCTTAATACTGTCATTTATTGATTGTTCTCCATTTCATTCATATACTGTCACTGTCCCCTGGTAAATCACTTCAATGTATGATAAACTTAACAGAAACTATTTTCTTGTGACTGTGGAAAGAAAACAAAGAAACCATTCAGGATCACTCAGAGATCAGTCTGAGTCAGACATGGTTACCTCATGATCCAACTTTACCACCTAAAAGTTACTTGGCCTTGCAAAAATCACTTGACCTTTCTTAGTTTTGTTTCCTTATCTTAAAAAAATAATGTAAATGTGGCTAATGGTAACATCTATCCACCTACTTTGTGGAAAGAAACAAATAAGAAATTATAGGTCATTTTTTTTTTAATTCTGTGAAACTTTAAATGGGAGATTTTAGGATGTGCATTAAAATGAAAACAATTTTTCTTTAAGTCGACATAGAAATGTTAATCTCATCATTTATAATGGAAATCTTTTCTATCCTGAATATTAAGTTTTTCTCAAATTTTCTTACACATACTAAAATATCCTTATTAGGGAAACTTTTATTCTTAAAGGCAATATTTTAAAAAAGGAATGCTTTGATTTTCTGAGTTCTCAGAGGTTCCTCTTCATATTTTGAAAATTTAAATAAAGAAAGTACGTTCTCATTTATGATCTAAAAGGAGAAAACATTTTGAAGCTTATATTGTATAGCCAAAATGAACAGAGTTCAAAAGTTGTCCCTTCTTAGCTGTATTTATGTATATTACTTGGTTCAGTTTCTAATTTCTAAAGTAAATTTAATATTAATTCTTTACTCCTAAAATTTTGAGGTTAAACATAAAAAACCAGCTGCACTAAGAGTACTCACTCAATAAAAGGTAGTAGTTGTCTAGAATAGTACTATTATTTATACAGACACTCTACGAGCCCAGGTAATGCTATTCCTGGTAGTGCTGTCCCTAGCATTGTTACCCTTTAAGCACATAGTAATCACTCCTCAGATAGTTACTGACAGCATTAAGTTAAAGTGAACAGAAAACAATTAATTGTCCTGAAATCAATGATCCAAAATCTGCTTGAAATTTTAACATAAACAATGTACTTTTAAAAGATGTGAAATTTCAGGTACTTTTTGCATTTTCCACAATTTAGTTATGTTGGTTCTTCTGTCTTTTCATACATCTACCACAGTATAAAAATATAAAGATAATGTTTGTGATAGGCAAAATAATGTGCATTTCCCCACCCCAACATATCAGATCTTAATCCCTTAATCACCTTCTTTGGGAAAAGAGTCTTTGCAAAAGTGATTAAGGATCTTAAAATGGAAGATTATCTTGGATTATCAGAGTAGGCCCTAAATGCATGCACAAATGTCTTTACATAAGAGAGGAAAATGAGACTCCCAGAGATGATGAGGAATGGGAAGACAAAGGCAGAGGCTGGAGAGATGTGATCGCAAACCAAGGAATGCCAACAACCATCAGAAGCAGCAAGGGACAACGTACAGATTTTTCAGAGCCTCCTGAGGGAGCATAGCCTTGCTGACACCATGATTTTGGCTCAATGACACTGAAATCAGACTTCTGATCTCCAGAACAGTGAGAGAATATATTTCTGTCATTTTAAGCCATCATGCTATTTGGCTCAGTAGCCACAGAAAACTAATACATGATGATGATTAAAATAGCTTACATCTATGGAATACTCACTTTGTACTGGGCATTATTTGAAGTACTTTGTAGATATTACCTATTAAGTCTTCAATCAACCTATGAGATATATAACATCACCATTTTATGGATGAGGACACTGAGGCAAAGAGATGTACAATAAGCTTACTAAATTCTCACAGCTTATAAGGAACAGAGCAAGGATTCAAATCCAGGCATTCTAGTTCTTTAGTTCACAATCTTAGATGATACATCAAGTTCAATGACTATTTTCTCCATGACTTTAATATTAAATTTTACAGTGAACGTAAAATTGTAACCGAGAACTCAGTCTTGTACCTATATAGCCTTTATTATTTAAATTCCTAGTGATCTGAATAAATTAAGTACACTGACACTAACTTTTAGAAGTAGTTCTCAACAAATGCAGTGTTAAAATCCAGATTTTTCAGGATGCCCTCTGGAGTTTCCTGTATATTCCTCTTTTTAAGTAAGAGTAAAGTAAATATGCTATAGATATTTCATTAATTTTTCTTTCACTTCAGTTAAGGGTTGATTACATATAATTACAGAAGAAAGAAACCACTAATAATTTTAATAATATATTATAAAATAGTAAACAACTCTTTAGATATAAAAACAGAATACATGACAAAATCACAAAAATACTAAACAGAGAACATTTGTCCCATATTATGAAAAACCCTTAGGAAAATCCTCAAATGGACCTCCCTAACACTCTACTGTAATATTTTTTCTTCTCATGGAGACAGATAAGTCTAATGCATAATCAAGGTACACCAATATCAGTACTATTTGCTGGAAGATGGGCCACATAACTACCTGGAGGAAAAGTACAAATTCTCCTTTACTGAAAATGTCTTGCTTAAAAGACATGTTTAGGAACACTGCATGCTTACTTGTTTTGGTAAATATAATTCCATAAATAGATAATGAAGAACTATCCCTTTGTACTGCAAATAAGAAAAAATATTAAAAATACAGTTGGATGACACTATAAGCAAAGTAACAAAGTCATTAAATGGTCTAGAGGTCCCTATTTCATCATAGAACTGAGTTCTAGTATTCTAGACAGGTTCATTAGTAAATTAAGAAAAAGATACTTTTTGAAACTCACCCTTAATCTGGGAAAAATACTAATAGTAGTACAGAATTACTTAGATATGATTAAATCACATTTAAAAATGGGATAAAGATTTTGTGAAGAAATTTGATTCATCTCTGCCTCTTGATATCCTTAAACTTCTCTCTTTGCAATTAAAAAAAAAAGTTGAGGCTGAGTTATTCCAGACAGTTATTGCTAATTTTAGCAGGCCTTAGAAGATATAAATGAATACATTTTTAATGTACCAGAATTTTAAAAATGATCTCCAACATGTTATCCACTTGTTCAAAAGATTAATTTCACTAACGAAATTGAGCCATGTACTCTTTTTGAGCTGGTCTAGGTTTCCTAAGAGGCTATTTAAATGCTTGCTTGATTTTAAACCCACAGGCTTTAATTTGTTCACACTCTCACTTTGGAAACTTTGCAAAAAAAACTAAGAAGTGTTACCTACGTTGAATTCAAGCTCTTGAAACATTCAAAGTTACGAATTCTTCCCTAACAATATTTTCTTCAATCTGTGATATAAATCGGAATCAGATGTTCAGAGTTTAAACTGCTTTTCAAAGATCTGATTGTTCACATCATCAAATAATAAACTATTAGTCCAAATGTACAAATATGGAATTTAGAACATTTATAAAACATAGTAGAACATATGTTCATGTGACTATAAAGTTAACAAGACTCTCACTGTTACCAAATATTTTACAATTCAAAAATTCAATTTTATAATTAGTTTAATACTTTACTACTAAGGCTTAATAAGTTATCACTATAACAACCTAATTATCTACTTCCAAAAAAATAAACAAAACCTCTAGGCAAGTTATTACTATGCTATTTTTATATTTTGCAAAAACCTTACATATTCATAAGTGCATTGTTTCTCGTAGGTACGCAAAATATGATTATTTAAAAAGACTTCAACTACATTAAGAGAAGAAAAAAATTCTGTATTTCATACAATGCTGTTATTACTAGAAAATACAATTTAAGCCTAAAGCAAAAGAGATACCACGGCAATAAACATTAGTTTAATGGGACAGAGAAATGTAGTTTTATTTGAAAACCGTAAGATAGTATTCAATTGCTATGAAACACAGTAAAATATCTTTAACTTATCAAAGTATTTGCATATTCCCAAAGCTGCTTGCACATTTTAGATATTATTATCATTTGTGTTCTAACGGATTTATATGCTTATATTTGTAAGCAAATCAGATCTGTGGCTTAAAATATGTCACTATTCCCAAAACAAGCATAATTATATCTTATGAAGAAATATAAGAAATGAATATCATTTGCTCTTCTTGCTCTTAGTTTTAAAAAACCTCAAAATCTTTAGATAAGCACAAATAAACTTATTTAAAGAACTCATGAATAATGGATTTATAAAGTTGGAAATTATAAGAAAACAATAGAAGATATGTACTGCCTACATACATGCACTTTGCACTAAGAAATGCAACATCTTAATTAAATTTCAAATAAAACAAGTCCTAAATTAGACTTGAATCCTTTTATCTGGAGTTATTTTTGTAGCTGAAACACTATGTTTTTGATGAATTGAAAACATTTTTTTATTATTGAACTTTTGATGTACCTAGTAAATAGCAAATCACAGCAGGGAGTGTAATTGTTTTGAAAATAAAAGAGAAATTTTAAAACAAGATGGTAGTATCTCAATAGAAATTGAATATCTTGTTAGGATCTGAGCATTAATTATAAGCTGGCTGAAATATAAGAGTGTCCAGGTAGACCTCAAGATAACTCTGTACAGAGGCATAAAAATGTGATATTAGCACCAGGTATGTTGTATATCATAAATCACACATTGTTAACAGAATGGCTATAATATAGAACTCTTGATTTACAATAAAGGGGCTCAAGGAAGAAATATTGTCAGAAAAACACCAAGACCTCAGCATTTAACCCTCTCTAGAGCGAGCAAGCCAAATTATGTAATTGCCACACAATTTTCATGTGAATTCAAGTCTCAAGTTCCTCATTTTTGTTACATTTGAAATTGTTGTGGATGAATCAATCTATGATATTATCATCACTGTACTAATTTGTCATGGGACTTAAAACTTAGGAAAGTCATCCTTCTACTTTCAAATGAGACTCATAGAGGTTAGTGGTTAATGAAACTGAATTTGGAGTCTAGCAACACTGCTTTCCAAACGCTAACTCTGCAACTTTTCCAAATTTAACATCTTTAAGGTTCCCTTTTCCTTATTCACAAAATGAGATGGTAAAGATGCTGCCTTTTAGGGATTGTTACGCATTTGCTGGGGCTGTAAAGCCCTTAACATGTTACTTGGTGTACAGTGAGTGGAAAACAAATGCTAGACATTGTTGCTGTTGACTTATCATCATCATCATCATCATCATCATCATCATTATTATTGTTGTTATATCATCATCATCATTGTTGTTGTTGTTGTTGTTATATGCCCCCAAAAGTCCTTCACTCACTTTGTAATGAGCAATATTATTCCAGCAGTCCTAAATTTTTGTTTAGGACCTTTTCTCCTAACACAGAAAGCTTTAAATACTTTATATACTTAAATCTAAGATAATTCATTAACTCAAGATGTTTGCCCATTTCTCCTGTCTATAAGTTAGCTCCATGAATAGAGTGTTCAAATTAATTTCTGGGGAAAATCTGGAATGAAAGTAAAGAAATTGCAGCAAACCCTGGACACACTATGCTGCATCATTCTACATAATTTGAAATGACCCATATTTGCCTTTCATGCTTAGGGACCAGAGTATAGTGACTGAATTACCCAGCACTGGGCAAGGGTGGCATGAACACCCAGAGGGAGTTACACCTTTCCAGTCCATTTCAGGGAACACGGAGAACCAGAAATGAGTGGACATGTGAAAAGCATATTTAATAGACCAAACGGCAAATACCCTCAAGAGAAGACTGAGAAACTTCCCCCATCACATCCCCAGAAAGCACCACAGGAATGTCACAGAAAAGTGTCAGCTCTAGGGTCCTTGGTTACACCTACAGAACATAGAGTAAGTAGACTTTGAGGTCAGTTCGGGGATACAGAATTTGGGGATGCTCAAACAACCAGGAACAACTTAGTACAGTTTTATTTCAGAGGCAGCCCAGGCTAACGCAGACATAAACACAGCCACCAGAAACACATGATGCTATAAGTCTGAAATGTAAGGGGGACAGAGAGGGAATGGGCATTTCACAAGGGGTGACACCATATTAGGTTTTTTCGACTCCACTTCACACCCACAATAAAACTCCCCCAATGCAAGAAGTCACAAGGCACACAAACCCTGTGCTTTCTCTTCTAACTGGGTCTCTGGAACAGGAAGGCAATAGGATTCAGGTGCACTGGTTTACCCTCAGCCTCCCAAGCCCAACCTGAATGTCAATGAGATTCCCCCGGGGGGAGAATCCTTCCTGTGATTCAGTAGTTTCTCACGCTGCCCTCAAGTCGTGTGCATTCCAAGAAGATATTAATGAAATTAAATTTTAAAAAAATGACGAAGAAGAAGAAGAAAACGAGAAGACAGTCACAAAAGCTGGCCCGCTGTGCTTTCTCATCCCAACAACTTCATCAGGTTTCCCGAGGAGGAGCGAGCGCAACCCGCACACACCCAAGTGGAGACAGGCGGCAGGGCGTCCACCCTCGGTGGCCCAGCCCTGGACTCCAGCCAGAGCCGGGCTGACCCCGTCGCCCCCGCCGCTGCCTTTGCTGCCCCTCGGCTCCGGGCAGTGCGCGCCGTCCCGAGACCTTCAAGATCCGCACCCTCCACTCCAGCCCCAGCAACCTCCCTCCCATCTCTCTGGGCACCAGCCGGCACAGGCGAGGGTGCGGACCGAGGGTGAGGGCTCTGAGGGCGGGGGACATGGTCCCGGATCAGGACGGGGTGCCAATGGCCATCCTGCGTGCCCGGCGTTCCGTTCCGCTGCATCCCCAGAGCGAGACCTGCCTGGCACCGCAGCCAACTCCCCCGCCCCAGCCCACACACCTATTTTGCACGCAACTCACCTGGCCCAGGCTGAGCTTTCGGCGCCCCGGGTAGCTTTTCTCTCCTTCCCCCCACCGAGCCCTTCATCCTCCTGCTGGCTGCCGTCCGGCGCCCCGGCCCTGGCATCCGGGAGTAGCTGCAGCCCCGGGTGGCTGTCCCTGAGGGCGAAGCAGTGGGTGGTCGGGTGAGGCTGGAGCTTTGGCGGAGAATGGTCGCCCGAAGTGCCGCGCGTGCGGTCCCTCCGGCTGGAGGTGGCAGGCGGCGCGCCTCAGCCTCCTCCGCCCGCTCCCTCCGAGCTCGCCCTGCACGAGTCCCACGCCCGCGACAGCCGCAGGTGCACCCGGCGGGAGAGAGGTGCGAGCCGGCGCCGAGGGGGGGAGGGGCCCGGCCCAGGGGGGCCGCCCGAGCGGGAGGGCTGAGGCGCAGGAAAGACACCGGGAGGAAAGGAGCTAGCTGACTGGAGCGAGTGGATCGTGTTGAGGGGTGTCAGGGGGAAACGCAAGAAGGAGGAACGCACCCGGAAACTAGAGGTGTTGGAAATGAGCTCGAGCGAGCTGCTTCAGAAGCTTTGAGAAAGGGGCTTTCCTTTTGTGCTTGGGTCCTTTCTTCTCCTGGTTGGGGTACTACTGCCTGACAACCGCCCCCCCGCCGCCCCCTTACCCCACTTCATTTTTTAAGTAACAGTTAAGCTCAGTAACCTCAGAGAACAGATACAAAGTGATCGGGTGCAGCTGTTGCAAATCTGTAGAGAAGTCCCGTCTCCACAAAACCTGAGTGCTCATCACCCCTTTGGAGGGAACCACGTCCTGCTGAGATTTTTCTTTTTTCACCTCATTCATTCTATCATTCTCTCTCTCTCTCTCTCTCTCTCTCTCTCTCTCTCTCTCTCTCTCTCTCTCTCTCTCTCTCTCTCTCTCTCTCTCTCTCTCTCTGTCTCTCTGTCTCTCTGTCTCTCTCTTCCTCCCTCCCTCAGTCGCTCCACAATACCCTGGGATGAAAAAGATAGTCTGTTGCCGGATTCTAGGACTTAGTGGAGTGTTTCTCACACTTCCCTGGGCAAAGGAAATCATCTAAGGATCTCGTTGAAGTTCAGATTCTGATCCAATAGATCTAATGTGGGGCCCGATATTCTGCATTTCTAATGGTGTGGCAGATGCCACTGCTCCAAGGACCACATTTTGAGTTGCAAAACAAACAAAATAAACCTGCTTTCTAATAATCAACTTCACCACTAACTACTCTGTAGGATGACCTGAAATAACAAGTTGCTAAGGCCCTGTTTTTCATTGGGTTTCAGGATGCTATGGAGACCAAATAAATTATAAACATAAACACAATGCGAAAGGATAAAATGTCCTACAGATACGAGGCTACAGTTGTCATTATTACTATTGATAAAATCATTACCAATATTAATGCTAACAAGAATGTAGAGATATTGGTAGTTCGCCGCTCTGTATGTTCTCAAGAAAAGCTCTAAAAAAACAATCAACAAACCCCACAAACACATCATTATTTAGAAAGGAAATGCTAAGTGACATCCTCTAAGGGGCAGTCTCTTCTTCTTGTGAGCCAGTTGTTGACTTTTGCTTATCTGCAGCACTGTTCACGTATGTATTATCAAGTAGCTAAATTGCTTATCAAGCTAATAGAACAAACTAAGAAAAGCAAATGCCAAGAACAAAGTAATAAAAAAGAAATAGAGCCAATTCACCAAAAGATATGTTGTATTTCAATTTAGCACGACTGTTAGCTTGATTTGATATTTATTCTCTCTCTCTCTCTCTCTCACACACACACACATAATCATTACCTGCTTTCATCTGGATTTAAACTCTCATCCCACCATTTCAATTCACCAAGTGTTAATAAGCTTTTGCCATGATAAAGGCCTTTCTTGTAGGTGAACATAATCTGATATAGTTCCTGCTTTCAAAAAGCAATTTGATAATATACCAACAAACACTATTTTAGGCAGCTTCTGGTGCCAGAAGACAACAAATACATTATTCCAGAGAGTTCAAAAGTCAGTGAGGTCTGGAGAGATTTCATGAAAGGGAGATTATTTGAGATAAACCTTAAAATGTGACCCAATTCCATCAGGCAGAGGTAAAAAGGTGGGACATTTAAAGTGAAAGAGTAAAGACAGAAAAGTTTGGAGAATAGTGGACCCTTTAGCCCAAAACATACAGTTCATTAAAGAAGGTGGAGAAATGGCTTGAAAATTTGTCAGTGGCTATTATTGCTATCCTGAGTGGTTAGTAAGTACTTTTCTCCAGCAGGGGCCCACTGTGATCAGAAATATAGAAAGAAGACTGATTTAATAGGTTAATAGAGTGACCTAGAACCAGAAAGTAATGGAGCTGTAGAATGCACTTAGGAGGCAGTGGAAACCACATGTAAGGAATCATCAGGGTAGAAACAGTGATAATTATGAGAAATGAAATATAAAGATACTTAAAAGGAGACATTGCTGAGACAATCATAATTAACAGTAGGTAGCAATTTTTTGGAGGAGAGGGATTTGTTCGATATATCTCTAAATTTTGTCTCTAGAGGACTAGACAAATGGTGACACCATTAAGAATTGAGAAATCAGATACAGTTAGTTGGTTTTATTTTTATGTTTATTTTGGAAAGCTTTCAGATAAAAAATTCTCTTTGGACATTTTTAATCACAAGTTTCAGTGGGATGTATAGGTAGAGATGTTTACACAGTTAAAAATTCGAGCCTTGCTCTGAAGAAATGGGTTCTACATTAGAGCTTTTATTTGCTCTCATGCTTGATAATCCTGGGCAGGTATATGGAATTAAACTGTTGGGAAAATGTGAGGTTAGTGAGGCAAAATAGAAAAAGAAATACAAAGTGCTTAGGACAGAACCTTGGATCTATGTGACCTCCATGTTCCTCAGGATCATCATAAGTAAAACGTGAATAATACCTTCTGCACGAAGCAGTTCTGAGGATTAAGAGAGCGTTTTCTCATTTATAGTGTTTGCACTAACCTAGAAGATGAGAACATATGTATTATGTTCACTGTTGCAGTCCTAACACATAACAGCATTTGTCATATAGTAGGCTCTAAAAATGTTCACTGAAGGAAATTAATAATTTGAGAGAAAGGAGAGGCACCAAAGCATAACCAAAAGACATATAGAGATGGCCAAGTGGGTTCTGTCATTTCAATGTCATAGAAACCAAGTCAGAAAAAAGTTGTTAAAGAGATGAACAGTGGTAACAAATGGGACTGAGAGAGTGAAACATTCACATGCATTGGGAACGCTTTTGGTTTTGTTTTAGAGAAGGATCTAGCTTAAAAGTTAATTGATTATATTCAAGAGAACTGTTGCACTAGAATTTAACTGTTATGAGTGGCAAAGGAATTTGTGGAAGAACATTAGATTATTCTTTAAAGAAATTTGACACAGAACTGAAGATAAAAATAGAGAGAAAGAGATTGGGGGTAGAGGGCTGGTAGCAGAATTGAGGAAGATTGTTTCTCCTTACTAAAGTCCAAACATACTTTACTGATAGGATTGAGGAGCCAATAGTATAGGAGAGAAGTTCCAGGTGAGAAAAAGAGAATTGACTGAGCAATATCTGAAAAGAAAAACAGAACTAGTGAACCAAGAGTGTATGTAATCAATTTTAGCAAAAAAAAAAGGGGGGGGGGTCACCTGTTTCTTAGAAGCAAGAATAAAAGAGTAGAAATAAGAAAATGTACTGCGATTCTAAAATGAAATGGCAGGAAGTAAGAAAGGCTCATATTATCTTTCCCCTCTATTTCCAGGAAAAAAGAGATGAGGGCTTCTACTGATAACTTGTGATCAACAAGAAGTAGCACTGTGAGCTAGAAAAAATGTGGAGAATATCTGATGACAGTTTTAACCAGGATATCACAGTGAATCCATAAGAGAGGGGAAGATCATCCCTCAAGTGACCTGGCCAGGTGGAAACCTGCCTCAGGGGTAAAATATGTACATTCATTATCATGAAGACAATAAGCATTTTTACTGTAACTCTCCCAGCAGTATTAAAAGAACTAAGTGCGGAAACAAAGCGTACAATATGGTTTACCCAAGGTTAGTCCTTGACAAAGTAGAAATTATGGGAAATCAAACAAGTGAGGAATTTCATGGAGTAGGACTTGATGGGATCAACTCGCAAATCTATAAAAACAGTCACAGAGATGTCAAGTACAGCATAAGGCATATATAGTCAGGAATGTTATAATAACAATGTATGGTGTCAGATAGATACTAGACTTACCAGGGTGATAATTTTGTAAGTTATATGTCTAATCACTATGTTGTATACCTGAAATTAATATAATATTGTGTGTCAATTGTAGTTAATTTTTTTTAATTAAAACATTTAAGAAGTTTTTTTTTAATAAAAATAATAAATCTTTCAGACCTGGGTTGTTTTGCCATGTTGCCCTTTACTTGAGAGACAGTTGATTTAACCACTGTGAGCCTTAGTTTACTCATCTGAAAAACTGGGGTGAAGCCTTCAGTCTTTAGGATTTTATAATAAAATAAAATAATATTGATAAAGCGTGGCTTCTCAAACTAGAGTCTTCATCAGAATCTCCTTGGGGACCTGTCAAAACAAAGATAACTGGACCCCCCCTTCCAGAGTTACTGACTTTCTAGATCTTACATGGGTCTCAGAAATTTTAGTTTCTAACAAGTTTCCTGGTAATGTAGATTCTGTTGTTTTGAAAACGTTTGCAAACTGTCCCCTCGCCCCTCCATCCCATGTAAATCTTTTAACATGATGACTGGTACCTAGTAAGTACTAAGTCCATGGTAGTGTTTATAGTTGGTAGTCAACTCATGGTACGACAGCTGAAGCTAGAGTTCACACCGATAGGTTATAAATGAAACATGAAGCTGAGTGATGACCAGGGACTATTGGGAGAGACTGACAATTCAAAGGTCATATTAATGAAGATCACATTCAGCATGAGAGGAGTTATGGGAAGGATTCGAGGTCGGGGGATTTTGGCCAGAGAGAGAATTTAAGAGTTCAGAATCTTGCAGATCAATTTGTGTTTAGCACAACACTTGCTAAAAGGGTGGTTTATAATAAAATGCCAATGCCATAAAAATAAAATCACATCATAGAAAGAAAATTGGGTCAAGAGAGGACAGCAGACGTGTCAAAAGAGCAGGGCAACACTACTGCTGTGACTGAACACAGAGCCAGGCTCTTGGCCTTGGAAGCCACCAAAAAGCAGGAGTCAGGTGATGTTATGTAACTGTTACTGTCTGAAAGATTTATAAATACATCTTTCCTGCTGGAAAAAATATTTCCCTACTCCCATACTCAGAAGGAAATCTCACCCTTGGAGCATTAAGTAACTTGGAATTCATATGGCTTATTTAAGTAAGAAACTTCAACACAAATCCAGGCATAGTATTACAACAAATGAACACAGAGCCCAACTGGAGGGGGGGTTACGAAGTTGTTCCCCAGGTATTTAGCCTTCCAATGATTTAACTTTACCAATTTATAGGCCTCCATGTTCCAAGCACTGTCTTTGGTTTGGTTTGGTTTGGTTTGGTTTGGTTTGGTTTGGTTTGGTTTGGTTTGATCAAAAGTTATGGTAAATGCTTTATGTGGACTATCTTTAATCTCAGTAAGATTTCTTTTCTGAGATGAAAAACAAGGCTGAGAGAGATTAAGCAGCTTCCCTGAAATGATACCTGCTTATCTCCATTCTCTCTGATTATAAAATATATACATTTCCACTCTAAAGCACTTTCTCTAGAATAGTAAGTTAATAAATGTGGTTAGTCCCTCGTTCTTTGGACTTCAGTTGGGTTATTCAGGAAACAGTCTGTGGAGACATGGAAATTTGTGTGCAGGAAGTTTGTTGGAAGAGCCCCTGAGACCAAGACTTGTAAGAGTAAAGGAGGAAGAATGCGGTAACGGGAGAAGTTAAACTTCAACAAAGCCCATCGCACAGGAGCTCTCGACTGAATCAGTCCTTCACATTTATCCTGAACTGAGAACAGAGAACCAGGTCTTTTACCCTTGTGTCAACCAGTCATTTTTTTCTTTTTGGATGACTTATGTGCATTTTATTAGTTTTCTCGACCATTTTAAATAATCAGAGCTTAATACACAAAGAAGCCTGTAGAACTAGCCTGCTCAAATATATTTTAAAATCACTGCTTTATAGCAACCAAAAGAAGACTATCTTGAACACGATAATTATTTTAATAAACCTTATCATTTGTAAAATACTGTGATGGGTACTTTGGGGGAACAAAAATGTATTTGTCACATTTGATGTCATGTAATTTAAATTTAGAAGTAAAATAACAAAATTAAATTATCTGTAAAAATGGATAAAACAATAGTATCTATCTATTGAAGATTTAACAACCTGCCACAAAATGTTATAAAAGTATTCAGGCTTGTTTCCCAACTACAATTGGTAGATAGAAAAGTTTTTGCAAAATGAAAATAACAAAATGCACAAAATATTTAATAAATTCAGGGTAAGACGTTCTCTCTTAATCTGAGCAAAAATGAAGAAGGACTTGAGCTGAGTCTTCAAGAATGGGTTGGAATTTGAAAGACAAAAATAATAGTGAGGATAAGAAGGCATGCCAGGGAGAACAAATAAGGTGAATAAATGTATAGGGCATGAAGGCTTAGAATTTTCTTCAGGGCCAGCAAATGGACAAACAGCATAGTCAAGAATATAGGTGAAAGGTTATGGATACTGCTGATAACTTCCAATTTCTGGTGAATTATTATGGCTTTATTTAGAATAAAATGAAAAGTGGACATTTTGAAAAAATTAGAAGTATGAACAAAGTAGTGTTAGATGAATATTAACCTGTGCACAATTGTAACGGAAAGAAATTAGAAGCAAAAGAGTTCTGTTTCTTGTTTCTGCCAAATGCTAACATTTCTTCCTGCAAGAAGTTCTAAAGCAGTGGTTCTCCAAGTGTGCTCACTGGACCAGCAGCATTAGCATCACCTAGGGACTTATTAGACATGCAGATTCTTGGGCTCTGCCTCTGCTTTTTATTGAATCAGAAACTCTGGTTGTGGATCCCAACAGTGTTTGTTTTAACAAGCCCTCCAGATGATTCTGATACATGCTCAAGTTTGAGAATCACAGCCGTAGTGCTTCTATAATACATTTTCTCCTGGAGCAAATATCTTCTGGAATATCCTTAAGCAATTTTCTTCTCTAACTCTCTAGAGAGGATGATTGCTGTCTACTAATATCGTTCCAGACTGTCTCTGACCAGATGACTCAGCATTGAACTATGCTATGCTAATATAGGGATTGGATTGTTATAAAAAGGTTTTTTAGAATAAACCTTTAATACAAAGTTCTTTCTGTTTCTTTTGGATGTAAAATACCTCTACACCAGTGTGTCTGTTCTACTAGAAGTAAGACACCCCATAAAAAAAACTCATAGGATACGAGGGGCCAATGATTAATATATTTTTCCATGATAAAAACAAACAAAAAAAATTCAAAAGTTCTTTCTCATTATTAGTAAAACTTTAGAATGACTAATGAAAAAAATATATAAAACTATAGCAAAAAAAAAAAAGTTCAAAATAACTAGAGCTTGGATATTGAGGAGGGGACTATTGTTGATAGAAAATGATTCTGAGTACATGTTAAATAAAAAAGATCAATAATGGCAAAATACAGAACATATTTGTAAGTCTCTGGGGAGCCTGGATCTTTTCTGATCAATGGATAGGAAGTGAAAGGAAGAGAATGAACTGACAAGGAGTAAACATGTTAGCATAGGTCAGCAAAAGGATATGACCCTGTTGAGCCAAATCCCAGCAACCAGAAGCCACTAACCCTCTCTCCTTGTCCTTGGAATGTACATTATGCCCACCTTTCCGGCATTCGGAGCCACTTCAAGGACACAGTTTTGAGATGATAATGTGTTGTTGAAACCATCTGGACGGTATTGGTATCTGTGACTGAACCCAATTATGGCATCTATATAAATTCGAGAATCTGGTGAGCTAGTGCAGAAATCTACTCATCTTGTGGCTGTCTAACACAAACATTGTAAACAAATCCCCTTGCTTGTCAAAATGCCACCTACCAATCTGGAGTGGTCTGACTCTTTGGTCTCTCTTTGCCCTCTGTGCGTGGAGGGCCAGTTTTAGATTTCACTCCAGGGAACATCTGAAGTAGCCAACAACTTGGCACTTCATGTATCCAGCCTAGATGAGAGGAATGCTTTGAACTACACACAGCAACCTCATGGAGTTGTGTGGTTGCAATAAATTCACAATAAATTGAACATTTAACAAACACATAAAAAGGTCACATAAAAGCACATATGTTCATTTTTTAAAATATTTTTTATTTTGCTGCTGAAACATGGATCTCTCCCAAAATTAATATATTGCCTGCTGAGTAGTTATATGAGTTAGCAGAGACCAATTTTTTTCTTAAATATATAAGCATAAATTACATTTATTTTAGCTTGCCTATCTAGCTATCTTCCCAGGGAGATTTATGGAAATTTGCATTTTTGGATTTGTATGAAAGGTGCTATTTTGGATGTCTACAAGTGATAATATGGCAACCCATAAATCCCACCTTCCCTCAAACTCTGTGTGTCTCCTTCAGCAACATCTCCAGTCACTGACTCCTCTCTTGCTCACAGTGGTATCCCTATACTGTCATACTTAAAATATCAAAGCCATTTTTAATCACCTTCTATCTTCACCTTAATCTCCAGCCAAGTGGATTTCCACCTCGATATAGGTCTCAGATTCTTTTCTAATTCTCCCTCTTTGTTAGAATACCAGTACCCTGACTCAGACTCTCTGTTGGATTAATTTATAAGTCTTTAGCAACTAAGTTCCCAGACTGAAATCTTGATCTCCCTCTAACTGAAGTAGATCAGTGTCAGATGAATCTACCTAAATCATTCCTTTCACCGTGTCACTTCTGGTACTCTATATCATGTGCCTCACCACTACCTTTTGATTACAGTTCAAATCAGAACTATAATCAGAAGCCCCATATTCTCATCACAAGCTGCCATTCCTATCTTTCCACCCATGACTCCCCTATAGCCAGCTGGTTACCTCACTATGACTCAGGTGTACTTCTGAAAGCTGTTTCTGCTGGGAAGTTTGGGCCTCTTTCCATCTCCTAAAATTCAACCCATTTTTCATAACCAGGTTAAAAACATCAGGGAGGTGATAAGAAAGAAAATGAAAAAAAGAAAAGAAAAGAAAAGAAAAGAAAAGAAAAGAAAAGAAAAGAAAAGAAAAGAAAAGAGAGAGAGAGAGAGGAAGGAAGGAAGGAAGGAAGGAAAGAAAGAAGGAAGGAAGGAAGGAAGGAAGGAAGGAAGGAAGGTGAGGAGAAAGGAAGAAAGGAAGGAAAGAGATAGAGAGGAAAAAAAGAAAAAGAAAGGTAGGTAGGTAAGGTGCAGCTATGGAGAGAAGGAAGAAGAGAAAGAAGGAAAATAGAACAAAAGAAAAGTAGCACAGAGGGAAATGAAAGTGGAACATTAACATTTATTTGCCCCCCAAAAGGCAGATGTTATTCCCCCTGACTTTAATATGAGGAAACTGAACATCAGAGAAATAAATAAGTTGCCAGAGCTTACAGTTAAAAATCACAGAGCAAGAGTTGAAACCAAATCTTTGCATGGAACAGTGTTTTCAAATTCGTGTGTAAAAGGAATGGCGAAAAAACAGACAACTGGGCTTCAGCCACAGAGTTTCTGAAAAAGTAAGTCTGGGGCAGAGCCTGAAATTTTCTATTTCTAAGAAATTTCTAGGTGATGCTGATACTGCTGATTCAGAGATCACAATTTGAGAACCGCTGGCTTAGCAAGCCCTTCCATTGTCATCACTGTTAACCGGCATATAGTAGTCATGCCATTATTATTTGTTAAAGAAGATAAATATCTATGAAACCCATAGTTTCTACTGTATTCTGAAGCCCTTCCTAGCCACCACATTGCAGAAATAGCCTTTGCTTCTGAAAGCCTCTAATACATATTGTTTGTATCACTCCGTCTACACTGACTCTTATTTGATGACAGGTCCCCCAGAAGCACACTTTGAGTCGAGGACTCATGTGCAAGTGATATATTAAGGGAATACTCCAAGAGAAACCAGTAATAGATTGAGAGAAACAGGAAAGGAATTGTGGTGTTTTAATTAAGATTTTTTGGCTGATTCAACAACAGAAATTCTACTTGAAAGACAAAAGGATAATAGAATTACTGTTCCAGTTAGCCAAAAGTCCTGAGGTAGAAAAGCTCCAGGGTTCTTTAATACAGCCGCTTAATCAAGTCATCCTATTTCATGTCCACCTTTCTGTCCAACCATTTATAGTTTATTGGCAATCTTCCTTCAAGGAATCAAAATGACTGCAGCAGTTCAAGGCATCCCATCCTCATAAATCAAGACTAAAGGCCAAAAAGGGACCCCTAGGCTCCACATGCAATTGCTTTTTAAGAGCAAAGACATTTTTCCAAGAAGCTCCCCAAGATTCTTTTGCATCTCATTGGCCAAGAGTAGGTTATATACCTAACACCTGACAAGATAGAGAATCATCCAGTTCATTTGAGAAATGAAAGGTCACCAGGGGGAAAAAAAAGTTCCTGGCATTATGAAAGAGGGGAGTAGCTTCTGGACAGGAAACCAATATCATGTGTTCCAGGTAGATTATGCACTATGGGTTTATAAAGAAAGACAAGAAACACCCACACTAAAAGGGAAGATTTTTGCCCTACGTTAAAAAACTGGTGAATGAAGATATAGTCATTTGTAGTAAGTCAAAAATAAAAATGTTTGCTATGTGGGCCCTGTTTTAACTGACTTTTACTGATCTATTAATCCTGATCACACCAGATAAAACAGTTTCTAATATATTTACAGTAGTTCATCAAAATTTTTTTAGAGTATGTAGCACAGAGTATGTGCTAATAGTATGTAATAGTATGCAAATAGTATGTAATCAGTAAATGTTAAAAACAGCATTGATTTTAAATATTTGGTACAATAGGAACTCAATCAGTGCCTATTTATTTATCATGGATGGGGAATGTTATATATGACTATTAGGTGGCTAGTCCTTTCTTGGGAAATATGTAGTGCCAAGGAAATGTCTGTTTTTCAAATGTTAAAGACTTTTTGCCTTTAAGATTATTATTTCTACTAACAGCTTTGAAAGCTACTGTGGCAGAAATAATGCTGTGCGTTCACCAAACCGTCTACTTTCCCTCCTGGAAACATGGGGAAACTACTTTTCCCATCTTCTGGCATCCAGAAGAAGCCTCATGATTAATTTTGGCCAAGAAAATGTCAACAGAATACACTGGCCCCGAGTCTAGGACCCAAAAATCTCCTGGGACTTTTGCTCAAACACCAGCTCTCCCATTATCCCTCCCTTTGTCACCTGTAAATGTGAAGCAGAGGAACGAAGGAGGACTCCAAGTTCCAAGGGTCTGACAGAGTCAACATTTATGTGCGCTTTCATGCCATGTTCCTGAGATGGTGTGGTCATTACAATAGTTAGCACCTCCAAACATCAAGGAAAATAAAACAGGAGTGGCTGTAGCTATAATTGTGAAGAACAGGATACTGGTTTTTAAGTATATCTCCTCTTACTTTTTTGCAAATGTTCCTTCCCTCTCTAATTTTTAATGTCTACTGTGTGTTTTTCACTAGAAATACCTAAAAACATTTATGTCACTATGCTGAGAAAAGAATCGGACATTTGCAACCACTCTAAATTGTAAAGGACTTAATTTGTTTGCACTCTTTCATGTTCATTTGCATTTAAAAGGCCTACAGAAAGACCACCATTTTTGCACCTATAGAATGAATCACTAATGGTTGAATTTCAATAATCAGAAAGAGAAAAAATATTACTATGTAAATTATACCATACAAGCAATAGCCTACTTCAGAATGACATCCCTGAACGAAAATTAAATTTACATTTTAATTTTTTTCTAAAATAAATACTAAAAAAATAAAAAGGCAGATTTTCAGTTTACATCTTTCTCTGCAGGGTTCTTAATTCACACTTATTTATAGTATACTAACTAAAATTATTTAAAACTGGAAAGTTTTATTGTATTTATGGTTATATCTCATGAATTTTAAAATATCTAAAATAGAGAAAGATAATTAAGGAAAAGGTTGCATACAATTTAATTGTGCAAATGTATGATATTCACTGTGTAGTGAACCTAGAAATGCTCTCCTTATATTCAGAAATGTTTATATCACCGTGTTTCCTCTATTTTGGACTCTAAACAATTCCAGGACAAGAACTTATACTTTTATTGTACACATGTTGTGTGGTATCATGTATAAATTGCTATCAGGATTAATTTCTACCTTTTGAAATAGGTGGCAAAATTTACACATGTGGTGAGGTTGAAATTCATATCATACAATTAAGACGTGTAAAAAACAAACACAAAAAGTAGCTCATCTACTTCTCTAAAATCCAACAACTTCCTGTCAAGTCCCCATCCCTGCTTAGGGGATGTGGGGGCAGACAGGCAGAAGAAAAGATGGAAGGCTTATATTTAAGAGACTATTAACTCAGTCTCTTCTAGTTTCAAATAATCTCTTCAGAGTAAATATTCAATCAACTCAAAGTTCAATTTTTTAAAGAGGTTTTCTTCCTCTCAAAATTTCTCCATGCTCTATATTCCTTCCCAAATGGCATCTGTCTCCCAGAGAAAGTTTGATATTTTCATGGCTCCATGGGAACGGAGTATCTAGTAAATATTGCCTCTCTATGCCCTGAAGTTGATGAAAAATGTCCTCTTTCTCCTAGATGGTGGTAGCACCATGCCAGGTTGCCAGGCTGGGATTTCAGTCTCTACTTGTCACCTAAGCTGGCCACCTTTGTGAAAATTTACAATGCTACACAGCAGTCCTGAACATCTCTCATCAGTTAAAAAATCACTTTTTAAAAAAGGTTTTCACAGGTAATTTTCAAACAGCCAGTTGTTGTTCAGGCTTGTCAAGAGGCAATTTATGACCCCAAAGTATTATAAAAGAGTAAAGCTAATTTTATTTTTATATTGTTTGAAAAGGGAGAAGATGGAAATAATAAATGTTAATTATGAAAATTTGTCTGATGTGCACTGAGTTAGGACTTAAAATTTCTAGATTTGATTTTGCTATGTGTTAGTTTGGGCTTTCTTTAGATTCATTATTTAAACAGTTGGACCTTAGTTTTTCTGCAAAATGGGTGATAATGTATCTACTTCCCATTCTCTTTAAGTATTAACTGTGCTAATATATTTGAAAACTTTTTGGAAATGGTCATATCTGATACAGATAGAAATAGACTTTCTCTGTCTTTGTGAACCATCTCCTATCTAGATTGTAAACTTGTTGGGGGTAGTGACAATATTTTGCCCATCATTGAATCTTCCCAATATTCTGCACATAATAAAATTTCACTAAATGTCCCATAGAATGATGATTGATTTGCTAAAGAGAAACTCAGACAACTATGCTAGGTAGCGTGGAAGTATAGTTTGTCTGATAAAGGAACTCTCTAGAGTGGAGGAGAGTTTTAGAAATCTTTTTTTAAATATCGATGAAACACTCTGAGAGCAATTCAAAATCAAATAAAATGTTTACTTATATTAAAAGAGACTATAAACTTCAAAGAAAAGTCAGATTAACAATGTTTTAAACCAGTTCTTTACTAACAACGGTTTAAACCAATGCTCCCACTGCTACCACCACCTCTGTGTCACCTAGGAACTTAGAAATGCAACCTATCAAGTCTGTTTCCAGACCTACAGAATCAGAGACTTTAGAGTTAGGGTCCAACCATCTGCATTTTAACAAGCCCTAGAAGTACTACCAGTACCTAGAAGTACTGGTAAAGTTTGAGAATCACTGGCTACAGTGATATAAACGGTTATTATCTGATCTACAAAAAGATTGAGAAAAGGGGTTGCAAGCACTGGTTCAGCTGTTGAATGTGGTCAACAAGTCGACAGTTCTTGTCAACTATTCTACTCCTGCAGCCTTAGCTTACTGACTTTTTGCCCTCAAATTTACCTCAAGGTTGTAAGATGGCTGCCGTAGCCCCAATAATCATGTTCTCACTTAAGACAGGAAAAAAGTAATGAAAGGAGAAGGGACAAAGCGAATTGGGGAAGATCACCTTTACTAGGAAACTAAGTGCTTTCCCAGAGACTGTCCAAACTAAGCTCTTGTTACATCTCCTTGGCCCAACCTGGGTCTCGTGATTACCCTTTGCTGCTTTCCAAAATTTATTTTGGAGGCAGGTAAGAGAGAAGAGAGTTAAGAATAGGTAGTTAGCTAGCCAACAGCGTCCTCAAAGAACAGGAGGATTATAACATAAACCCTACGATTTAGAAGATTTAGCCTAGAAATGAGAAAACATATGGGAAATGAGCTGTGTGTTTGAAAGGCTGCCATGTGGAAAAAAGTTCAATGTTATATGAAGCTCCATAAGCCAGAAATAATAGGCATAAGTTAGAGATCACAAGTGTTGGCTCAATAAGAAAAAATTTTCTAATAATTAGAACTCTACAAAAGGAAACAGGAAGCTTATGGAAAAGTGAGAGACCTATTATTCGATAACCATTTCTAAAAATTAAAGTAGAATTCCTGCAGTGATTCTCTTCTAAGACTGCACGTTTTAAGTGACTAAAACTGAACTATGTTATGATAATAATAATTACTAACAGTTGGTGCATGTTCCCTTGACCTTTGACACGATATTAAGTACTATACAGGCATTATTTCATTTTCTACCATAATAACCTTATAAGTACTACCATTACTCCAATTTGAGAAAACAGACATAGAAAAGGAATATACTTTGCTCAAGGTCATGGAGCTGAGGTGTGAACCCAGGTAATTTGACTTTGGAAGCCTACTCTATTCTTACAAACATCTCCTAGATTTAAAGCTATCCCCAAATTTGGAAAATTTAAAAAATAAAATGCATATTCCCCACCGATCTGTAAGTTCAGTTTTCTACCTCATTCCCCTCTAGGTACTCATAGTAACAAAGCCAAATCTTTAAACATTCCTCTCTGGCATGCTAACATTTCCTCGTCTTTATTTTCACAACTCCCACTTAGATCATCACACTCTTATAGAGCTCAGTTCAAACAATTAGAGAATCTGTCCTGGTGAATTAACTTGGCTTATCAATAATTTTCTTTTAGAAACTGTCCTGTGAGAGTAATTGTCCCACACCATGGCATTCTGTACTGATTTTGGAGTAAAATCCTGACTGTTAAGAATACTTTCGGAAAAGAATGCATATTTACTTCCAACTCCCAGATTAATCTGAGAATAATTTTGGCAACTTGTCTACTACTTCCAGTTTCAAATGTTCATAATGGCTAACACAAGGTAGATGTTAACTGAAAATTTGTTGAATAAATCCATAGATCTTAATCTCAATGGCTTTTTGAAACTCTATATAGTCTCACATACATAATTCTTCTATTTTGGGGGGGCAGGGGCCATACATTAGCCCAGAAATAAAAGAGAATTCTGACACATTTGGTAAAAAGAAAATAAAACTATTATTTTCATACAATAGTGTTAATTCTGTACTATTAACTGAGAATGTACCTACATCAAAATTACCATATTAGGATTATGTAAGCGAAACACATAAAGTGAGGATGTGTACTGAACACTAATGCCAGCCAGAAAGTTGGACCCAATCTTCCAGAACCATATGCATGAACATGAAAGAAACTTGATGTTCAGAAACTAAGAAGTGAACATAATTTTACTAATGTCTAAAAAAGAGGTAAAGATTAAAATGAAGACAATGGAGAATGGGATCCCTAAGCTTACAAGAGGGAGGAACAAGAATAAAAGACTGAGTCCCCAAATGCAAAAAAAGGTGGACAAAATGATTCATCACAAGAAGCAATGTCAACAGCATCTCAATCACGTTCTCTTAAATTCATCTATATTTGGTGCTAATGATGTCTCTCTTCTAACACTACTACTGCTGAAATCCCCATTAGAACCATATATTTTACTATTAAATTAGAATATTTCTGAAAATAAACATGCTGAAAGAAGAAACATATATCTTTGCAAGATGAAGCTTATCCTCATGACTTATGGCAACAATTACAGATGTCAAATTCATATTCCTAAAATAGGTACAGTAAAAACTATAAACAGTGCTATTTAGAAATGAATACCAATGTGAATTCATGAAAATGTTATTGTTGGATCATTGTTTTTTGGCATCAGACAAAAATTTTAAAAAAAATGCAGAGTGGATTTGTAGGTTATTTCTGCAAGATTTTAATATAATGCAATTAAAAAAATTTTCCAACTGATGATGTATTTTAAAAGTTGATGCTTAAATACCAACCAAAATCAAGTGCCTAGGACTCTTAAGAAAGGACCATGTGTTCTCTGTTTTCTGTGTACAAAAGCAAAAAGGTACGTGAAGCACTTTAAGGACATGCAAAGTCCTAAAAACATCCAGGCTGACAGCTGAGAAATTACAGCAGACTCATCATTTTGATGTATAACAACCAGAAAGAAGGTATTTCACATAGAATAAAAAACTCTCTGCTATCACTTATATAAAAAAGACAGGTTGTGACTAGGGATTTCAGGCACAGAAACAACTATTTATATGCATAAAGGTGGAAAGTTCTGCATATAATAAATCCATCTCAAAAGTGACATCATCGACCTTAGAATTTTAAAGCTGGAAAGGAACTTTTGTTCCGATCTCTTTATTCAGCAATTAAGGAAACTGGTTATTCAAAGAAGGCAAATGAATTATTTAAGGTTACCCATCTGATTAATGACAAAGCTAGAATGAGATCCAGTCCAATTTGCCTACATTCTTCCTATCCATTGGGGATATTTTCTCCCCCAATCACAGAATGGAAAGAGAATCAGGTAGGAGAGGGGGTAATTAATTTTTTTTCAGCACCACTATCATTCTAACCCACATACATACCTAGAGCTTTGTAGCACAAGGAGACATAAAAGGTAAAAGGTATAATTTTAATTGAGGAGTTTATAATTCAGTGGAGAGAAAATATCATTTTTCTATAGTATAGGACGCTATACTCTCAACATGGAACACTGTAAAATACTGTCTCCTCTCATTTTCATAGACTCTTTGATATTGATTCTCTATATCTCTTCACTTAGCCCCTTTTTATTTTTAAATTTGCTTTTGTTATAAAATATTGTAATATATACAAAAACAAGGAACAAATAACTTATAGCAGATATTATGTTCTACTATATACTTTAAGAAACAGAAAATTATTAAGTCCCTTCTACGTCCCTGCTCTCAAGCTTTGAATATAACTTTTTGTCATAGTTATATACACATACACACAGTATATTAAGTTTTATGCATTTTGGACTTTACATGTGGTAATATGTTGTACATATAATTCTATAATTAGTATATTTATTACATTGTAGGAATATGACACAATATATTTATTTGCATAACAATAGGCTTTTAAGTAGCTTCTAATTCTTTTATTATTTTACTGCTTTTTATTTTACTATTACAAATAATTAGTATTTTACAGCTACGTTGTTGCATATATATATATATATAAAACAATATATATATATATACATATATATATGTGTATGTGTATATATATATATAACAATATCTTTGGGACATGTGCAAGATAATATCTCAATGCTTTTAGAAGTGATTATACCCATATACACTCCCAGAATCAGTAAAGAAGAGTTCCCACTTCTCAGTATTCTCACTGCACTTGAAATCATCTAGCTTTTAAATGTTGCCAAATTTGGTTAGTGCAAAGTGTATCACTGTTTGGTTTTAATTTGCATTTTACTGTTTACTGATATTGAGCATCTTTTTATATGCTTATTAGCCTTTCAGGTTTTCTCTTCTGTGAAATGCAAGTTCATTTCTCTCACCCATTTTTCTATTGTTTTTTTTTTCATTTTTTAATTGATTTGTAGCAATGTTATTCTCAAAACTTTATGTGTTGCAGATATCATCTCCCAGGTTATAACTTGCAGTTGCAGTTTTTTTTCATTGTCTTTTGATAAATGGAATGTTCAATTTTAATATAATTATATTTATCATCTTTTCATTTATGGTTAGTGAATTTTGTGGCTTGTTTATGAAATCTTTCCCTACAATGAGGTCATGAGGAGAGTGAATGAGCCATTCCTCCAGACCCTAATTTAATTCCAGTTCTTATTAAGCCCTGCCAAATGCAACATAATTCCAACCGCGCTCTGTGACTCCACTATTCTCTAGTCCTTAATCCATATTTCAAATTGTAGTCAACTCCATGTTTTGTAATCCTGTTGTAATCCGGCAGTGACATCCTTTCCACTTCATTGGCCCTAGGTTTGGCCCTCAGATTCATGCCTTCCCTTCCCCATTTCATCTGTTTGGTAAGTGACTCCTTATGAGCACTTCCCAGTGTTTGTCCACTGGGAGATACTGGCTAGAGAGCGGAGGACTGTTTCTCACTCCCAACCACTTGTTCTAATGATTCAGCAGCATCTCTGGCGACCAAGTCAGGCTCAAATAGACCCAACTTCCACCAGTAATTTGTGTTGTGGGGTCCAGTAATACCAATGGCTTTCTTTGGGCCTCGGACCTGGGGGCCTCATAGTTTCCTTTTGTAATTAACATCTGGATTTCAAATCCTCCATTACTAGTGTGGCCAGTTCCCAGATTGAGTGCCTCTTGATGGAGATATTGGAAGTCTATTCTGTTTCCTTGGTTTCAACCCCAAGCAATACCCTTCTCATAATCTACATTCTAATCTTCTCACACTGCTTATAAGATTTTTCAGAATTCAGCCCTGTTTCCCTTTCCAATTTTATCTTGACTCTTCCTGCCCTTAAAGTTTGTGATATAGAAAAGCCAAACTCCATTTGCCACTTTTTTCTCTTTTCTTTTTTCTTTTTTCTTTCTCTTTCTTTCTTTCTTTCTTTCTTTCTTTCTTTCTTTCTTTCTTTCTTTCTTTCTCTTTCTCTCTCTCTCTCTCTCTCTCTCTCTCTCTCTCTCTCTCTCTCTCTGCCTGCCTTCCTTCTTTCCTTCCTTCCTTCCTTCCTTCCTTCCTTCCTTCCTTCCTTCCTTCCTTCCTTCCTTCTTTCTTTCTTTCTTTCTTTCTTTCTTTCTTTCTTTCTTTCTTTCTTTCTTTCTTTCTTTCTTTTTATTAAATCATTCCTTGGTTCCTCTGCCTTGTAAATGCCACCACCACCACCAGCATCACCTTTGCTTTTATCTTCTTGGGAAGGAAGATAAGAAAACTCTGCTCACTCAACTGTGAATCTGTTCCTACACCTCAGTCAGACAGAATTAATCGAAGCCTCGTTATGAACATATACGAGATTTTGCTCTGCAGTATACAGGGAGGAGGGGGAGATACACCCTAACAGTTGAGCACACTGATGCTTGAGCCAGATTTTCATTGGTTCAAAACCAGCTCTTCTGTTAAGAGCTATACAACCTTGGGCAAGCTCAACCACCACTAACATTATTCTACCTCATGGTTTTCAGTATTTAATGAGCTAATACATATCTAATAAGATAACTTCACGTTGACTCATAGTTTTGTTTTAAACACCTCCATGCATTTTTATGGCTATGTCCTTGAGCTCCTTGAAGGGAGTGACCAAGCTTTCAGTTGTTTTTCCTGTTTTGTTAGCAGCCCTTTAACTTAACACTTTGCCTTGCATCTAATAAATGTTCTATAAATCTTTGTTAAAAGGCACAAATCTGCTCCAACCCCTGGGTTGCATGCGGCAGGGAGGATGGAGGTCAGAAAGCATTCTCCTCCTACCTCACCTTCCACTTGTCACAACCTTTCAGAGAGGTCACCTTTCTATTCTTAAACATTCAGCTCTCAAATACATTTAAATAGAAAAAATCTAACAACATACCCCATTTACCTCCCTAGGGAAATGGACAAGCAGGAAATTCACTACATCTGCAAAACTTTCACTCTCCAGAAGATGTACATGAACACCATTTACAAAACACATGCTAGTCTCAGGCACTTATGGAGAATTTTTTTCCTCTTAAATGCTATCAGCAGGGAGTGAGACATTCAGCAGAAGCTCATATCCCTGGTGGTACACCCAGTGCAAAGAGAAGAACAAAGCTGAGCCTTTCAAGACAAGAAAGTGATGCATTTGGCAGAGGTTATGTAAGGAAGGTCACCTGAAAAGCAAGGCAGTGCAAAAGCAGCCCAGATGACCAGTCTCCAGAAGCTTCTACCCAGACCAGGTCTTGTTATTAGCAAACTTCTCCCAGTCCAATACCCCAGGTTGTATAATCCTTCCTTTTCAAATAAAGAAAAGCTAATCACTGAAAATTCTTAGTTCTTTAAAATTAGGCATGATCACTTATATTAATTAAAACTCTACTTTCTTAAAATAGGTATTGCATAATTCCTATAGAATTTGAAGCAATAAACACAACAGAGATATCTATGAGTTTGCCAAGACACTGAAGGTATTTTGGGCTTCACAATGTATGAAAAGAAAAAATTATCCCAGTTTGAGTGAACATATCCAGCTTTTGCTAGATTTAAGAAAATAACTTTGTCATTTATGAAGCATAAGGAGAGTCTCAGCTCCCTTAGTTACTCAGTGAAACACTGGGCATTTTACTGCTTCCAACATTCTATATGTCAGGTGGCAGCAAGTGTCAAGACAAATTATTAAGTTATGAGCTATTAAAAAAAAAAACATAGTGCTGTGCTACTATCAATCTTGCTGAAAGTTAAGAAATTAAATATGAAAAAAATCTTTTATTCCTTCCCTTAAAGTTTTTGCATATTATATACCTTGTAGAATTGATGCTGATAAAATTCACCGCAATTAAAAAGATAATGAAACAGCCAAGCCAGCATCAGGACTTATACCAATATTACTGACCAGCAAGTTTCCCAGAATCAGTAAACTTCTATGGAAAATTAATTTCATGGTTGTCTGCTCTGGTAAAACCCCTTACTGAGTTGTTATAAAAAGAGAAAATTGAGATTGGCTGTGGGAATACCAAAAAGTTGATGCAGCTAAAAAGAATTGTCATGTTTACATACTTTATTGCTTTAGGGCCCATACCCACTTAAAACCTTAGGCAAGTTTGCCTATCAGCTGACACCTGAGCTGAAAAGTATTGCCCACATGGGTCCACAAAAAAAAATTGCAGAAAGATGCATGAATATCTACAATAGGTAAGTAAATAAGTAAATAATAACTGATGATGGTGATGATGATGATGATGATGAAGAAATGAATCTAGCCAATCATTGGCAAATCTGTATTATATTTACAGAGTTTATATCACTATTCTCCGATATTTGTGCTGGCTATAATTTGCTTTACAAGTCTAAGTCTGGGTACATTCATCTAGGTTTGGGAGCTGAATAACTTTTCAAATTCTGTAGAAAAAAATTTTAGAAGACACCAAAGATATTATTTGTTTATTTTAGGGAGAAATTTGTTTCAAGGTGAAATTTTTAAAAATTTACCTTCCAAATGATTTCATGTTTTGTTATCACGCATTTGAAAACAGCTTGGGCATGACATACCACACCTTCTGCTCTTCTAAATAAGACTGGGGAACAGATGGCTACTGACCTTTATCTCCAATCAAGTTCTGCCTGCATGCATACTATCTTATTTGTAAAAATTAATCTTCTTACCTTCCCACATTTTTCAGATTGGAACAGTTGATTCAAGAGCCTATCAGTAATCAACATAATTATTAAAAGCTCAACACATGCATATTCTGTCATGAATTCCTGTTTAGAAAATTAACTTTTTGGTATTTTTAGTTATCAAAAACTCCAGTTAGAAATATAAAAGAATATGTTTGTAAAACTCTAAAACGTTCTGGTACATTTATCAGACAAACTGGATCATTCAAATATCAACAAAGAAAAAACAATTTTAAATGGTCCAGTTCACACAGAAAAATTTGCCACTGCAAAAAACATGTATTGTTCTCTTTCTAAAGAATTCTGTAATTATTAACCAGAAAAGGAAGCCATGCTATTCATGAGAAGCACTTGTGATATCCACTATTCCTTTAGCAATTAAGTATATATTTCAGGAAGATAAAACTGATGTGCTTCATAGAAAATATTTCTAAGAACTGCAAGTTTATGTCTATATGACCGACCATATGCACACACAGACCTAGGGCAGAATTAAGGCAGTGATGACTATATGCTTTCTCCAAAGGTTACAAAATCTTTAACATATATTTTCTCACTTCATTTTTATATCTTAAGTCATTTATAATATGCTGGTAGGTGGCATTCTAGAGAACAAACATATATTCATCAAACCGCAGCAATAATCTATATATTTCAGAAGAGATTTTCTTAGAACTGAACTATCCAAAATTATCTCAAATTATACTTTGCCTATGAAAATCTAAGCATCATGGGGCATTTTCAGAGTACCAAATAATAGTATAAAAAAATAATTGAAGAAAATGACTGTTCCAGAGTAGTTTAACAAGTTTTATGGTGAGAAAATAATTTTCCCAAATTAACAATGACTACTGTTATATAACTTGCCCCTAAAAATGGACTTAAATTTTTGCTCTCTCTATGCTGGTATATTTTTTATAAGACAAATAAGTCAGGCTAAAGGACTCATCCTTTGAAAATAAGTTTTAGTGGTAGCCATACAACTTTTTGCATAGTTAGATTTTTGTTTATGTTTTAATGATAGCATTATTATCTTGATATTTTCTACTTTAAAAGAAAGCAAATTTCAAGGTAAAACATTACAGTAGAGGATTAATCTCTTACTAGTGTTCCCAAGTATTTGATATAGTATAATAATTTACAATAAATAACAAAGTAAAATGTTACCCACTATATGAGAATCTGTTGAAACATGTCTTTGATCTCAAAAGTAATTAAAATAATGTAGATGAAAATGTCAGAGTTTAGAATTTTACCTACATTAGTTTTCATAAGAACTGACTATAAACATTCAAATACTCTTTGAAAAAGATAATTGTAATTGTTCACCTATCCTGGCTTATGATAGCTTAAAGCAAATCTCAACAATTCAGGTGGCAGTTATCAAATACAAAGAGGCACTAGTGTTTCCCTAAAGTATTACTAAAAAATGAATACTAATTCTTCATTAAAAGTACATAATGGTATATAGTCAAAACAGTATTTTTATGGCTAAATTTTGTTTAACTGCATTTTTAAAAAATCTAACAAAAAGGGATGGGCTTTAAGACATGACCCAACACATCTATTTAATATCACATGTTTAATGCTCTGAAATACAAAATGCATGTAAATAACATATCCTAAACACTTACTTTATTTTGAAACTTTATAAATGTAATTTATACTATACTGTTTCATAAAGGCTACACTTTACAAATAATAACTAATAATACAATCATTTGCTGATAACCAGAATTATAAAGACAGATAATAATACAAACACGCATTATAAAGTCAATGAATTTCAGTCCTAGATGTTTGATACTTTCCAAATTCTCTCCATCAAAGTACATCTAGAGGTTTGACATGTACTTCAGCATGGCTGAGGAACTAATCCAAAGAGCCAAGAAACCAATTCTAAATTTCTTTTAAGTTACGTGGTTTTAAATCTAATAATATACTAATCTTACTATTTTTAGATATTTGAAACACAATTTTATTTTGATTCCAAACTAAAAGGAATAAGAATGACAGTAACAACAAGATTTAACCATTGAATATTGTGCTATCACTACAGTAGTCTTATATTTGAAACTCAGTAAGGAAACAGTGTTCCAAAACAGCTAAATATGCAGGTCCAAAAAATAAAGGTATTTTTTTAACTGCCACTTTCACTCCTGTTTATCTCCTTCAGCATTCCTAAGATTAAGCACATGTTCTGCTTAGCTCCATAATAAAATGGCAAATACACTGTACCAATGACATCACAGGACAATTGCCTACAAAACTAGCCTTCTGACGCTGAGCTCCAGCTTCTCTTTCTCACAGGTCATCATCCTAATCCCAGAGAGCAGTTGTCTGAGCAACCTCTAGATCATGCTCATATTATGCTGCCAAAACTGGGTTGGTGACAACTTCTGATGGGGCAAGAGCAGACATGGCCTCAAACTCCAAGTTAGGGTTTCTAGTTAGTGCTCAAGCGACCCAGAGGCAGGGCTTTTCAAAGTTGTACTTATTTTGGCAGAAATGTCATAATACTGAAGATTCTTCTCTCAGTGGAAGACATTTGATTTTACCTTAACTTTTCTCTTCTCGATACTCCCTTTGTTAACACCCAAGACCATCGGGATGTTTCCTCATACTTATACCAGATCTCTCTGCCAGTTAGGCACATCCTTTTAAGTAACTCGCAAAGTTACATCAAGCATATAATGGCGTATAATGGGTATGGATGTTATAGCCATCTCTCAGTCCACCAAATTCCTCCTGACCAGCTGTATCCCATCCATTAAACTTAGTAGGTCTTCTGTTGGTTTGGAAGTCAAGGGGATGGATTTCCACACCCAAAGCAGCTACATACTTTTCAAATTCACCAGTCAGATAATGTTTCATAGTGTAGTTTTTCCAGTCTCATCATCACCAACCAGTATAAGTTTGAACTAAATTTGGGGTTCTCCTTGGGTAGCAGTCGTAATGTTACTTCCAGAAGAATCTCTGGGCCTATCCAACTGAGCTAATCTTACTATTATTAATCAGTTATTATGTCTTTTCCAAATCTTTGAGTAAAAATCTGCTCTAGAAGGTGTGCTTATATTAATATTATGGATTTGTTTAAGCTCTTGCTCTCACAGCACACCAAAGCCCTGGAATATGGGTACTCCTTAACAAAAAGCATATATTTGGTCTAATCTCTACTTAGACCTATCTAGGTTAAGTTGAACTACACCACGGGCAGCAGCTATATAATGGCAGTTCTAAAATAAGAACTGTTTTTTCACTCCCAGTTTATTTCTATCTTCTATATTGTACCTTGTCCCAACAGATTTGTATTTGTGGCTACAGTTCAGGAATTATGGATTCTACTTACAGTTTTACTAGAAACCTGTTTATAACATAGCTTACTATTAAATACATCCAGATATTATATAAAATAAAAGCAATCTCATTAACATTCTTCCCACAAGGAAAAAAATACATTAAGCAGGAAAATCATATTTATCCTTAAAACTTGTCTAGTACCTGGAAACTTCTGCAATGTTTCTAAATCTAAAAAGAAGAAAATAGGTAAAAAAAAAAAACTTAGTAATAATTGGGAGAAAATAAGGAAATATCTGATATTGAAGAAAACAAATACATTTATTGAAACATTACCCAATTCCAGGCACTTCAATACATACTTTATGTAGATTAATCTTTTGTCCTCATTATAATCCTCTCAGGTAATTATTACTAACATAAAATGGAGTCTTTGAGGATTTAAATAAAAACATGTACAAGTTAATTAGAAAGTGGCAGATATGGAATCTGAATTTAAGTCATGTGACTGCAGAGTGTACTCTTAATCACCATGCTCCTTGCAAAACAAAAATAGATTGTTAAAACATGAAGATTATCCCATTATATACCATGAGTAATTAGTTCACCAACTAGAAATTATAGAAGTTTCAGAATCATTGCCACTGCCACTACTATCATGAGGTCGTCAATATGGAAACTTGGGGGATTTAAACGAGAAAAACAAAATGCAGGTGTAGGATGAGAAAAGTTGGGGAGACAGACAGAAGAAGTGGAAGTGCTAGAAGTAGCAAAGGTGATAGCAAAACAATTAGAAGACTCAGAGAGAGTGAATGAGGATGGCAGGAAAATTAGAAGCAGCAGAGTCATGAGCAGCAGACCCTGCAGCAAAAGAAACAGGGTGTGAAAATTCAAAAAACAGCAAACATTTCTGCATCGAAGGGATCCTTGTGAAGGAGGAGAATGTGCGAACTGCTGGGAGGTAGGAATAGAAGAGGGAAGAGCATAGAGGGTAACATTTAGCTCCATCCATAAAGAAAGTTAAAAACAGTCAGGCAGTTGAAATTCCCACTCAGTAAGAACATTAGTGATGACTTCAACTATGCTTCTAGGGGCTGCAAGGTGGAAGGCACAAGTTTATTCCCTCCAGAAGTCAAATTAGGAAAGACAGAAAATTGGGCCCCACTAAATGGAATGTATGATTTTAATTTGAATTAGCTGCCATGATTTCATAATTAGTAAATTCTCATACAAATATCCATTCATGTTTCTTTTAAATAATAATCTTGGGTAACTCTGGACATTTTAGAGTAGGCCTCTTTAGCTTCCTAGAGTAGACATTATACTTATGTCCACACCAGTGTCAGTTTCATATTCTAAAATACATATTTTTGTCATGCTTCTACCTGAAATTATTTTAACAATATTAAACGCATCCGTGATGTCTTCCAATACATAAGTATGTGATGTCTTTCCATTTATTTAGTCCTTCCATTTCTCTTAACAATATTTTATAATTTTAATATTAATTTTATAACTTTATTAAATGTTATTCCTAAATATTTTATCTTTTTTGATAGTGCTGTGAGTGGAATTGTCTTCTTAATTTCGTTTTTGAATTGTTCTTTGCTAGTATACAGAAATACACTTAATTTTGTGATTGCTTTTATATCATAACATTTCTAAACTCATTTACTAAATCTGATAGGTTGTAGTGGATTTAGCCCAGATTACTGTAATAGTCTTCAATCTAGTCTATAGTTTTGCTTCTGTCCAATTTATTGTTGACAGTGCATCCACTGATCTTGTATATTATGTTTCTGAACTTACGGTGCCCCCATTTAGAAGACTTTAGTCACTCTCCATTGACCTTAGGATAAAGTCTAAATTTTCCAATGCTTTACAAAGTTTTGCTTATTTGTACAGTTTTCATACAGTGTCTTCTCTCTAACTTCCAGGTTTATTTCTTGTTATTCCATTCCTTGGACTTTATGCACCAGCCATACTGATTTTTTTTCCTGGCAGAGGGAATCACAAAACCACCATACTTTCTTTTTGTTCCATGCTTTTCAACACGTTGTTCCCTATGTCTAGAGCATTATTTTCTTCTTCCTCTTTACATGTCATATTCTCTTATTTTTCAGAGTTCTGCTCAAATAAGGTTTCCACTAACCATTAATTAGCCTTGAATATAAAATCTTGTTCTTATGCCATCACAAATCTCCTACTTTTTCTAATTTTCTTTGTGTAGTTATCTACCTTTTATAGAAAAAATTTTAGCCCAATTGTTGTTTCATCAAAGCATTCAACAGATGTTGCAGATAAATAGGACATCTGTGATATTTAGACTCAAGGAATTTGCAATCTAACATGTTAACAACTAAACAATCAAAATAAATTATTACAAACTTTAAATCTATAAAAAAATTATTAGAATTGAAAACAAACATTTTTTCTTTTTGATTCATTGCTATATATTTAGCATGAAGGATAGTCCTGTCATCTGGTATAAGTATAATAAATACTGACTGAATAATATGGAACACAGAAATGAGCAAATAATTGAGAAGGAAACTAAGAGGACACTATGAGAAGCAACAACAGAGAAACCTATAAATAGAGGATGAGGAAAAGCCTATTAGGAAATATAGCATTTAGTGTGAGAACTAAATAATAAAGAAGACCACTATTGAAAAAATGAAGGAAAGATCATTCTAACCAAAGAAATGGTTAGAATGTGTGAAATTCATGATGGATGGTGGATGGATGGATGAATATATGTGTGTGTGTGTGTGTGTGTGTGTGTGTGTGTGTGTGTGTGTGTGTATTACATATATACATTATATATATATTTTGTATATATTACATATTTATTATATATATACACACATACATACATATATAATAAAACATACACAAATAAATAATAAAGAAATATTCTCTGCATTTATCAGGAATGACTCACAAACGACATCTTAAATTCTTGAATTTGGACAAGGAATTTAAAGACATATAAGCAAAGTTAGACTTGTATTTTGATTATATATCATCAATAATAATGTCATCAAAAGAATATTAGTCTCGTACTCCATCCTCATAGATAGGTGTAAAATACGGTGTTTTAACCAAATTTATCTTGTTTTCATCTGGCTTTGAGTCTATTGGTAATTCCCAGTGTCTTGTCTAACCCACACCTATCAACTTTGTTAGGAGACCAGGTTCTATGTCCTGAATCAGCTGTTATTCTACTTTTGTCCATTTGAGGCTCATACCTGGAGTCTCCTGCTATAATGACCCACTCACCAAATATCTGACTATGTCTTTTCTGGCCTCAGCCAATTCCCCATACCCTTTGGACACTGTATATTAGCATCACCTGGGAGCTTGTTAGAAATTCAGATTTCCAACCTACTGAATCATTTTCTACATATTAAGAGAATTCCTCAGATGATGTGTACATACATTCAAGGTAAAGAACTACTGCTCTAATCTACTCCTCATATTCCACTATAACTTCTTTTCAGCATCCTGGCAGTTTTATGCAATAATCAGAGTGACTCATACTGAATCTTTCTGAATTTTGGCATTCCTATGGATAATTTCTTTTTTTCTTTCATTAAGGAAAATTGCTATTATCATGGTTGCGGGAAGGGTAGGGGAAGGAATTAATTCTAGGGTGTTGTTACAGAAAAAAAGCACTATTTTGATGAAAGCTTGAACAACACCTGTTAATCTGGTTAGCAGTATGATCCACATCTACAGCAAATGAGGAATGATATTAAAAATAAAAGGAGGTGGGGCTGGTATAAAGCCTTCTCAAGCTCATAATAAGATCACTGTAAGTACTACTTCAAAGCCCTTGATCCACTCTAAGCTCACATGAGTTGCTTAGAGGATGACCATTTATTAAAGCAGAACCTTCAAACATCTGTCCATCATATCGACATCATAATATATTTGCCATCTATTCTTCTCTGAGAAACAAGATATTTGATAGACTTGTAGAATTCCAAGGATCAAACTTGTGGCTTCAGCATCTTTGGCAAGTGAACTAATTGCTCAGATGACCTGTGCTTGTGGAATTCTGGAAAATCTCTTCACCAACAGCTTCTGTTACAAGTAAGTTTTAAAGGCCATAGGAAAAACCCATAATCTGCTATGAACATAAATGCTTATAATAAAGAGCCAAGTCATTAAAAACTGGTATTAGAACTCACCAGTCTAACCTCCTATACCCATTAATCAAACTTGGAACCATTTAGGGTTCAGATGCAATTTAGTGGAAGGAGAGGTCAAGTGACTCACAGACATCTGATTTGTTTCTCAACCATACATTATCTATGACCACTATTAATTCAAACACAATTTTGCTTGGTCCGAGGCAAAATAAAATAATGCTAAAGATTTTACAAGCTCCATTTCTACAAAACAGTCTCCAGCCCCTCCCAATTCATTCTTTCTGACCTTATCACCACATAATAATAAAGAGTGAGGAAGTGATGTTTCAGATATTTATCTTACTCAGGGGCCTTTTCCTGTCCTTTGATTTCCATAATTTACACCACCAGGAGTCATAATCAGAATCCTTACTACCTCAGGTGATAAAACCAAAGTCTTAAGTTATACAGATGGTATTACATACACCACCTGAGGGAAGCATACAATCTTCACCTTCCTCTAATTATATCCTTGCTTATAGCGTACCAAAACTGATCTTTGGTACCATCTGAAGGGGAAATTTGTGTGTGAAAAATAGTAATCTTTATAATCAGTATGCTTAATTTCTATTAAAATTATAAATATGATTTTTAAAGCCCCTAAGCTCAACTTAACAAGTCTTGCTATTTTATTTATAAATTTGGTAATTTGGGTTAATTAAAATCAAAAATACTCATTTTCACTTTTGTCTTTGATTAGTTTATAAATCTGACAGTTTTAAGTTCCCTATACATGTATAACCATTATATTTAGATGATTAAATGCCATTAAATAATATAAACTTTAATCATAACTTTCCTAAGCAGTTAAAACACCTACAATTTAAATCATGGTTTTCCTAAGGATCACAAATATTAAGAAACAGAAAAAAAAATCGGTACAGATTATAACATATTTACAAATATAATTAATGTAATAATTGAACTGAATTAGTTTGGCTTATTTATTCATCTTTATCCTTACTTTCATACTTCCACTGGGATTTTAAAATTATTGAACACTCATAGAGAGTGGAATTAACAGTACCAATTTTAACCAAGTCTTATCAGCAAAAATTTAAGACTAGGAAACTATTATAATTTTGGGCTATAAATTGCAGAGCTGTAACTAGTACACAGAAACCTGGGTACTTTCCAGGATTAATTGAGTATAAGTGACATAAGGGCTAATATCATTGGGTTTTTTCAAGTCCATGTTTTTTTTTTTCTCCAAATCATATATCTCCTGGATGTTCTTACATTTCATTTTATATAATTATTACTGTGCCTTCAATGATCAATGTTACTTTATTCTTTCGCCTCTATCAAAACTTAATGTTACTTATTTTGACTTCCCAAGCCTTTTGTACTCCAAATCTGGATTACATTTTTTAGCTGGTAATGGCAACAGTTAATTGCCTATCAACTATACATTATACCCATCCTCATTTCTAATCGAATTTAATTCAGGAATTTATTTCAGGTAAGCAGAGGAGTCTGAGCCCATCTTCAAATTCAAAGGTGTTTCCTAATGAATCTAAGTCAATTACAGCAAAGACAGACGGACACCTGAAGGCTCTTGTTAGCCACCTAGAGGCAAGCACGAGGCTAAAGTTGTCCCCAGCAGATTGAAGGGAAGAAATGGCTGCAAAGTTCTTCAATTAACTTTGGGGAGCCACCTTACGATGACTTATGATCACTAGACAATCAGCCATGTAAGGAAGTTAACACTGTGCACGACCAAATGATATGAAAAGGACAGGGGTCCTTGGTGACATGGGTATTGGAGCTTACCTTATCTCTGAATGGTCTTTTATATTAGTTTTAAAACAAGGTACAATAAAAAAATCTATGGCAAATTACAAAGAGATTTTACATTCAGATATTTAATAATGCCTGAATGTAGTATGCACACAGTTCAAATTGATTAATATAAACTTTATTCACAGTGACTCACTGGAAATTTATGTTTGCCCTCCCTTTAAAATACCTCATATTATTTGCTCATAGCTTTGAGGAATCATCATTTTCTTTATAATGCTAAAAATGTAAGATCCACACCAGTGGACCCACTTTAAACAAGCTGCTTCATTTTTTAAATGATATCTCTTTCCACCTTTATTTTATTTTTAAAAAATATTGTTTCTCTCTGGAAACAAGAAGGTTCTGGATTATTATGAAATTCCTGTCACAAGGGACTCTGGTTCCTTTTGGGTAGGACAATATTAGGGACCAACATCTGAATGCAAACAGGTTTTTCCACATGATTAATGGTAGTTTTTTTAAAAGTGACACCTCCTATAGCCCCATTTAGTAATACAACTAGAAAACATTTTTAAAGCTGATAAATTCATATTGATGTTTCTGATGCAACTCTTTAAAAACTAAATCCTTTAAAAAGTTTTAAACCAAAATAAAAATATTTACAAGCTTACTTAAAAATATTTTAACTCCTCACTGGAATTATACATAGAGTCCTCTTAGTTTTTAGAACCATTGTCTGTCCCATGAGATCATCAGTGAGTAGTCACTTTAATAGCAGATATTCTAAGTGCTTATCTGTAAGAAAAGGTATAAGAATAGAAAGTTCATTTTGTAAGAAAGAGCCTTTAGCTTTAGAAAATATCAAGAAATGGGAGAGATGGTAGATTCAAACTTTCTGGCTATATGAGTTCATTCCTAATTTCCCACTGTGTTTCAACATATAGATATCCTTATGACTAATATTAGGGTTCCGTGACCATAATTCTCATCTTAACCTAACAGTACTTAATCATGCCATCTGTACAAACCCTAAAATTTAGGGGGTTCATAAATGATAAGCTGAAGGCTCATCCTGAATATGAAATTTATAATGCAGCACTACAGTGATGCATCTTGACTGAAATGGATACATTTATAATGTTCCATAAAAAGCATAAGACTGTATCTTTATATGCCAGACAAATTTTTAAAGTAGATTATACTACACTCTTGCAGTAAACAAGCTTGAAAAAGATAGTGACTTGTACTTAACGAAAGTGAAGATCATAATATTGGAAATGTGCCATCTATAGTATCTACTGAAAACAGCAGTCCCATTCCTTCTTTATAGTTTCTAAAGGACAAAAATATATATTCTGCAGAAGGAAGGGATAATTTCAGGTACTAAATCTTTCAAAGTTAACTCAAAATTATTAGAAAATGTAGGTTTTCACCTTATATGACATAATCATTTACTCAGCAATCTTAGGAAGTTTATAAATTCTGAAAGTATAAGATCTAGAGTATAAAAGATCCTACGTGTAACATGTATATTGGTCATGCTGTGTTTAACACAGTTATAATTTCTCAAAAAAATAAATAAATAAAGGTCTTTACCAAAGAGATTAGACATGACATGTATTCTTGAATGTGTCCATGATCGAGATGATGCTATTATATTGTCATGAGAACAGGAAGCAAAACTTTTTCACAGGGAAGATTTAACTCATCACAGCAAAGGGGATAACAAATGAAGGGGGGAAAGAATTGTTCACATGAAGAAAAAAAAAATAGAGCACAAAGTATTTTACCATTAAAATAGCCTGACTGAAGGAAACTGTCAATAGGTTTTTAAAATTTCTCTCAGAAGTGAGGACTTAGTTAGGCAAGAAATCTAGTATGATTCCATCTGGATCCAGCTTTTGCACTAATTTACTTGAATTCTAATAGCACATGTGATTGAAGAAATAAAAGTGAGGGATACTTAGAGCCTCTAATCAAAGAAGGCACCCTTGATTCAGTTACACAGGGAAATTTATTAGCGCATGTCGTGCATGTCCCAAGAGTTCTCTCCATCTTGAATGCCACAGCTTTGAATGTTTTGCTAAGGTGGGCTTTCTGAAGACCACAAAAAGATAATGTCCTTGAGCAGCATGAATAGTTTAATAAGCCTTAGAACAAGTCATATCTGGGTTCATATTCTTACTCTGCTAACACATTAGCTGTGTGAGTTTGATAAGACACTTAAGTCTCTGGATCTCATTTTCTAAGCATGATAACAGTGCTTAGTATGGTTGGGGGAATAAAATATGTAAAATGCAGAAGCAAGCAGCACACTATGTGAAGAATAAAGGCTATTTATAAAACTGATATGTTACTTGTTCAAAAATTACAGAAAAATTCAATGTTTTTCATGAAAGCATTTGTCATACTGCCTCAGCGATACTCTATGAAGCATATTCAGAAATTGTTAAATAAAACTATTCTCTTCAAGTTGTACTGATTTGGATATTGAAAAAATATCAAGGTGTGTAGCACACTCCTTATATATTTGGCATAATTGATGAGAGTCAACTAAAATAGTAATCAAGTATTCATCCTGAATGTTATCAGTATTATAAGACTGAGGTATTCTAACATGCTCTTTGATATCTGTATCAGTTACCTATTGTTGCATAACAAATTACTCCAAAACTCAGTGGCTAAAAACAATTAATATCTAGCTTCTGAGGGTTAGATTTCTACAACACCATTTAGAACACACATATAAAATATGGTCAAACTCAGAACGTTTCATAAATGTCAACATTAATATAATCATGTGTGCTTCTACAAAGTAGAGGAACTCAGAGAGAATGAGCCTTTACACTTGGTCTCAGCTAACATCTGACACAAAACACCAAGAGAATTAACCATCATGGACCATGGGGCCTACTACCATGGCTACTGTCTTAATGCTCAGTGCTGTGTGCTCTACACACACAGTGAACACTCCTCAAAGCCTGTAAGACAGATTGTCTCACTGCCTTTGGTATGTCCTATGGAACAATATTTTAGTTTAGGCAATGTGCCTGGGCAGTATGCATACTTTGACTTACAATTATATATTAGAGCTAAAAATAAACAACTTAATTCCAGGAAATAACTTTACTCAGGGAATATTGTATTTTCTACCTCTCCTCTTATGATACATATCATACCTTCAGGTTTCATTCTGCAAGGATATTATTATACAACTTAAAAGTTAAACATTCACATCCTCCTAAAATGGGAAGAAATAAAAAATTAAGCAAAAAAAAAATCACTAAGGAATTCATAATTTAGTTTGGACTTAGATATTTTGATAATTATAAATTTAAAAATAGATAAATAGATGTCAAAAATCACATAAATTATAAACATTTCTCATGCAGAAGTAAACTTTCTTCATGGTAGTAGTACAGATTTTTTTAAAATCTACCCTTCAAGAGTGTTTTTGGACAAGCCTTAGCTCATTTGATTTTTATTTTGTTTCTTTATATCTTTAACATTAAATAAGTTGATTTTACCTCATCTCTATCTTTTAAATGATTTAAACCTTTTCCTTAGAGAATGTCTTTTTCATTAGATGTAAACTCTTTCCTTTTGTGCCTCATTACTGCCTAATCCAGTCTTTCAAACCTAATAAGCAATACTTTCATTTGGCTGACTAATTGACTATGAGTTTGAATTATTGTACCAGATTTTCTCATCCATAAATTATGACTTGATGGTAAGTTGACCAATTCATAAGCTGCATCAGGTAAAGGACAACAGAATCTCATCTAGAAAATAACTGTTCCAATTTATGCTGCTTCCAAAATGTCCAATTAATTCTCAAGATGTAACTTATTCCCCGGAATAACCTATCTTATTAAATTTATGTTCCCTCAAATTAGAAGATTGTTTTAAAATAATGTTGCTCACACAATCTCTCTTTGTTCTTCAGATGAGATACTCCAAATGTGACTATAATTAGCTTAATGTTTTTCTACAGCATTTTAGAGTTTTTAAGGTACTTTCACACTTGCTCTACATACAGGTCCTGTGAGTCAACCAGACTCAGCATATTTTACTTTATCTGACAATGTAAAAATGGTGACTTGGAAAAATAAAGAGATCTTTGTATGGTCACATTACTAATCAGAGGCAAAGCTGGCACCTATCCCAACGCTATTCCCAATATCCTATCTTGCCTTTCTCCCATTAATATTTTTTTTGTGATTTTATACTCCACATGAGCCTACACACCCACACATAGTTTAGTCACAGGCTAATGGAATGTCATTATTTTCCAACTCTCTTTTTATGGCAAGAGAGATCACCTGTCTCTACTATACATATTTCTTCTGCTATAGCAGCAACTTTCCCAAGGTAAGTATGCATTTGATGGTACCCAACTGAACAGGATGATGTAGATAGTGGGAGGAGGGAGAGGACTTTTCTGCCAGTTTTAAGGACACCCTTTACTACTTCTTGTCTCCACTCCATTACATACACCTTAGGGCTTGAGAAAACAAATCAGCATAGCTCACATCAGCCAGCATGTATGTAAATGAGCAAAAGGGAAAAAGAATCAGTTTCTAAAAGTGTAGGGGTAAAAATTTAGATGAGAATGATAAAGCAAAACTCTGCCTCTATCACAGGCTCATATTCTCTGTGTGTTAAAGTATAGGGAAATGAACAAAGACAATTCAAGAGAATTAAATTTATCTCTTGCAGGCCTGTCAGACCAGCATCTCCCAATGACAGATGTGACAATTACATTCTGAGGCCATAGGTATAGAGACTGTCACATTGTGGTTTTTGAGTGGTTATAATATTGAATTGAGTTCCCTTCTTTAGTTGCTTATATTTTAAATTCTCAATTAAAAAAAATGAGAAAAATACTTCATTATAAGAAAAATAAACTTTGAGCTAAATTATCAGAACTTTCCTGAGGGGTCTTAGAAACAAATGAAAGAAAGCAATAAACAACAATACAATAAAAAAAAAATTAGGAAGTTTATGTTCAGGGTAAAATATTAAGAAGGGCCCCCAAATTTAACATTGCTTCTTTCTTTTGAATGATTTTTGAACATTTTGCATTAGGCAAACTTTCAATATAATTTTGCTTAGCAAATTACTTGACCTCTCTGGATTCCAATCTCCTAATTCCTGAGTACCTGAGTTTTCATTAGAATTAAGTAAGTCAAGCTATATAAAAGCATTTTATAAGTAAACATGCTTTACCTTTCACACTCCTGCCTCTTCGAAAGAGTGCACATATATTAGGTGTACAGTCATATGATCCAGACCCATCACATTTTTTCTTCATAGAATATTTATGTTAACACAATCATATATGATCTTTTCTGGTTTACTTTAAAGTTTTTAGTGTAACTTCCATTTCTTATGTAAAATGTGACACTCAGATGAGCCTCTCATTTACCATGCAGAGTTAAGTACACTTCAGTCAGAGGTCTTTGGGTCCATTAGGTAGACAGGCTCTGTACCAATTCAGGGATGCTTAAACCCCCATTTGTACAGAATGATTTACATGGGGCTCGCCAACTCCTATGGAAAAGATCTTGAACTCTGTCCAAAATTTAAATTCAGAAATATGTAAGCTGATCAATTGAGGCTTTAGGAAGTTTAATTACCAAAGGCAGCCATTAAGAGGAACAAAGAGAAGAAAATCCCTGTGGGCAAAAAAGAAATATGGACTAGAGTCCGTTGGGTTTCAGAGGGAAGTGATTCCAAGCTCAATGTGAGGGAATGTATAACCAGGCCTCAAACTAGCATCTTCTACCAAAATGCCTGTCTGCCTTTGGAAAGGAGAGAACTATGGTAGAAATGAAAGAAGAGCACAGGCAGCAGTTCTGGAGGACTACCCTCTCATGAAAGCTGACATGAGAAAATATTTTTTTAAATATTTATTTTTTGTCATTTGTTTTTCTATTGCCTAGAGCAAGGAGAAAACACTTAAGCTTCACAGACAGATTCTCTCCTGAAAAGTTCTAACATGGCAATTCAAGTTTATCTGGATAATTAAGGCCCATGAGACCATGAAATCTAATGAGTCACCCCCTCACAAAACCCATGTATGTATGCTTCATTCCTACAAACATCTGTTGCCCAAATGTAGAAAAAAATGAAGTGAACTAGAAGCTTTTAAATTTGGTGTCAAGACAGGCCTTCCATCCAAACCTTACTCCAGCTTGGATGAAGATGCCTATATTCTCATGTGAGAAGTATAACAAGAGAATAGGATCCAGCATTCAAGAATTAGCATGGAAGGCTGCAAGCAGCAGGCAACACTCTGAATCTTCTCAATAAATTTTGTAATAATTTTTTTTTTTGAAATGAAACCCAGCATGCAACTTATACAACTGGTTTCCTCATTAGTTTTATGGACATAGTGGTAGAATGGCAGATACCTTTAAAAATTGTCCACAGAATCTGCTTTAGTGATAGGAGACTGAGCACTCCAGATGGACCAGAAACTACCTTCAGCTTTGGGGGACAGGAGGTAGTAAAAACCCAAAGTCATGGTAGGGACTGGGGGATGGTTAGACTCCAGATCTACAAGGTCACCCCAAGAGTCAAAGGGACTTACCAGTCCTGGAGATTCAGGAGCTGACTGACAACAGGGCAAACAACGGCCCTTAATCAGTACAATGATTGGTGGTACAGAGAAGCTTAAAAGGGAATAAAGGCCAAAATCCCATGGAGGTCAAGAGTTAAAAGAGAGAGAACATAGCCATTCTTGTCCAAATTCCTGGTATGATCTATTAATCTTGAAGAAATAATAATATTCTGAACTGAGAGGTCTAATGTGATAGCTACTTTCAATATAAATTTAAATAAAATAAAAAGTTCATTTCCTTAGTCATGCTAGCTACATATCAAATACTCAATAACCACATGTAGCTAGTAGTTGATACCATATGGGATGATACAACTATAGAACAATCCCATCATCATAAAAAATTCTATTGACCAGCACTGATTTAGAAGTGACCTTACTTATGACCAAGAAACTACTGCCAAGAGGGCATTTGAGTTAAACATGTAAGGATATTAAGTGATATTTAAATTGAGTGTGTGCTAAATAAATAATTGTTGAAACAAGAGAAAGCATCAATAATATAAGAATCTCTACTGTTCAAACAAATGGGAACAAGAAGTGTGAGGCATCAAAGTGTTATTGATAAGGTGACCCTAAAAATATCAGCCAGGAGTGTTCCAATCACATCAGTAACGACATCCAGATGCTCTAGTAACAATAATGATAATGGTAGAGTAAAATTGTATTTGTTCATACACAGTTGCATTTCTATAGCTGAATTAGATGCCACTACACTTGGGTGCTTTGTTTTGTTTTGTTTTTATTGCTTGTGTGTATAACTTTTTTATTGTGTAAGACTGCATACTGCAATCACCATTACATTTTATAATGAAGGAAAAATGAAGCAATTCCAAAATAAGCTTCGGGATCATTTTGGCAATGGCTCTCAGATCCTCCAATCCTCCTTCCCAAATGTGAGTACTGAAGTATAAACATGTGTATTAATAATTCTGACAAGACAAATTTTAAGAATTTACTGACCTTCAATGTCAGTAAGTATCTTCAAATTGGGAAGTGTTTCTAACATTCAGGTTAGGTAATTATCAGTGTTCTATATTAGTAAACAATGTTCTGTTTAAAAATTATTTTATCAGTTACTTCATACTTATCCCAGTGAATGCAATAAATTTACTTATACAGGACAAATACTGGGTTTGCATGATCTAAACTAAGAAGAACAACAAAGCATCCTTTATTTATAAATGCATTTGGTTAAAATTATGCTAATGAAGCAAAATAAAGGAGTTTCTCTATGTATAAGTTAAATTTATAGAAATATTTAGCCTATAACTATAAAGTAAATCTCTTATCCTAGCTAGCCTTCTCCTGTATTGATTTCAAGTGTCACCGAGATAAATTAATACATTTCTTTCACTCATTTAACAAATATGAATTAAGTACTATTATTTGCTCTGGCAAAGTTTTTTAAAAAAGTAGTGCAGGAGACAGAACTCAAGGTTCTGTGGGGGCACAGACAATTTTAAATAGGTGACAAAGGAAAATCTTATTTTTGAGGTAGTCATTTGAGCAAGGATTTAAATGTAAAAGGCAAAACTGGTAGTCATGACAATCTTTCAGGAAGTAGTATCTCCGAAAGAAGGGAAAGTCAGTGCTAAGGCCTCAAGATGGGAGCACCCTTGGTCTATTAAAGAGCAAAGAAAGCGGTGTGGCTGGGCCAAACAAGTGTTTGGGAAAGAAGAATCTAGAAAGAAGGTAAACAGGAGGCAAGATCAGCTAAAGCCTTACAAGTTGTAAGTAACTTTTGCTTTTACTAGGGGCACTATCACGGGTTTCAGCTGAGAGGAATATTAGTAGATATACTTTTAAAAGTGTCATTCCAGCTCCTTTATTGAGAATAGACTGTAAAGGGGCAGGGGACAAAGCAAGGAGACCAGCTAGAATGCTATGGGGGTAATCCGGGCAAGAGATGGTGATGTCTGAGACTGGCATGGTGATATCTGATACAATAAAAAGTGGCCAGACTGTCCATCTACTTGGAAAATAGAATTAACTAAATTATCTGATAGAAAACGAAATTTTCTGATGTCAAGTATTAACATCTCATTGTAAGCTAATAAATTCTTAGAAAAAATATAAATTCATGTATATACACATATATACATATATACACACATACATACATATATTCATGATAGATATATTGATATCACATCCTAATTATAATATTTAGAAGAGAGAGCTCTGTTCTTCTTCAGCTAATAGTCAATAAATACTCTGTACCAGGAGAGAGGTCAGAGCTTAAACAGATCAAAAAAACTCTTCTAAAGGCTGAAGTTCTTTTTTGGACAAAAGCTACTTTTGGAGAATTCATGTAGACATGAGGAAATGAATATTTTAACCTTATATGTCAGTTGCATTGGCCCTTGGGTATTATAGCAGTAAATGAAAATCTAGCACAGCTTTTGTTGTCTTCATTTAGTAATATTAATAGCTGTGGTCTCAGTTTTTTAATTGAAGTCTTCCTGCTTCCAAGAATACAATAGATTCCTAATTGATCCATTTTTTTAGGTTCTGCACTTGTGCTCTCTTTGATATTATCTTTTAATAGCTAAAATTGCTTTACATTGCCCCCTTGAGAACATGTGAACTTGCCTCTCATTAAAAAGTCTTTGGTACTATTCTTAAGATCTTGATTTTGTGGCAGAAAATTAAAAGCTCTAAAGGAAAGATAATATTGATGAAAAAAAGAATGGATGTTTTTAGATATCTATTATTAAGATTTCTAGTTGTATATTTAAAATCTCAATGATAAACCCATATTTAAATTGACTACCATTTATAGATAAAATTGTCCACATACTTTCCTTAATCACAATTCTTCCATTTATGCATTTAAAAGTGATGAAAATATGAACTATGCTTTAAGACTACAGCTAACATATTGGTATGTTGCATGTGGGATAAACTTTTAGAATTTGTGGTATTAAACACATAGAAGAAAAAATGTAATTTAAACTTGTACAGACAACTTTCTTTGCACAGATAAGATATAAACACAAATAATTTAAAAACTAAGAAATAAAATCTTCTGCAGCCTTAGGAAACAATGAAAAAATATTTATGAAAATTAGGCTTAAAACATTTAGGTTATATAATTGGAAGGCTTTTGTATTTTAAAAGCAGAATGTCCTCCTAAATTGGTGTAATGGGATAACAGAGAGCATAAGAAGTGGTCCTGCTCCCTAAGCATGTACATGCATTCAGTGGGAGTGGATAAATTTTGAAGTGAGAATAATCTGGAAAATACCACAGCTGGTAATTTTCTGCAAAGGTATACAGATATAAATGTTTGTTTTTTTTTTTTTTAATGCCCATGGTGCTATTTGTTGTTTTGTTGTTTTTTTATTGGAGAAGAGCAAGACCTAAAGGCCAGTAGATCAGGACATTGATTTTAGGGAGAAAGTTTAATAAATTCCTGTTCATTATGTCATGAATGACTGAAGCCTAGACACTTAGAGTAGCACCATCTTCACATCCAGGGAGGAAAGATCAACAATCTATTACTTGTTTCCCCCCAAGGCCAAGGGTTTACAGAAAAAAGAAAGCTATCCAAAAGATAAAAGGAATAGAACTGAGAGAAGCTATCCAGCCTTACATGTATTTGAGCTATACAAGATTCTTCATTTTATATTATAAATGACTGTTAAAATGCAATATATCTAATGATTTCTCCAGAAGAAACAAAGGGGATTGAACTACCTTCACAACACCACAGATTAAGAAAGAAAACTTCCCATTCCAATCCCTTTGGTGATATCAGTAAACCATCCCATGGGCACTCTCCGAAGGGTTAGGGTGTGAATAAATCTAATAATGATTTCAGAGGGAGAATACAGATTTTCAAAGTTAATAATCCAATCAATCATAGCTTTAGCTCTCATTAATGTAAGGAGCAATCACATCACCTGACCAATCCAATAAGGTCTGTTCTGTAGACTATCTTTATGCCTCTAAAAGGTCTGAAATATAAAATTCAAATGTAGGCTTCTTCTTTTAATGAGATATAGTAACAGGAAGTAAATTTATTATGTCTTTATGTAAAACAATAAAAAAAAGGATAAAATATTTGAAACAATCATTTTCAAGGCAATGGACCTCAGGTGATGAAGGACAGTAGTCCCTGAGAAATGGGAAACAAACAGGATGAATCTTGTAATTGCCCCAGGTGAAAAAGTTTTCAGGCCATGGCACAGAGAAAAGAAACCTGGAAGAAACTGGTGGTCTCAGTGAGTTAATGAGATGAAAATTAGAGTCTGGGGAAATCAAGGCAACTAGAGTTCCAGAGAAGAGGAAGTTGAACAGAAAGAGAAAGCGCTTTGGAGAACCTATCAAGTCTTGACTATTCAGTAAATTACTAATGAGCACAAGTGTGTGAAGAAATTTATCAAGACCTGAAAAAGAATCATCTAAAAGGATTAAATGGAACAGTACATGGCACTCATATCAGGCTAGGAATAGTGCCTGCCTGTTTCACCAGGTAGATTGGAAAAATCCATTATTCAGGGGTAGTATACTCAAGAAAGTCTTGCCTCAGCAGTGGAAAATAACTAGCTCTGGACTGAGCATTATTTCAGATAAACTTAACAGAACATAAAAGCAAGATTTGAAGGAATAAAACTCTTTCCAAGTAATTTATTTACCTCATGAAAAAAAGAAAACCACAAAAATATTTATAGAATTATAAAAATATTTAATACTCAACATTGTAAAACTTATGAGGTTTACCATCCAATAAAAGGATACTAAGAATGCAAAATTATTTGAACTGTAAAAAATAGATAAATCTACAATTACAGTTAGGTATTTCAATACCTTCACTCAATAACTGATAGAACAGTTAGAAAAAAAATCATAAACAACATTAACAACCAACTTGATCTTAAAATAAGCTTTCTACCCAACAAACTCAGAATACATATTCTCTTCAAGTATACATAGAATATTTACCAGCATTGTGAATTATAAGGCAAATCTCAATAAATTTTAAATGCTTCAGGTCAACAAGGCATGTACTTTGATAAAAATGGAACAAATTGTATATCAATAACAGAAAGATGTCAGGAAAATATCCAAATATTTGGAAACTAAATAACTTACTTTTAAATGACTGATGTCAAAAAGGTAATCAAAGGCGAATAGAAAGTATTTTTAACTGAATGGAAATAAAACACAGCATGTCACAATTTGTAGAATGCCACTAAAGCTACACTTAGAGGGTATTTTACAGTCATAAACTCTTGCATTTGTAAAGAAGAAAGAGCTGATCAGTGGTCTCATTTTATACCTTAATGTCTTTATACCTTAGTATCTGTAGACATTAAAAGAATAATGAGTATGTATTAGTATCAACCTGATCCCTAAAATTTGATAGCTTATGTGAAATGGACACATTCTTTAAAATGGACAAGTTATCAATGTTCCCTCAAGGAAAAACATAACCAGAATAGCTTTACATCTACTAAAGAAATTCATTCTGTAGTTTAAAACCTTTCCAAAATGAGAACTCAGGCTTTATGTCTTGACTTATATATCTAACAAACATTTAATGAGAAACTATTATCAAGTCTATACAAATTCTTCCAAAAAAATGATGAGAATTTCTAATATATTATGTAAGTCTAGCATTGTCCCGATACCAGACATTACAAATAAAGATACATAGACAAAAAAAAAAAACTAAACAAAATTTTAGCAAGCTGAATGCAACAGTATACAAAAAGTATAATATATCATAACCAAGTGGTATTCCAAGAATGCACATTCAGTTTAACATTGGGAAATCAGTGAACGTAATTTACCATATTAACAAACAAAAAGACATCAAAACAAAACATATGATCATCTCTACAGGCATAGAAAAAGCATTTCACAAAATCAAAAATCCATTCCTGATTTAAAAATAAAAAACCCTCAGCAAACTAGGAATAGAAGGAAACTTTCTCAATTTGAAAGAGTTCAACAATGTTGAGTGCCTTCTCCTCTGAGATTATCCAGAAGAAAAGAAATTATGCTCTCACCATTTATATTTGACATTGTAACAGAAGTTCTAGACAATACAGCTAGATGAAAGAATAGGAAAAAAAGAAAATAAGAAAAAATAATCATCCAGATTGGAAAAGTAAAACTGAATTTCTTCACAGATAACATAACCATCTATATAGAAAATCTGATGGAATCAACAAAAAAATACTAGGTAGAAGAAGCTCTATGTACAAAAGATCAATGTATTTTATATACTGCAGTAAATAAGAAACTTAAGTAAAAAACCATGTTATTTATAATCATATTAAAATGTAAAGTACTTAAGAATAAATCTGACCTAAGAGCTTAAAACTGTAAAACATTCCTGAGAGAATTTAAAGAAGACCAAATAAAAGAACAGTTATACCTTGTTTATGGGTTACAAGAATCAATATTAAGATATCTATTCTTCTTGAATTACCTATAAATTCAATGCAATCCCAACCAAAATTGTAGCAGGCTTTTTTCAATTAAATAAAGGCCAAAAGTATGTGGATAGAGTCAAAAATCTTTAAGGTATAAAAGCTGGTTCCATGCAGTACATATTTTTCAAATGATGGGTAGAAAGAGAGAAGGGCTATGTTTCTACTTCCTTTGCCCACCTAAAGGAACAAATTTGAAGGACTTAAATGATAGTTTTTTCATGCACAGAGCTTGGTTTGTCTTAGTCAAGAGTAAGTGAAATTTATACACACACACAAAAGATACACCAGAGGTGAAAATAGACAGAAATAGAATGTGCCCCTCTCCCAACCCCAAATAGACTTACTGATAGAAAAATAGTCTCCAAGAACAAGTCACCTCTAAGATGTTGTACAGATAACAATCATATTGTTTGGAAAATCTTTACATATATGACCCAGATACTCAACAATCTCCATTATATTCTACTATCATTGATCACCAGCCTTGCAGTTGTTCTTCACAAATCCTCTATATAATCCATTCACAAAATTCATTACTGAGTAATGAAGAGGTTAGCAAAAATTTCATAGAGAGATATAGGAGAGAGTTCACAGAAACAGCAAATTTAAATTAAAAACAAAAACCCAAAGAAATCTATCTCCATGTACTTCTCTGCCAGTCTAGTGTTCTGAATTGCAAGTTAGTCCTATGCTTCCAAACCACATTCATGTCATTGTCTAGTAAAATGAATGCCCTCTAATTAACAGAGTACCTTTTTCTCCTTAAAAAATAGCCAATTTTTGAAAGAGCATACTCTGGGAGAGTTTTATCCCCTACCTCAAATTTCTCCACATCACACATCCTCCCAATGGGAGAGCTATATGCCTTTTGGACGTTGATTAGCATAACTCACAGTATGGATAAAATTCTTGATTCTCGATTCAAATTGCAAAAGGAGAGAAGAGTTTAAAGATATCTAATTTTAAAAACTCAGATATTTCGATTTTTGAAATATTTCTTCAATCTTCAGTATACTTCCCTCAAAATGAAACTAAATTAAAGACATATTGCCTTTATTTAAATATTAAGTGACTAATATATCTGATTGCCTAAAGTTCTTTTCTAAATACAACAAAGAAATAACCCCAAGGAAAAGGACAAGCTCTTGTCCAAAATTTGACATTGGGCTGGAAAATCATACTTCTAATCTAGAAGCATAACTGTTACCTATTTGGTTTTAATACATGTCATTTAAGTTATATTTTGTAGTAAAAGGAAAATTGTACAGAAGAGGTAGTAAAAAAAGGTCTTATATCTAAGTTTACCTCTAATTTTAAAGAAAGTGAAATGACAAGTGCCCCCTGAAGAACATATTAGTCTCTTCATTTTTTAATAACATTTTTAGGCTTTAAAGATAGTAAAATTTGTTTAATTGCATCATTGCATGTTTCAGAAAGAATTTATTACAGTGATTTTTTTACCAATCAAGATATTATAAGAATGCCGAGTTTCTTAAGATAAAAACTTTACTAAAACTGTTACAGGAAAAAGATTACTGCTTCCCGAGTCACTTGCATAATGATATTCTATAATCTGATTTCAACTTTTCTGTTATTTTGATCTCATATGTAATTTTTTTCAAAATGTAATAAAATATACTTTTAATAAAACAATAACTATATTCCACACATATGTAGTTTGGAAATATAGTTTAGTTGACTGAAATGAACTCTTCAGTTCAGTAGTCCTGATATCAGGATCTGCTTTTAAATTTATCCAAGTTAGTCACTCAATTATTTATTGACAATATCCACACAAGCATTAACTTAGTAAATTGGTATTCTTAATCTCAGTCACCAGGGGAAAAACAATATCATTACTGTCAAATTACTGACAGCATGGTGTCTGGTCAAATTAAGTAAGTTGCTATTTAATAATAAATCAAGTTAATGGTTTGCTTTCCAAATGTAAGTGATAAAATTAATCTTTCGATGGTCTGAAACCATCACTTGAGATGACATAGTTTAATGACCAAAAAGTATTCATCAGTTTTACCAAAAACTTTGATCTAAGCAAGTCAAAACAGATTGTGTGTGAATCGTGTTACTTACATTTTTTAAAAATCTAGTTTTTTTTTAATTATTTTTCAGAATGTCAATGTGTGTATAATTACAAAACAAGAAAAAGCAGAGAGAAAAACTTAAAACCACATCCTCATATTGATGTACATTAATCTATTGAGTGTCTACCATACATTAAACAATGTGAAAGATGCAGGGGATTTAAAAACAAATGAACAGAACAGATCTGTTTCTGCAAGCACAAAACTGTCTTTTAGAGAGTACAAGGACTGGCGAGAATGGTTAGAAACAGAAAATTTCTAATGTACTTTGGTAAGTAAAGAAATTAAGAAATTCTGTACTGAGGAAGTAGCAGTAGGGACCCAGACACAAAAATCGGAAATATTATTTTATTTAATACTCTCTATGACTCTGAGGGGTATATATTATTATAACTACAGAGAAGATAAAGAAATAGGTTCAGAGAAACTTAATAAATTGTTCAAGACCTCTTAGTTGAAAAGTGGTTCTATTTGACCCATTAAAGGATGTGTTCACTAAGGAGTTGATGAATGAATGAAAGACATGTGTCTGGAGATTTTGTAAGTGGACCTTAACTTCAGTTTTTCTTCCTAATCAGTGACCCACAGATCAAGATGAGCCTAATCTCCTGGTCCTGCCTGAGATAATCCAGTCAGATCTCAGCAATATTTAAACTCAGTCAGGTTACCTTGTTTTAACTCTCCAGATGCAGGCATTTCTCAACTGAAGGCAGGGTCTGAATTTTCCAGCTATTCAGTATCCTATTTATTGAGTATTAAAATTCTAAACAGTCTCATTGGATGCTTAACTCAGTTCCAGTGACACATCCTGATTAAAAGATAATGACATTAGGACTATGAGAAATTTAAAATGAATGAGGTGTCAACATCACAGAATCTATTCCAACTTTGATGCTAAACACAAATGATTCTCAAAAAAGAAAAAAAAATTTTAAAATTCTTCTCATCTTGAACTGAACGTCTTTAAAGTCAAATTATCTCCTTTCTCAAATTTTGTTATACCTATCAAATCATGATTTGGAAATATGTTTGTTTTTATGACTTCCCTCCACTACCATTGCCCTAAAAAGAAGTAATATTTGTACTTGTGGCTGATACATTTCTGTGCTTAACTTTCTAATGAGTCCTCTTTATTAATAACTAAATGAAACTACTGCCTTTCATTAAAAAAAATTATAGCAAAAAAAAAATACAAATGAGAATTAACTCAACATTAAGAATGTCAGAATGACCAAAATCCAGAACTCTGACCACACCAAATGCTGGTGAGGATGTGAAACAACAAGCATGATAGGAATTCAAAACAGTACAGCCATTTTGGAAGATAGTTTGGTAGTTTTTATAAAACAAATATATTTTTATCATACAACCCAGCAAGCATGCTCCTTGGTATCCCCATTCCAAAGGGTTAAAAACTTATGTTCATATAAAAGTCTGCACATGAATGTTTATAACAGCTTTATTTATAATTTCTAAGAAACCAAGCTGTTTTTCAAAGGGGGAATGTATAAAAAATGTGGCATATCCATACACTGGAATATTAATCAGCATTAAAAAGAAATGAGATATTAAACCACAAAAAAATGGAGGAATCTTAAATAAATGTTACTAAGTCAAAGCCTGAAAAAGGCTGCATGCTATATGACTCCATTTATATGACATATTCTGGAACAGGTAAAGCTATAGGGACAGGAAAACTTGTTTCCAGGAATTTAAGGGGAGGGAATAAGGAAAGGAGGAAGAGATGAATAGGTAGACCACAGGGAATTTTTATGGCAGTAAATTCACTCTATAAGATACTGTAATGGTGGATACATGTCATATATATTTGTTAAAACTCATAAAATGTATAGCACAATGAACCCAAAATAAACTATTAATATAAACTTTAGTTAATGATATATCAATAGTGCCTCATCTATTGTAACAATGCACCATACTAACCCAAGGTGTTAGCAAGAAAAATAGGAGGGAGATAGTGACAGTGTACATGGGAACTCTCTGTAGGTTCCACGTATTTCTCTGTAAACTTAAGAACTTCTAAACAGCCTTGGTTAGCCACTCTTATATATAAACAGGTGAGTTGACTACACATTTGGGATAAACTTTAATGTAAAAGGCAAACAGAAAAACAAGCAAAAATAACAAAAGAAGCAACTTGGATGAAATAAAGACTATACAGAGAGAAAAGAAATCTTTAAGCAAAGAATAGAGATCTTGGAAAGCTCAAATTCAGCAGAAATTAAACATTCAGCTGAAGAGTGGGAAGACATATTTGAGAAAATCTCACAGAACATAAAAGTCAGAGATTAAAGATTATAAAAAAAGGATAAATTCGAAAAATATACCTGGAGGTCCAACATTTAATGAATAGCAGGTTTGGGATGAGAGAATATATAGGAGAAAAACAGCATAAAAAATTACATCAAGAAAATTTCATGATTTGAAGGACATGGGACTCCTTATTAAAAATGCCTGCTTATTGCCAAATAAAATAGTAGCTTCTAGAGAAAAAAAAAATAGTTATATACAAGAAAGGGGAATGAGAAAGTGTTCAACAACATTAAAACCTGAAAAAGAATAAAATAATAACTTCAAAATTCTTAAAAAAAATTATTTCCAATTGCGCCAAACTATTATAAACATGCAGGTATTCTAAAAAAATTTTTAGACTATTATTACTAACAAAGGGGAAAAGTTGATTAAGAAAAAGGGGTCATTACAAACAACATAGCTCAACTGAATAACATCTACAAGGTTATCAACTGTAAAGACAAATTATTAATCTAAGCAAAACTATATAATTTTATTGGCAAAATGGGAATGTACAAGGAATGTGCCAATTTATAACACAGAGCAGGGAAGTGAAAGAGAACTGAGCTTTCATCTCCCATAGTGGGAAGCCAATATGCCTAAAACTGTTAAATGACAACTGGCAAAATAAATATTTTATTGGAGAGATGTAGATAAATACCAAAAGGAAAAGCTAAGCAATTGAAAACCACTGCCTGTGAAAAATGGGGGAGAGAAAGAGACCACTGCTTTCCTTAAGTTTTGTAGACTCTGATCTTTTAAATTATGGGTATGTATAACTGCAGAGAATAGAAAACTTCATTAAAAGATAAAATGAATAAAAGCCAAAAAGTTCACACTAACAAAACTACAAGCAATTTTTAATGCATTAGAAATTAAAATAGAATTTTTACAAATATGCATTATTTCTTTTAAAATAGTAAACATATTACATGCTAACGTAAGTATTTTAATAACTATATTTTCCAAAACAAAACAATTTAGTGAGAAGAATGATATTGTTTTACATTTCTACAAAGCCTCTTCCATGTCTTCACTGAAGACATCTGGATCCTCCTAGCTTCTGCAACATTCAATCTGTTGCAATATCATATGTCATGTAGCCTCTAGAAAACTCCACTTAACACTCATGATAAAATGAGTGTGAAACAAAAAATAATGTGCTAGTATTATTATGGAACTAGTTGCAGACCCTATGATAGGGTTTTGGGATTCACAGAGGTTCCTGGACAACATTCTTGAGAATGGCTGCTCTAGACCATTCTTATTTTTTACGTTCTCATTCTTGAATTAAATTCCAGGCAAGAGCATCTGTTTGGCTGAGCTCTAGATGCCAGAGGTCAGGAAGAGCAGGTATCTGGCATTTTTGCTTCTCTGGTAGTGGGAGGTAGAGTTCTGCTTCCCACTAAGATTCATGTCACTGTAGTTTTTTCAAGCATAGAAAGGTTTCAAGTGCTGGTTAGCGTCTTTCTCTCTCTCTCTCTCACAGACACACAGACACACACACACATCATTACAATGTTGAGTTTTAACCAGAATTCATTCTGACAACACAGGTCACATTACAAGGTTATATGCAAAAGAACAATCACTTATCTAAAAGGGAACACTTTGTGAGAAGGGAAGACAAAGGAAGATATGGCTGATGAGCACTATTACAATGATTCCTAATATGGCAAAGTACTAGAAATTCAAAACCAGTACATTACAGCAGTGTGCATTATTCTCAGAATAACTAGAAGGCAAAGAAACATACCATGAATCTTCCTTGGTGGAAAAAAAGTTTTTCTACCCAAATATCAAAATGGAAATTGCATTTTCTAATCAGAGTAAGCAAATCATTGTTCATAAGCTATCCATTTCATTATCTGTCTATAATTATTCTTTCATTTTCCTTTGAGAATTTTCCAGAGAAAGAGTTCATATGAGTTTGTATAAGAGCCTATATTTAAATCAGTTTAGTGCTTATTTTTAAAATGGCACACATCATAGTGGAAATTTTGAGAGCCTACTATTTTTCAGACAACTATTTCTTTTCTAACATGGCAGTGTTTGGTTGTTTTATATTGTTTATACACTTCATTGTTAGTTCTGCAGTTGGAAGCTATCTTCAGTCACAATTGACAAAGTGCCTGCAATTAAATAGCATCTTAAATACTGGTGATGCTGTTCTAATGGAGTTGTTATTATTCTGATCATCAGGCAACGGGGGAAGAAATGTGTTCACAGAGCCACAGGATTGGAATGATTCTCCTGTAGGTGTGCAGAGGTTGGCCTCAAGAAGAATGCAAACTAGTAGAACACATAATTTATGAGCTCTGTAAGTACAAAGCTACAGAAGTAATGGACTACAAAATTGACTTTTAAATATCAGTTTCATCAACTGGCAACAGTGTCCAAAAGAGTGGGAGAAAAAGAAAAGACTGTCTTTGGAAGAAAATAATATGCCATTTCACTAGGATATGAATAGCTGATCATAATCATCACATTGCACATCAAATGCAAAAATATAAGTATGTGTTTAGCAGCATCTTCTTTTTGGTACTTGTACAGATATGAAACTGCAAATAGTATTCCATCTTTAAATGCAAAAATATAATTAGATAAAATATACTTAATGCAGTATTAGAAGTTATAATATGCTATGAAAATATGGTAAAATATTGGCATGGTTCACTGCTCTTAGTAAAGATGATGTTTTCTTCATTTCTCCTACCACTGTACTTTAAATCTCTGGAAGAGCTGAGGGTTAAATACTGTCCCCTACAAGTGAATTAATTTTCCTAAGGCATTGTGTTTCTATTAGGTCAGTGTTAGGGTCCTAATAAAGAGTGGATTTCAATTAGTACTTTGTCATGATGTCCAATGAGCTACTGAGGACCCAAGGTGGCATCCCTTTGCCTACTCTGTGATTCCAGTGGCAAGTGATTTCCCAAAGCATTAAATTTTCTTTGTAATATTTACTTATGAAACTCACCTGCCAAAATTCTAGAAGTCTAGAAGGATTCGTATTCTACAGCAAACCATAAAGACAAAAATAAGAAAATAGTGTAAAAACTCACTCCACACAAAAATGTAAATGACAAGTAACAGAGTTAATCAGCTAAAGACCAATATATGTTCTGTAGAAAATTTATATTGTTCTGTGAAGTAATTTAGGAGCAATTGTATTCAGGAGTGGGCTGAGATGAGAGATGCACAAAAAAATATAATTTGACATCAACTAACAAATATTTCAGAGTAACATAAGGAGGAGCATAGACAGGCCAGATCTTGGGGAATTTAGGATTATGTTAAAGAGGCAGAGCTAACTTCTAGAAACAGTATAAGAAATAATTTGTGGATTTTTATGTATATGTACATGAGCTTATGAACCCAATGACCATTAAGTTTAAATAAGTAGGTTTTTAAACTACCAAATAATCCTAAATGCATACCCTATCTACACATTTTCTATCGGAAACATAATTTCCCTCAAAGGATAGTTATTTCTGAAAAGCCATAGAGAATAGAAACAATTTCTAGAAAAGGCAATAAATGTAAACAAAGGGTTACATTTGCTATCAAGTAAAATTCATAAATACAGGATATCTTTCATTTGAAATCTTGATACATATGACAGGATTCATATGTCAAAACTTTGTAACTCATAGATTTGCACTCACTTTATAAGTTGGGCTCTGGAAGGCTTCTGAAATCAGAAACCTTGCAATTTCTGTAAATGACTAATGACTGATAGCATCACCAGGGATATGCTCTTGTGATCCACCAATATAGGCTCCACACAGGTATTAATGACTCAGTCAAATATTCTAATATATGAATTTTTTATTAGGCTTTTCCTTTTAAAATGTGACTCTACCTTTGCCAATTACTATAGTTTGGTGTCTACTGAAATAGATATTTGAAACAAATACAATTAGGTACACTAGAGCAGCTCTGAGTGGCCTGCTATGCTTCTCCATTTTAACCTAACCTTGACATTGGTTTTGCCTGGCTGGAATAGAGTTTACCTTTTACTCATCCTATACTTTCATTTTGCCATTTGGGATGTGACTATCTTCAAAATTCCTGATAGCTAAGGGTCAAAAATCCTCTATCTCTTTTTAATTGCAGACTTCCAGTCACCTTTATCTTTTTCTTCTACATTTGAGACCAAATTAGAACTTATCATGAGAAAAGATCCACTTGCCCGAGTTTTCTGCTCTTCATCTTTAGGAGCCAGAAAGATAAATAAATATAAATATAAATGGGAATAAACACAATGACCTATTTGAACAACCCCATGATGATCTTCCCCCAAGAAGGAAGTTCTGAGAACTATTTCACTGGTTCGTTTTGGTAGCATGTTTTTATTTGAGTCACAGTCTACAGGGTAAACTGACACTAACTAATGCTTTCGAGTGTCTTTTTTTTTATAATTTTTTTTACGCCTACAGCACCTGGTATTTCTAGGTGGTTTCCCTTCCAAGTACTAACCAGGTCCAACCCTGTTTATCTTCCAGGATCAGATGAGATAGGGCATGTTCAGGGTGGCATGGCTGTAGACATGATTTGTGTTTTTTTTCCCAGAACTTAATTTTTTTCTAAGTGTAGTTAAAAACAACATATTAAGGGTCCAGAGTGTTGTTTAATTTTTCTAAAACATGGATGTAAAGAAATTTCCCCCACAGAATTCTATATTTTTTCTGAAACCAGAATATTACTTCAATGTCAGCATCATCATCAGGTGGCATTTGAAGTAATTATTCTACTAAACCAGGGTCTCAGCATCTTAATTCAAAATCAGATAATAATCCTTATTACTCAGATACACTTGATGAATCTAATGTAAAAAGTTCCTACCTACAAGTGAATTAGGATTAGTTATTATGTGAACTGCCTCCAGCAAGCAAAAAGAGTTTCCAGCAGGTGCATGGACCATGCTTATTATAAAAAGAAAAAAAATCGCTTTCATGATAGCTCTCTCACTGAAGGGGAAAAAAATCTAAGTAGAACTCTAAAATATTCATAAGTATTAAAATCTGTTCTGTTAAAATGAGAAAGAATTATGGCCCAGACATATCTACTGTGAAACTACTTTTAAAGGTCCGTTATCTCCAATTTGTCACATGATTTAATCAAAGTAGAGAAACCATGTAATGGGACACTTATAATTAATAGACTAAACATGTTCATTATTTTATGACAGCTAGATATTCTACAGCTTCACCCAGAAATCTTGAACACAGATTACTCCAAACAATTACATTTTTGTCTTAAAAATAAAGTCTTACAGAATAACCACAGAGAGAAGAGTGCCTCAATCTTTCCCATTCTTGAATTTACAATTATTAGCCATTATTTTGTGGAGAGATTCTTACAAATACTGCATAGCTTCTATTTGATTGATTTCTATCATACAAGTAAGCTCATGGCAACAAACAAAGATAAGAATTAGCTTTCTAAAGGGAAAGCAATAAAAATTCTGCAACAATAATTTAGGCCAATTAAAGAGAATTTTTCCATTTTTCTTTTCCTCCCTGACTTTCAATAGGCCTTGAGTTTGTTAGCCTGGTAAAAATGAATATGTCAGCTTTCATTGCAAATCACTACCCCGTTAAAATAGGAATTAGAAAAGATTTTCCACCTGCTTCATTAATAACATCAAATTCTCTTTCTTGGTTTGCTTTATAGACATATCTTTCTCAGTTCCATCAATTATTTCTTTATGTGACTGCAGATCCAAAAAAAAAAAAAACAAAGACAACAGAAGGAGACTGAATTTTTTTCCTGTCACTTTGAATTACATAAATATAATATATAGCAAGGTCTTTTTGCTTTAAACACCAGGAAATGCCTTCCAAAACTGAAAGAAAGCAAAAAATAAAATGCAGATGAAAGGAAGGAAAGAGGACGACCCTCAATATAAATAAATCTAAACCTATAAAAGAAGTATTAGAACCAGGTAGATGATAAAGACTTAATTCTCAAAAGAAAATTGTTAATTCAATCTGTTTACTCAATCTGTTTATTTACAAACCACTTTTATTACTTATAATGCAAAATTTAGAAGTCAGAATAATCTTAACACTAAAAGCTTTATGATTTTGCATAATCTCTCATCATGGAGAGTCAGTACACTGCAGTACTTACAAGGCACAGATGGAATGAACTTTAGTATAACCCCAATAACAATTAGCTTTTCTTATGCAATGTGAGTCATCTATGGTTATTATGAATTGCTTTTTTATTTCTTCATCAGCATTTGTCAGCTGTCTGCATGGCCCAATTAATATGTGGTACTATATATCGAATGCACTACAGCCATCAGACTGTCACTTTTGCCTTCAGGTAGAAACACACAGTTTGAGGCGATTGTTCTTTATAATGTCCATACCAACTTCTGACTGATGGAATGCCAAAGCTGTAAAATGTTGTAAGTAAAACAAAAACTTGGTCTAGGTGTTTTGTCATTTTTATGATCTTGACTTTCAAGGGCAAAGTACTACTTCTGCAGTTAGGCTACATCACAACCCCAGGAGAAAAGTGGTGAAGTCTTGATGGGAGGGTACCAGAGTCTTTCTTCTCAACTCATGAATGGCAGAGCAGCAGCCCTGCATCCCTGCTAGAAATGCAGAATCTCAGACTAAGCCTCAGACCAGCCACAACAAAATCAGCATCTTAGCAAGTTCCACAGATTCAGGATGCATTTTAACATTTGAAAAGCCTGTTAGAAAAGTTACCCCCAAGTGTGCAATGTATTCCAACAAATCAAAGCCCTATAGATGGACTTCGAGAATGGTCTCTCCCAACCTGAATCCTAGGTTGTTTTAACTATGTAATTTGTACAGATGAATTAATCTCTCAGACATAATTCAAAACCAACCAAAAATGACTTTAGTGTATGAAATTCTTAGAACTACACTGCCAATTAATTAATTATTCAGCATGATTCTGACTTTGATATTCTTTAATTTATTAAAGAAAAAACTTTCACATGCTTTACATCTCATGAGCCAGCTATATGTGGGAATAAAAGCAGTAATTAAGGATGCCTCAGTTTAAAAAGAAGTGTTATTATTTAATTATGTATGCATCTAAATGAGGAGTTTGTAAACTTTTTCTATAAAGGGTCAGATAGTAAATATGTTTGGCTTTGTGGGCTGAGGTGATATCACTTAATTTGTATACAAATTCAGTGTTTCCTATTATCAAAATGTAAAGATTATTCTTAGGTCCTAGTCACACAAAAACAGGCAGTGGGCAGAATTTGGCTCATAAGCTATATTTTGCTGATCCGTGATCTAGGTCAACAATCTAAACTGTGATTAAACAACAAGGGTCTGAAAGGTTCCAGGAGCCACTGTTATAGTTGTCCTGTAGAGATGGAAATCTAGTTGTCACTGTGGCCCTAACTCTTTGGCCAACACTTTGGTCTGGTGACGCCAAGAGGCAACATGATATATATCTATGATTCTGAAGAGAAAGGGTAAAGGTAACATAGATTTAGTTTTCATATTTCATCGTATTAGAAATGAGTGTGCACTCCCTTGACACTCAAAGGAAGTAAGTTTTACCAAAGAAAATGCTTCCTCTAAAAATAGGGAGCACACTCACTAGACTCTGTAATATGAAGTGATAAGGATAGTCTTTTTACAAACCACTTTCAATACTAAATATAAGAAAAATAGTAAAAATCAATGACTAAAATTTTGCTCAATAGTATAGCTGAGAAATTTATAATTTTGCATTTTCTTTTCCTTCTAAGAAATGTTCTGCAAGTTTATTAAACATAGACCCCAAATAGGCTTCATTAAGGTTCAGGTGAGGAGTATTGTTTTCACTGGTCTTTTAACTTTAGAAGTTAGTTTTAGGGGCTACTGAACACTTACTTTCCCGCCCACCTCTTTGGCAAATATTGCTAATCCATCATGGCACTTTCCCCCTAAGCCTGAACAAGGCTCTCAAACAGACTACAAATAAATCCATCTGGTATTCAAGAGGAAGTCGTTGGCCATCGTTGGACTGTGGACAGATTGTCAATCATGATACTTAGTGCTGAAAGCATAGAAAATGCCAGGGGGCATGTAGGAACTGTGATTTGACTATATATCAACTCTCCTACCCTCCACATCAGTGAGCTGAGATGAGATACTGGGGAGCCCAATGTTACACCATCTGTTTCAGCAATCCTGTGAAGGTGAATCCATTTCCTCAGTAAGACCTGCTCTGTGCTACCTGGGGGTCCAGGGGTGTCCAGCTACCAGTCTATACTACTTCTAGTCTGTATCACCTAGTGCCTGCTGGATAACAATAAATAGGGCCTATTGTAAAAAACCTAACTATTAGAAAGACTCTTTCGGTTTAGTTAAGGCATTTATCATGCAAATCATCCTGGTGAAAGCCCATTAGCAGATTTTTTGGCATTCAGTCAAAAATTACTGATCCCGGGATATGTAGCTTTGTTGTGTAGGAGCTGGGTTCTCTTTACCTACATATCCAAGCTCACAAGCCCATTACTATCTCAACAGTGGAAAGAAATGGAACAGGGTGAATGAAAAACATTTTAATTCTGTTCAAATGTAACATCTTGGGGCTTTTCCAGGGGAAGGGACAACAAGGATGTCTGTCTTGCCTGTCATTTTAGTATGTATGACAATAATTTTTCTTTCTGCTACTCAAGAGACTATTTTGTCATTTTATATGCACCTGATGTATACACACATATGTATAGAAAACACATAAAAGTATACTTTGCTTTTGCATCAGAACTGCACAGTCAGCCATTCTTTCCCTGGCCCAGTGTGCTTCCCCAACCCAGTCTTGTTAATACTTGGTTGTTAAAAGTTCTCCCAGTTTTGGCTGTGAGCTTAGGTTGTCACTTCTTGTCTAGCTCTTGGATACTGTGATCCAGTTCTGGACTGTCTATTCTGGCTTCAACTGTCAATCTTCAGGAAATTATTTCTAATGTTCTCTCAACAGCTCAAAGTACCAAAGTCCCCAGATGCAAGCTAAAATGTAACCGCCTAAACCTCACTCCCAGTACCTTAATCAAATAGCTGAGACAAAGAATGGAAACCTACTGATGACTTTAGAGAGAGTTCATGAGATTCAACACCATTTCCATGTGAGCCTAGGAGGCTTCCCACACTTCCTTTTCCAACACAAAGGAAAAACATTGCAGGTTTTTGTTGTTGTTGTTGTTGTTGTTGTTGTTGTTGTTGTTGCTGCTGTCGTTGTTGTTACTGATAAACCAAGGTAGTGCCTATCCTCAAACAATGGAATCTTTCACAACTTCATTGCCATATTTGTTCTTATGGTGCAGGAGTTAGGGCCAATCTCTGGTATCTTTGCAGATCTGCACAGAAACCCAGGTGAAAAAGCCAAAACACTTTGCCCAAATTCATTCGGCAAAGAAAATTCACTGACAGGATCCAGTCACTGACAGTGAAAGCCAGGGACCCTGCCATTAACGAGAAATAAAAACAGAGACAATTATGTGACAACAGATGCAGATGGCTCAAATGACAGATTGAAGAAGCAAGGGCAAAGCAGAAACTCCTCAAATTGCCTTTAGCATTCTCTAGAAAAAGAAAATATTATTCAAAATCTATTTTTTTAAAGCATAATTTGGACAGCTGTTCTCTTCCATCATGTAAGGATAGCATCACCAGCTATCTCAACCACGAGCAACAGGTAACATAAATATTTTTAATACATTCTTGGTCATGCCAGGATTTTGAAGATGATTTACCTTGGACAGAGTCCTCATATTTTTTATATATTTGGTCTCATTTTTGAACCTAAAAGTCCCACAATCATCTGAAAATTCTGATATTTCTTCCCAATTAAGGTTAATAATGTACTAAGCAAACGTAAATGGAGCTCTTCCTATGTCCCAGGCATTATTCTACATGTTTGGTATTAACAATGAATAAAACTGCCTGCATGGTGCTTACATTCTAGTCAGGGGAAGTGAGAATGGAGAGTCGAAGAAAAAAACTATAATCAATACAAACTATAAATTAATAAATACAGTTTAGTGTAAGACAATCAGGAGAGTGCAGAGAGTGGGGCAGGATGCCAAAAGGCTGTTAATTATAGATTGTAGGGACCCTTTTTTTCTTTGAACCCTTAGCACTCTGCAGGTATTTGTATCTATATCTTACATATTTTTTCCTATCTAGATTTTTATTGAAGCCATTTAGTAAAGTAGCTAAACACCTGAATTTGGAGTCAGACCTAAAATCCAATCTTTGGCCCACTATGTATTGGTTGTGAATGAATAAATTGGGCAAGTTATTTACCACTTCTAAATCTTAGTTTCCTTTGGTATTTCATGGGTTTTGTACAATTAGAGAAAAAAAGTTTAAATGGCACTTAAAATAATGCCTAGATGTGGTAATAATTACATGGTAAATAATATTGCCTTCTGCATGCAAGGTATTCTGCATTCATAATTATTTTTCTACTTGTCTTTTCCTCTTCTTGCAGTTCCAAACAGTTCCTAAGAACAGAATTGCAGCATCACCTAGCATTAGGAATCCCGAATTAATAAAAAAAAAAATATATATATATATAGGCTATACATTCTAGCCTCAAATCTGGGCTTTAGATTTCTTAATCAGTAAAATAAGAACTTTCACATAAATACTTAACAACTGATAAAACAAATTAAGGTATTAAAACTCTGTCATGCAAGGTAGACTCTCAATAAATGTCTCCGGAAATTAGTCAGTAATGACTGGGTATGACTGGAAAGTATTTTCCTGATAAGTAGCTAAAGTTTGTTCTCTAGAGAGAAAAGAAGATTAGACATTGATAGTCTCCTCATTTTCTCTGGGTTGACAGTGATTTTTTAAAGAAGTCTCTAGGATAAGACTTTAAAAGGGGCTCCTTTATTATAATGTGTAGATATAAACTTGCCCTATAACTTTCAGCAAAAGGAAAAAGAATATGATGAATGGTCCTAGCCAGAGCTTTTCCTTAAACTAAGATGAGGTTCCAGAAAACAATGGAATTCTAAGCTGCCTAGTGAGGTTATCAGAGAGGAAAGGCTATATATAAAGCCAGATTTTTCTTATTATCATAATTTTAAGTAAAGTAGAATTTTAATGGATAACAAAAGATTACTTCCTAAGTAATTGTTGTCTCTCCTACTCTCCCTGTTAAACTGGACCAGGTTTCTTCTCTCTCTGCAGCCCAGATGCTGCTTCATGACGTGGTGTATCTGTGAACCACTTCCAGATGGACCTCCATGGTCCTTAACATCGCAGTTGCTATTACCGGCTCACTGCTGCCGGCGAGTCTATCAAAAAATAAAGATATGTTAGGGACGTTAATAACAGTCTGCCACTTTCTCAGTTGAGTCACAGCTGTGTAACTCACCCCATAATGAACTAAAACTTAGAGTACAAGTAGTACCATTATCGTGTAATTGAAAGGAGACAACATGGACAGGGCAAGAAAAATTCTTGTCTAAGCAAAATATGTGACAAGAAAAAAACACCAAAAAAATCTCTATAGGACATGTCATCATTTTAAAATTGTATTTCTTGTCTGGAAGTAAGTCTGTGGTTTTAATTATATTTTTGGAATATTAGAGTTCTCAAATGAACACGTGTGGCTAATATTTTTAAGTTGATGATCTGTCTGTATATCTTTAAATCTTTGCTTTTATCACGACTCCTAGGAAGGTTCTTTATACATTTTTATACAAATAAAGGGAAGAAAGACAACTCATGGAACTGGATACATGGAAGAGTAAATCTGATTATATGTTGATAACATATCAATTTTTATAATTATAAGCAAAGAGGCAAAGGAAAGGGCTTGGAGAAAGAAAAATTTAGAAAAAAATTTTCAATAATAATAATACCAGGTCAAAAAAAAAAAAAAAAGAAAAGAAATGCCTTATCTTTTCTCACCTTAACAGTAAAATGAAATTTTTATTATGAGTTTAAAGAGAAGAAATAATCATTTAACACATAAGCAAGATTGATGGAACTTAAGATGGAAATAATACTAGTTATCAGAAGAATATTTCTTTAATGGAACTTAAAACATCACCGAATTTTGGGGAAAATGGAGCATGGTGACATTAAACAACAGTTCATTAACCTAAATTTCAGAGTTCTGAGCATCTATAAGTTTGCAAAAGAAAGCTTCTCACAGTTTGATGTGCTAGTGAAGGGGTGTAGTTTTAGTTCTCTGTTTTACAGAAGAACCTACTCTCTAGAAGTTCTAAGAAAGCTATGACAGTTTTTTTACTCCTTCATTGCTTCTTAGAAGGAAGAATTAAATTTCTCATATTGCTAATATATGCATTTCCTTATTAACATTCATAAATGGGAATTTTATAATTATTCCAGTAAGTAATTTTCTGAAATTGATGACTTAAAAGATAAAATAAATATGTTTTGCCATTTGTAGTATTTATCTTTATGTAAATATTTGATATGTAATTTAACAGCTTTAATAAAATGCATGCTTTTCATTATATCAAATTTGAGCTCTCAATTTCATGTTATAATCTGGTTTCTTAAAGATTTTCAATGAAAAGTATTATGAAAATACATAGATTTGCATCTTGATTTTTATGTTTGTCCTTTTATTCTTTATTAAAAAAACCTCCTAATTATCTGCATGACTACATGGTATGTAAAAATGAACCCCCTCCCCCAAATATCTGGTACCTTTGTCCAAAATGTTATCTGTTAGAAGCTATCAGCCTTCCACATTAAGAATTCATAAGAAAATATGTTAAAATTGTATATATTTATTTTAAAATAATAATAATACCAAACTTTTATGGGCACAAATTATTTACTAAAATTTTTGAGTGAAAGAGTCTTAGAAATCAATTAGCACAAATCTTCATTTCTGACTCTATGACCTCGACTTAGAACATGCACTAAAGCATAATTCCTCAAATGTAATATTCATACATAATTTTTCCAGCAATTAAGTAATATAAATGTATTAGACCCAGTCTTTTAATAAAGTGTATGACTTCCTGACATGCTTTGGTTTGTGCTTTACAAATATGGAAAAACAAATTGTAAACTCCCCCAGCAGTCATTAGTCAAAAGGGGGCAATTAGAATTTTAAAGGCTGACCTGGTATAGCATACTATAATAAAATGAATAGTGACAGCTCTAATGAAATCCTTTAATGTGATGATTAAAAAGATCCTATGAAATAAAGTACAAGTATAATTTAAAAAATACATTCTTAGCCCTGGAGAAAGAAAGGTTAGGAAAATGATCTGAGTTTTTAAAACTTCTTTTCATTAATAATGGCTCACATTGTGTAGCCCTTTTAACTTCTGCAGACCACTTTTATAATTTCCATCTAATCATATCCTTACACCATTTCTGTTAAGTAGCCTCGGAGGGAATAATTTCCATTTGCCATTGGGAAAAGTGTTTGCAAAGGAGATTGTTAAGAGACTTGCTCAAGGCCAAGCAAATCAGTTGGGGGACTAGCCCTGGAAACCATATCATGTAACTCTAAATCCAAAACCCTTCCCACACAGACTAACCAATTCCAATGAACAACAATATCTCCTGCTCAGGAATAATCATTCCTGGAAAGAATATTGTACATTGTTCTTGGAGCTACCTCTTGAAGTAAAAAAAGAGCAAACTTGCAGATGGTTTAGAGTTGAATAAAAATGATGCATATTTGAAATACATACTAGGAAGATAACACCTTGAAATTGATTTGTTGGAAAATTTGAGCCTTCTGGGCAAAAGACAAAGCAAGGACTTGCTATCATTAACAAACAACACATGGCTTTCTCTGTTTAAAATTTAAGACAGAATGGCAAGGCACATCACATCACAAGATAAGGTCATGTTGGGTTACTAAGAATATTCTAGGAAAAGAATTACAAGATGCTTGTATTACCAAATGGTTATGCCAATCTGTTTCTGAGAGGTTGTAAAGCTGGGTAAAGAGTGAAGCCAGTTTAGATAGAATAGACTTCAAAGTCAAAAAGATACATTTGGTAACTGGCTACTGTATGGGATTCACTGTCATCATCTCTAAAGGAGACTTTGCTCTAACTGGAATGGACCCTCTCTTGAGTCACACTGAAGTTTGGTCAGTCTGCTCCACATACAGATACATTCATTTGAAATTTCCAGAAGTCTCAAATACTAACCAAAACCAGCAGGAACTTGTAGGATCTGCACAAATTTCCATCCATGAATGTATGCATAAGGTAAACATACAAGAGAAAAGTTGACACTACGATACTGTTATCTATGTTTGTGATTGACCTGGGAGCAAAGAGTAGCAGCTGAGTAAATGGTCTCAGCATTCACATAACTTTCAAATGCTTGGAACCACAGTTATCAATAATCCAAAAGAAGCACTTTACATCAAGGGAATTTCATCTTATTCTGAAAACAAAATATAGTAAGAAAACAAAGAAGACTCACATGTTTTCCAGCTCTAGGCATCATCATCCTAATTGCCAAGAAGCAGCCTGTTAATTCAGGCATCATCATAAATAACATATATGTAATGCCCTGCAATTGATTCGCTGGAAAATTTGAGCCTTGTGAGCAAAATACAAAGCAAGGACTGGCTATCATTAACATACAGCTTTTTCTGTTGAAAATTTAAGACAGAAGGGCAAGGCATATCACATCACAAGATAAGGTCATGTTTGGTTGTTACATATATAATGTGTAATGATATATAATGTGAAGAACAGCCAGAAAAGGGCAATAGAATATGTTGAAAATTACCAATCTACTCTTTGGAATTAGAACTGTGAGGTAATTTATTATACATATGATTATATAAACTTTAAAAACAGGTTTAAGTCAGTTTTCAGTTCTTCACTAAAGAATTTGTGCATCACCTAAACTGCATCCTAAAATAATAAATTTGGTCAACGTAAGATAGTTATGTACTCCATAACTCAGATTTTAAGTGCTGATGAGGTACTGAGTTCTAAGGAAAGATTAAAATACTAGCTGACTGACTGACTGATTTGCTAAGCCCAATAACAACTGTGATGGTGTGGCCCTCTACTCTCACCTAACTTGAGCATTTTTCATATTCTATATCTATAGAAGGAATATGTCAAATTAGGGGATTAAAGTTTCTTAAAAAGTCTTTTTATCCACTCTAAGATGCTATCAATTTTAAGATTACCACCAATTTGGTCAATAGTGGTGTGTTGTTGTTGTTTTTTTGTTGGGGGGAGAGAGATCACTGCCAGTAAATTTGCACATAGCACATGTGAGATTTATCCTAATGTCAGAACCACTTAAAAGCAAAGTATTTCTAGAATTGAAGAACCATGGCACTTCCTGCTTAGAATTGAGTTGAAAATAATAATTCATTCTTTTGTACCCCATCATGTCCTAAATTATATACAAAACTCTATACCAATAGAAGCTCAGTGCATGGCTGGTGTCTCATTCTTTACTCAATATGATGATTACTGCACAGACCTCGGTGGAGCATATGCATAAAGTAGTATCTAAACAGAAATCCACTTTCCCTACTATTTTTGTTTCTGGATCTTATTATGTTATTTTCCCTCATGTCTCCTCACTTAAAAATAAATTTTTAGCCAGAAAGAATTTGTCAAGAGACCTGTAGAGGCAAAAAATATGTTGTTATTTTATTGATAATAATATAGTCAATATACAGTAGAGTGATTAGACACTTAATAAGCAATCACAAGTTGTAGTAACTATTAGTGTTTCTCACATTCCACCTCTCTACCTCTCTTCCAATTTTCCTATAAACATTCATTCCAATTCCCTATAGAATCCATTTGTCCCAAAATTCTGTATCACAAGAACCCCAAGGAGCTGAGCCCTCCTTTGGAAAGCAAAGGAGATGAAAGTGAGCTAGCAATGCCAGAATTCTCTTTTGCAGAAAGATGAAGGGGAAAAAATGGGAATACCCAGGCACTCCTACGTTTTATCTGTTCTTATGATGGCTGGTTTTATGTAGATTGTAGAGATTGTGACAAACAGGCAAACCTGATCACTGCCTCTCATATCTCAGATTATAGGAGATTATAATTACCAAGTATGGTGAGTTCACAGCATAAAACACTCATCTTTGTGTGTGACAGTGGGAGAGTAAGAGGAAGAGTAGTCAAAGAAAGCTGTTCTGAGTAAGATTTATGTTGTAATTTGAGAGTTCGAATTGGCTGGTGAGGTGCAAACTATTCCAGACAGATGAAACACCATGTGTAATGGCCTTAACTTTCAAATGACATTCAAGGAACTGAGTGTCAGTGTGAATGAGACATGGTAGGTGAGGAGGACAGTGGTGGGAAGTGAGCTGGAGAGGAAGGCATGTCACACAAGTGAACCAGGTCACTTGACATAATGCCTAACTAACATACTATAGATACTCATAAATGTTTATTGACTGAGGAATAACTACTTCTGGAAGCAAGAAATCTACTACTCATATAGGGATGCATGGGCTAAAGAAGCACTTTTCAATAACTGTCTTTGGGTCTGTCCAATTCCCAGACTCCATAAGCTTCCTCTCTCCCTACTGCCCATTTGTTCCATCTATACTAGCACTGGGTTCTGTTCCATATTAGGTTCTGTGACAATCCTTTTAATAATCAAAGTGATTGTCAAAAGTAGGTGACTAGAATGGTAGTCAACAAGCCCTACATTCAATTCAGGTTCCAAGAGAGAAAAAAGATAAAGAAAGTATGTATGTTGTAATGGGTAACAATAAAACAAAAGTGGAAAAATATTGATGATTATTGAAGCTGAGTGATGTGGACATAGGGTTTTTATATTATTCTATTTTTTGTAGATTCCTTGAAAAACTCCAAAATAAAAAGACTTTTATAGAAATCCATATTCTATCACTTATAAGTAGTTTAATTTGGGGCAAATTATTTAACTATTCCGAATCCCAATTCCTTGATATCCAAATGAGGAAAATGCCTACCTCACAGAGTTTATGTAAAGATTAAATGAAAATATAGAAGAAAAGAAATGGGTATAGAACCAGTTTGAAGAGGGTGAACTACAGGCATCAGTGCCTCTAAAGTTCATCATTTAAAGACTCAGCATCAAGATCAAACTTTTGGCTCTCTAGCCCTGGCCCTGGATCCATGAAATTCTCTAACCTGAAAGAGTGCAGGAAACACCTGAAGAATTTTTTTAATGCAGGTTTCAATTCACTTGATTTGGAAGAGGCCTAAGATGCTGCATTTCTACCAAGCTTCCAGGTGATGCTGAAGTTGCCAGGCCAAAGATCACACGTTGGGAAGCAAACCCTGACCTCTGCTTTATTTCTGACACTAAGTTTCCAATTATACCCTTTTCTGATAGTTGGATTTCTGTTTTATTCTCCTACTGTGAGGCCTTGGCTAGATAATTCCTCCCAAATTCTAATCCCTCCAGGACTGAGGTCCTGAATATATGCTAACAATTACTTCTCAGAGTCTGAAATCTCGTTCCTAAGTGTAGGAATGAAAGTTCTCTCTCTGGAAACAATGTCCTAGACTCTGATTTCCTTTGCAGATTCCTGAGATATCTGTGCTTCTAAATCCACTGTTCTGTGCTATCTCTGATTGCCTTGTTATTCCTACCTGCACCTCTCTTCTTTAGACTAACCTGGGTACCAAATGCTTCCCCTAAGCAGCACTGGTTGTTTGTCTTGGCACACTGTGGACATGCCCAGTGGAGCATCTTCCAGTCTCCTGCATCTGGATTTGTCCTTTCAGTGTTTCTCAAGCCCAGCGGGTTAGTTTCTCACCTAGATTCTCTCCTGTAATCCCTTCCCCACCAATACTTTCTGGCAGCCAATGTTTTCACACCCATCTGTGGCGAGAGGAGCCATGTCAATGTTGGAAGAGAAGAAAGATGCTTAACCCCTTCAAAGGTATACATTTGATAATTTATAACATGCCTTATTTGAAGGCAGTCTCCAATGTATGAACAGGAAACTTACGTAAACTAGTTTATGCAGAACTCTAGAACAGGTTTAGGATTATATTTCATAATCCACCAATTATAATTACCCTTGTAATTTTAAGTGAGCTGGATGTATAAATTCTGAAAACTTGCTACAAAAAGAAACCCATCAGCCCTGTTACTTTTAGTTAGATTGTAAGATTATATTCTGGCAAGGATAATGGAAAGAGTCATCTGCTATATATATGTTTTCCATCCCCCCAGGAACAATCACAAAAGCTATTAAAAATCACTACAAAATCAAACGTTGAGAATAACGCACTCATGTTTAAACATGACTCTTCGATTTGACAGAAGTAACCTTGACAAGCTGCCACCCATCAATGCTTTCTAAACTGATAGGGGTATTTCACTTCTTTCCTGGAACATTAAAAGACTGCAAAACTATCAGCTCACAGTAAACTTGAAGGGAAGTTTTTCACTCTAACAAAAATAATATTTCTTTAAGTTTCACAGAAACTCAACATTCATATATAGTTAAAAATGCTTTGCATGTAACTCCCACCTACCTGCATTTATTTATTCTCTCATGAAGCTTCATTTTCCTGTTAGAAGAGTTTGTTTCTCAATATTTGTGTTTGCTTTATTTTCATTTCAGACCCCCAGAGAACACAAAACATCACATAACACATGCTATATGTCTGTTGGCAACTGCTTTCTGAGAAGTAACTTTATAGACTTAAGTAGTAGTGATAAATATTTACCAGTCTTAACTATCCAGTATTATTTTTTTCATATTCTTTTTGGGAAAAAAATTCCAATTATACTCTGAGAAAGGTCTTCCTGTGACCCTACCCATGGAGACATCTTTGGAGTCTGGATGCTGTTGATTCTCAGCTGCATTTGGTTCAGGCTTGACCTGGCCACAGTGATTAGTCCAGAATGAATGTGGAGGGGGGCAGGGGATAAATTAAAAAAATATAAGACTTCTGCTCGACTACAAGGAGAGAGGCAGGTGTTCTTTCCGGACCTTTAACATGAGAGGATATAATCTAGAACTGCTTCAGCCACCTTGGCATCAAGGAGGAAGGGCAGATCAGAGCATTCAACCAAGACAGAGAAAGTAGAAGTGAGAGATGGAGAGGAAGTTTGTGACTTGCCTGAGCTCTTGGCCTGAGGCAAGCCCTATTGCTGATTTTTCAATTGTATGGATTAATAAATTCCATTTTTCCTTAAGCTAGCTTCAGTTGGGTTTTCTGCCACATCCAGACAGGAGGAATACTCACTAATACAGTATGTTATGTGAGGCTAGAATAGAGAGATTAAGAATACACAAGAAATATAATCCTCCCCATAATGTATAAATCCTAGACAAAGCCCTCAATTACCAATGCATAGAGAACATGAAAAAATAATATAATTACATTTGAATACTATTTCTTTCTACAATTTTATCTCTATGAGCCAAGGATCTTTTCAATTTCTTATTTAAAAGGCAAGCTAATTTATTTGGTGTTATTTAGACATATACATATATTAGTTATGGAAATAAATTGTTGTGGAAGTCACATCAACACAGACTATGTACACATGATTTGGAAAATAATTACAATTTAGAAATGTCATTTTATTTAAAGATTTTACCCATAATCAAAAGAAGAGTTGGACTAGTGTCAACTTTTTTGAAGACTGGCTCTCTCATAATTCTTTTTATTTATTTATTTTTTTAACTTTTAACAATATATTGCATCTCGGAGACCTTTAGTATTTATCAAGATGTTTTACATGCATTATATTGTTTGACTTATTTTTTTGCAAACAGGAGAAAGATATTACATACACTCTACATCAAACTCCCAACCCCGCAACCATCCAAGCACCACTTCTCAAATTCTATAACTATAGATCATGATATTCAGAGATTATGGAGTTCAATAGGATATTTTAGCAAAATGTGTTCACAAACTAAATGTTAGATGTAAAATAGTTTACCATACAGGATAAGACCACTACTTACTGTAAATAATGTACCACATTATTTCTGATCCCTAATACATATAAAAAAAAGTAGTTTAAGATGATGAGGTTGTTTCTGATATTGTTATGGTATAGTCATGAATCTGGAATTTGGAATTAAAGCCATTACCTAGCTCAAGACAACATGATCATTTTAAGTGTACTAACTATCAGGGTGGTTGAATCCTTAGAAGACAAAGAGAAGGAAGAACTCAGATTCTGGTCAGAGAGAGCTAGGAATCTAGCCACACCTACTTACTGCTGTGTGACCTTGAGTAAGTAAATTCTCTAAGCCTTATTTCTTCATGCTCATAACAGGACAATCACAATGGCTAACTACAAAGTTATTGCTATGATTATAAGATACGCCATTTAAGGGCATAGTGCTGTGCCTGACTATGGGAAAGCCTTCTTCTGGACTGAGGCACAAATGCCTCCCTCCACCAGTGTTGGTAGTTGATGATCCTCTGCTGAGTTGCTCTCTGCACATTGCCCTTGGCCACAGAGTTGTCTCCTCCTAGGGGTGTCCTACAACCAGTGCTTGATCAATGGGAAAGTAGTATAAAGTCATGGCCCCCTTGGGTTATTTCAAGATGATTTCAAAAAGGCCAGGCCTAGATCAGCCCAGGACGGTAACAAAGACCTCTCCTATGAGTACATTCCCCTTCTGTTTAATCTTGTTTTTCTCATTCTCTTACAAGTGTTGATTACAAAACCAATTCCTAATAAATTTCCTGAATGGGAATCTCCACTTTAGAATCTACTTCTGGGGAAAGCTGATTAAGACACTGTTACATAGAAAAGGCTCAATCAATATTAGCCTTTGACGGTGACGATAATTACAAAGAGGAAAAGGTCTAGAAACATGAATTTGACTGTTTTGTTTAGATAAAGTCAATCTTAAACATATATAGAAACTGTTTTCTTAAATTATATTCTCTAATTGTGTAGGACAAGTCTCATGTTAAAAGTAGAACTGCTGACAGTTATGACTGGCTACTCTCCACTAACAATCAGCTTAATTAGTAGATTGTATCTAAATTGACACTTCCATTTTCAACTCAGTGATTGTTTATGTAGCTATTTCTATTTTGGAGCTTTTATCACATTGAATGAGGGTTGATCAAAATTTTTTTAAAATTAAATCCCCTTAAACAACAGCTTCTTTCAAGGGCTTCTCACACTTTAACAGTCCATGATTATGTAATTTTGATGACGGTAATATCTGAATAATACATTCTCTGGGAAATAAGGTCATTTAAATACCAAAAATGTCCTTGAAAGCAACACTTCATAAATTATGCAAAGCAGTGGTAGTGTGAAACAAATAATTCAAGTGGCAACATGCAAAATGCAATTGAAGAAAAGGGTGTCAGGAGAAATAATCTCAGGTTTTATCCTAACAGAACCATAGGAAAAATGATGCAGAGTATTCCATAAACTTGGATACTTGGGAAAAAGCCACACAAATTGCAAAGTAGTAAAGGACAGTGGAGATCACTATGTCAAATCTTTTTTTTACTGCTAAATAAACTGAATACCAATAAAACTAAATTACTTGCCAATGGCCATACAACTAATGAGACACAGCCTATACAGAAAACCAGTTTTTCTGAGCTCTTCTCACCATTTCACCTTGACTGCTCCCATGGGTTGTCAATCTGAGGCCAGGCAGGTGTTTTCTCTAAAATCTCTTTACAAAAATTTCCATCTGGAAATTTTTTATATACATTTTTATCATATGTAAAAATAATATACTGTAATAGGCATATCCATGTGCTTTTAATAAATCCATTTGCTTTCTATGTGATTTATATCAATAGCAATAAAGATATAGAAAAATGTGGTGAAGTTAAAATAATCTCCTTCATTTATAGACTTATTAGTATAGTCTTTGGAACAAAGAATAATGGAAAATATTTGGCATGGTTCACAAAACATTACTTCAGTGTAAATTTGAACCCCCCACTAGTTAGAACCAATAAAATGGCAGGTTTTAGAGATGCTTTTTCTAAGCATTTTACAAATTTTGGTAAGTAATACTCTAACTTTAAATTGAAATGGTTCTCAAAGGTTCTTCATCAAGACTATTAAAAGGCTCCAAGAAAATAAAATGAAAGTCTGAATATTAATTTTTCAAATGATTATTTTTGAGATACACTGATGAAAACAGTCTTCATTGCTTTTGTGAATGGGAATTTAAAGTCAGAAACAGGATAATCGTACAAAACTAAAACTGAATCAAATCCTCTTGATCAATGAGTGTGTTTCCAACAGAATTGAAGAAAATAACACATTTTAAGTTAATCCATAAAATCTCTTAACATATATTATTTATCTGCACTGAAGATGTCCTCTAAGGCACAAGCATAATTTAGCCTGGTGGCAGTTGCAAAAGCAGATGTTTCTTAATGGACTGACACTAAGTGCAATCATTACATGTGCAATGAATTACATAAAACACATATACTATCCTGTCTGATCATTTTGAATTACTCATACTCTAGCTCTTTTGAGTATTTCACATGCTTCCACCTTTATTTTGTAATTAAAAAAACACATGCATGGGGCAAATTAGAACTACATTTCATATTTCCAAATAATTCTGGGGAAAAATCCATTCATCATCTTTTTCTAATCATTTTATTTTATAATTTTCACCAACTCTCCTAACACGGTTTACTTTGGGAGAGAGCAAAGACAGGAATTTAGTTACTGACATTGACTTTTATACTGCCCAGGACACATCCTCTCTATCTTATTTAGAAGATTCCTTACTGAGTACTATTTATAAAAACATATGAAGAAATAAACCCTTTCAGCCAGTATTTTAGAAACCAAGCTTTTGCATGTCAGTATATTCCTCTGGCTAAGTAACTATCAGAATGTTTGCACTGTATCAAGGCTTGGTCAATAAGGAACTAAAGAAATCACCACCAGTCAAATAAACAATTATATCTGTGTGTGTGGGGGGGGGGGGATTAGTTCAGTGTGGCTAAATTAATCAGGTTCAGTTTTATGAACCAAGCTAATTTTGCCAAAGTAGTCAATTTTGGAAATTCCTGTTTCATAGTTATAGGTTAATAGGTATAGGTTAATAGGTATAGTTCTAAAATTCGAATATATGTTGCTACTCACTCAGCACTTTAAATACATAACCTTATTAAATCCCCACAACAGTGCTGCAAGTTAGATGGTGCCATTCCCTTTTTATAAAAGAGTGAACTGAGATTTAGAAAGGAAAAAAAAAAAAGCTGGCCCAATGACAGAGGAGAAACAAATGGCTAAGCTATGGTTGAAGACCCTGGCAATCTGGCTCCAAAGTTTTTGCCATTTTCTAACATGTTGCGTTTCCTTATATGTAACATGCAAAGATTACAAGAGTATAAAAGTTGTACATTGCAGCAGACCTGCCTCTCCTCTCTTCCAGTGCTTCACAATGGCAGGCTGAAGATTGAAAGTTAGAGGCAAAGCTGAGTGTGTGCACATACACATATGGTGTTTATACATTTAATCTCCAGAGTATTGTGATGTATCTACCCTGAGTCAAAGCACAGTACAAAAGGAACTGGGGACACTGAGCCTTCCAAGTGTAAATTTTCCTAAAGGCTTAGTCAAAGGCTTACCGCATCTATTCCCCAAGCCCAAGCCACTCCCCCTTGGGCAATCCTGTACCCCAAGCTCCTCCTAGGTTCTATACTCTGAATCAGTGCATTGCTCCTACATTCGTCACCTTTAAACATGTTAAATATTTTAAGAATCTCCTAGAGACTTGCAGAATCTTGGGGAACTATGACCAAATATGTTACGAGACAAAATTCAATACGCAAAATTTTCAAGCATTGTAAAAGAAAGAAAGGAAACAAAATTAATGGAGATGGGGAAGCAATCCCATCCTGTTTTTATACTTAATACTTAATGCTGGCCATTCCTGAAAGAGTAAATATAGCTTACTGACAGTTTTCTATTTGAATACCACTCACTGTGTCATAGAATGACTAGTGCCTCTGTGTCAGTTGTGCAAATTGCAGACTCTATTTGTCTTTTGTTGATGAGTTTAGGCGGCTGTGTGTGTCAGGTTTCCCACATTTCTTTGCTAAAACAAATTGCTATACTCTGATTAACAATGTCCCCATTCCTCTTTACAACCAAATCCAATAACAAAGACAGCAAAACAAACCAAATATATGCTGCTCATTTGCCTCTACAAGTAGAAGCAAACACCCAGTGGTGGAAGCATGCTTTGCTCAAAGTTTACTCATTAAAAGAGAGGCTGGATATGTAAAACAGATTAATTACCTGCTAATGACTGGCTGAAGTTTGAATAAAATATTGGCTCATTAACATTCAACAGTACTTAGAGAGAACAGGAAAGAAAGATTAAAGTTAGATGAGAACATGTATATTTTCAGTATTTGAGTTGAGTTTTTCAAGGATGGATTTTTCCGCTACTCTGATGCGAATTCTGTCAATAAGCTATGCAGGAAAATGCAGGTTCTAGTGACAGATTCCCTGCGTTCAAATTCTACCTTACAAGCTGTGCAATTTGGGCAAATTTACACATTTTCTTCATGTGTAAAATAAAGATAATGATGGTGCCTAGGTTTGTTTTGTTCATGCAGTGACTTAAAGCTCACAAACAGTACTTAAAACAGTGCCTAAAAGAGCTACTTATAAATTATTGCAGCACTGATATAGAGAAGTATTCTATCACAAAGGACAGAGGGATTGCAGTCCTATTCCTTGATAATTTCAGCTACATTTAGTAATGTTTTCATTTCCATAGTGTTTTATTTATTTATCTTTTTATTACAAAAGGTTTTGTTGTTGCTGCTGTTCTTTTGGAGCTGAAAAATATCCCTTTGGATCAAATAAAACACCACAGTAGAAGTATTTTGAAAAGCATTAAGTGTTTTATAAGTGCAAGGAAAGGAAGTAATAACAAAGGAGAAAAAGCACTCACACCTTTTAAGCAAATAATTACTTTTACTAAGATAACAATAATAAAGATTATACCACCTGTTTGTCTAGCCAACAGATAGTTTTTAAGCCACTACTGGGTGGTTATCTTCAAACACACCATTTCTAGAAAAGAATTATTCTATCTACTTCAATAAAAGATAAAAATTCTGGTTATCTTCCCCATTTCTCAATAACTCATGATTTCAAAAAATCAATTTGATTTAAATGTTGTACTCTCTTTGCTGATGCTGATAATGCTTCTGACGAAGCGGGGGTGCGTGCCTGGAATAACTGCCTGGAGTCCATTTGACATCCTTTGAACGTTCTTTTTATGTAGGTGACCATAAATGAAGGCACCAGTTAAGAGAGGAGGTGGGTGAGAACTGTGACATAACATGAAGGATGGAACATAATTATTAATTATTACTGATGTCCACATATGACCAACATATCATTTTAGCATTATGCCTAAACATGAGCATGAATTTATCAAATTTTTAGAAACAGTTTTGTCTTATTTGGATATTAATCATACATGGTTGATATAAGCCTTTAGTCCATATCTTGGTCCATTGGGTTGCCATAACAAACTACATTGACTTTGTAACTTATAAACAACAGAAATTCATTTCTCACAGTTTTAAGGCACAAAAGTCAAAAATTAAGGTACCAGCAGATCCAGCGTCTGGTAAAGGTCTGTTCCTGGTCCATAGATGGCCAACATTTGGCTGTGGCTTTAAATGGTGAAAGGGACAAGGGAGCTCTCTCACATTTTACTACCATCACAGTGGGCACTGGGATTTAATTTAGGAATTTTGGGGGAGACACAAACTCAGCATTGAAGCTTACAAGTTAAAAAATTATCAGTGCTAGAAAAAGTATGAAATTCTCTGGGCTTTGAGATTCTGGAGGTAAAGGAACACCATGTCTTTGAATAGGCCACTCCCTAGAATATATTCTATTTGATATAACCCTAAACCTAGTGAAGCTTCACTGTATTGCATTAAGTCTCATTGAAAGGCCCTACTTTTATGTCCCAACTGGTATCATAGCACAAGCTGGAGGGCAAAGTACAGAGTCAGGAATATTTTAGATTTAAAATGCTGGGTCATACCTAAGTGATTTTAAATCTGAGATCTCCTTGTCATTGTTTATATTCTAGGTCTTATTTATTTGCTAGGCCATTTATTTACTGCAAATGCATATACATGCATTTACATATACTTTCTTTCCATGCCCCTTCTGCCTTCCCCCAACCCCAACTCTGTTGCGAGCTAAGAAATAATCACACATATTTTTCTGCTGCTACAAATACAAAAACAGAAAATTGTATTATATGGAAAGTCATTTCTTAACAACCTAAATAATGTACAAATTGTTACGGGACTTTAATCATATCACTGCCCAAAGACAGGACCTTATCCTCTTAAACTTATGGCAGCATTATTCTCTGTACTCTAAAATTTGAGTTGTGCCAAACAATAACGCAGTACCTCAGGAACACTGAGGTAATTAACACTTGAAAATGTGACAATTCCTGCAGGGGTGTAATTGCAGCCCTCACCTTTTAAACCCTGTGTGATCTCTAATAGGAGATTATGGGCAATGGCTTCTGGACCCATTCTCCTCTCCCCAATTAAAGTGATTATACTTTCCTATCAGCGGTGCCGGTAGATATCCTATTTAAAGTCACAGAAAAAGTTTCCCAGGAAAGCAACACTTGAGAAGATGGTTTATACGAATGGCACGGAAGGAGAAAGAAAGGGGCTTTAAAGTTTTTGCCTTCATTCCCTACTAATTTAGAGACCTCTGAGTCCTAGTTCCTTTATTAATAAATAATATTTACTTTTATTTTGTCTTTTGATTTTATCCCGGTATGAGGAGAACCACAGAAAATCAAACATGTAAACCATAAAGTATACTACAAATATAAGAGAAGTTTTATTTCTATTTCTTTCCAATTCCTTTTCTCAGAAGAGAGGCTTCATCATAAGACTCCGAGACATCTTTGTGGCCCAAAAGACAAAGATAACTGAATGGATGGTCCTGACACACCTGATGCCACTCAGGTTGGGATTATTAAATAAGGTACAGAGAGCTCCTGACTGAGTATGTGCACTCCTCCTGGAGAAACAGGGCAGATGACTCCACTCAGGAAAGAGGACGAGCAACAAATAGATGGGAGGTACAAGGTCCTCCATTAAGTTTAATCTGGGATCTTTTCTTGGATAAAGTTCAAACTTTCCAAGCTATTTTTCAGTCCAAACCAAAGAAGTGCAGTACAGATGTTGTCACGATTAGAGAAGGTCAAAGGACTGAGAAGCCACACAAATAGTAAGGCTCTTCATAAATACGTAACTGTAGCAGGTGTTTTGAAAAGCATATTGAAGATGAAATCTTAGTCCTGCAAATACACATCTTCACAACAGCTGAACCAGTAAAAATGCAGTTGTTAAGGTTTCCGTATTTAATACTAGACTTTTCAGAGACTGACGATTCTTCAGTGCTGATGAAAAGCATCTTGGTACATGTTTCACTGAATGTACAGGAACTTTCTACAACCCTCAATCTTTAGTGGGGTGCAGGGACTCAAAAAATCCTGAGTTGCTGAGGTAAAGAGAGAAACAGGTGGACAATTTGGCTTCCAATTGACAGAAATGACAGCTTAAGCAGGTAAATAAGCAGTGCCACTTATAGAATGAGGTCTGACCAAGGGTTAGCTGTCTGCTTCTGCTACAAATTATATATACTGTGTGGAAAGAGATTTCTTAGCACCACTATTTAAAGACAGTACCTTATACTCTTAAATTTATAGCAGGGTCATTTTCTACATTGTACAGCGTCAAATGTGCCAAGATATATCAGCAGGGCAGGTATTCTGGGTTGCTTGTACACAGACGCTTACTCCAAGGTTATGCAGAGCTCACTTCTAGCTACAGTACAGAGCCTTGCTCTGAAACTGTTTACTAAGAAGGCCATATGCTATAGCTATCTGGCTCAGGCATGAAAGGAAAACCTAGAGCCTTCGCAACAAAAGCAAACAGGTATCTCTCTTGCACTGTTGGTAGAAATGTAAATTCGTACAGCCACTATGGAAAACAGTATGGAAGTTTTGTAAATAATAACCATGGCATTCCTGATACACAATCAATTATATGTTTCAAGTTTATTTCTTCTGGAGTACTTATATTAAGCCTAATTGTTTCATATTTCTTTTATCCATTTCCTGGTTTAAATAATTTTTCACTTGGAAGGATATTATTATTATTTTGCTTTCTTAGGACATAGTCAAACCTGTTTTATCCATTTATTTTATAACTTTAAGTATGCACACATATAGACCCGCACACCTAATATAGTCATTGAATCGTGGCAGGACTAAAATAAGATACTCCAGGAATCTCCTTACAGCAGGAAGTCTTTTTTAATCACATCTTTCTGGACACTCGCTTTCATCCAACAATTTGATTTCCTTCTAAATTATATTTGAAAGTTCTTTCCCCTGATTTCACTGTATGTTTCTTGTTTCTGGTCCACTTCCACTGGATTTTACAACTCAGTACATCCAACAAAGGCATTTTATTATCAGAAAAAAAGTAATATCTTTCCACCTCTTTTCTTTGGTACTTTGCAGAAATGAAGGTCTCAAAGAGAACCAGGGCCTCCAAAAGCTCTTGTCAGAGTATACACACTCTCAAAATTAAGTTAGGAGGAAAAGAACAAAACCTACTGGGTCTTGGTAACAATACCACCGACAATTCGATTTCTTCCAAGCTTCTTGTTTAAGAGACTTTGTTTCAAAACTCTAAATACTTATAAGCATAGATGTAGAAGAATGAGAGTCTTTATTCTCATCTTTAAATTCTCATTTTCAAAGCACCTTTCTTATCCAGTGCAAGATGGAAAGTCTATGAACCCAGTCACGGCTGGTCAGATATCTGGGTGGTTTTAAAGGGAAGCACAAGGGTACAAAAATTTATTTTCAATGTTTCAGAGAACTTAATGAAAATCGTTCATTTTTTCCAAGCTGAATACAGACAGGCTGACCTAAACTGCCACAGGTTATAATACATTCACCTAAGGTTGTTGTTATTTCATTTCTCCCGTGATCATTAGAAACCCTGAATGCTATTTTTTGTACCCAAGAATTTAACTAAGAGAAATGAATTATTACTTTATAACATTTTTTTTTTTTTGCTTCATAGGCACCATTCTCAACATATCATGTCTATTCAGAAATACACAATTCAAAACTTAGTGATAGAAAACTTAGGAAATGATGAATCCCAGAGGGTCTGGTCATTCAACCTTACTTTGAAGTTCTTTAATTATACATATTTAAAACATTTTCCAGAGGTCTCTCCGTTTGCATCCAGACCACACCACATATATCTCCTCTCAAACTCAGAAGATATTAATATATTAATATCTTTTTTCTATCCCTTCTGTAAATAATCTAGTTTGATATTCTCCAACTATAACTACCCATTAATAAAAACAAATTCAATTCTTTAGAATTCAAAGATAAAAAGAACAGTATTAGTGTATGAATCAATGTTAGCTATTTCACCCCATTCTGCTGTACTCTGACTCAACTACTTCCTAATTTCCTATATTTATTAATAATCTACCTGATTCCAACTACAATACATACTCTCTTGTATGTTACTTATTTATTGTTCCTAATCAGTTCCTTGGCTGAAATTTGTTTTCATTTCTGTTCTTCTTCCCAATCACTTCATCACAGACTGTAGTTACTTTGCCCATCAGCACCATAAACACCTCTTGCTAATCTGTACTTGAAACTCAATTTTTTCTCCTTAGGTTTGATATCATTTCTTCATTCTTAAAAGAAGTAACACAGTATGTAACTTTCTGTTTTTATGTCCCAAGTTTTCCCTCAGAAGTTATAATTTCTTAATCTTTATGCCAATTTTCTGACCCTGTCTATACACTGCCCTTGTAAATAGCTACACAGCAGTAGCTGACAAAGTAGGATTCTGCTAAGTGTGAAGAATCCTAAAATAATAAGAATGACACTCTCAAAAACACCTCGCTCCCACTGAAACATTTGAGACACAGCCACAGGGGAAAAAATTACCTCTAAAGTTAGAATATGTTGATGTCGAAAGACGTTTTTTCACAGAAATCAGAAAAAAAATTAATCTCAGAAGCTGCAAGTAGCCAAGATGTATATCTATAACCACTTGAAAATGCTATAATTTCATGAAAAAGTTTTCAAGTAGTTTTTAGAATAATAAAGGAAGATCTGATATATGAATGAAGTATCTAGGCACAAAATATAAGTGTTAAATATATGTAGAACCTAAATCATAAAAACCTAGTGGGGATTGTGAAAGAGCAGTCAGCCAACTACTCAGAAGAGCTCTGGGTCACCTAACCAGTTCTCCCCAAAAGTACCCTCTTTCTCCCACATACCCAAATCTTCTTCTATCTCTTCACTTGTTTTATGCTCAGATGGGTCAGGTGTCACCCATCTAAAAATAAAAGTAAAATCCTTCTACGAATTTCTATGCCTTTAATTCTTGCCCGGAGGCTTTCCCCACTCAGAGTTAAACTTTCCAACAAGTCAAAAAAGGCTGACTTCATTCTAAAGCTAACACAGTCTCCCAGACTCCAATGGACAGCACTCAACCAGCTCTGAATCACAGAATTTGCTTCCATTTCTCTCCCCTTTGACCATGGTTATTCAGCACATTAAAAGCTATTAAACCCTACTTTATTCTTCCTCCAAATATAACTTTCTGACTCAAGCCTTTCTCATCAGGAAGCCCCTATTTCATCTCCTTAAATTATAGAAACAGGCTTCTTTGACTCCACATCTCAGGTTCCTGACCTATTCCACTCCATTATTCACACAGGGCTGCCAAAATAATTTTTTTCAAACATTTTCCATTTTATTCTTTAATCAAATATTACAGAGGCAATTTCTCTGGTTAAACCTGGCAAATTGAATACATGTGTTTACCTCCATTACCTCCTGACACCCCATTAAAATGACAGTGAAGACATTTCAAAATGTATAACTAACAAGGACAATGAAAACAGGAGGAGAGGCGTCCACAGCTGTGGGCAAACTGGGCAGCAGAGGGAAGAGTGATTTCTGACTTAACAGAGCACTGAATATGAGCACCTAAGAGTTATGGGAGATACATGCCAACCAGAATCTCTGAAAGACTTCATTAATTGAATCACCAAGAAGAGGAAAAAGAAAGGAAGTTTAATTGGGTTGAAAACAAGAAGACTCAGTCTTGTCAGCTCTAACAAAGATACTATAGGCTGAGTAGTTTAAACATCATTTATTTCTCAGTGCCAGAGGTTGGGAAATCCAAGATCAGGGCACCAGCAAACTCAGTGTGCCTACTTCCTAGTTCATAGATGGCCATCTTATCACTTGATAAAAGGGCTACAGAGCCTTCTGGAGTCTTTTATATAAGGCCGCTAATTCCATTCATAAAGGTGCCACTTCATAACTAATCATCTCCCAAAGGCCTCACAATGGGTGGTTAGGATACTAACATGTGAATTTGGGGATAGCAAATTCCCCACAGCAACGACTTATTCAAAATCTACATAAGGAACTCCTAGGTCTCCTCTTCCAGCTAAGCCATAGACAAGTTGAGCAGTCAAAAAACAGCAGAGATCCACTACAGAAAACTCACTTTAAAAATAAATATCATTAGCAGTATTAAATATATTATAGTCCATTAGAGCTGAACAGGATATTTATTATCGTCTACTCCAACACTCCTGTATAAAGGTGAGGAAATTTAGGCCTATTTAAAGAACTGCCTGGCTCAAGTCTACTGTCTAATCATTGACAAAACTGATATTTGAATATGGGCACTCTTGGTTCCCAGCCTAATGCTCTGAAGTGGCTTTGCAACTATGAACTTCAAGACTGTAACATGAGAAAATATGTTCAAATGAGAATGTCATCCTGGCATTAAAAAGGAGAGTAGAGGATAAGAATGAGAGCATGTTTTCCTACAGCACCTATTGAAGATGATATTTTTAAATGATTGGCTTTGGTTCTTTAGCTAGATAGGTCTAGAGGTTAGAATAGCATTTCATCAGTTTAGCAAAAAAGGATACCAATTTTCTTTGCGAAGACTTAATATGTGGGAAGAAATATGTTGGAAAAAAATCTTTTCTTTATTTTATCTCTGAGCTAAAATAATTATCAGCACTGATGCTTGCCAAACCCCCTATCACAACCTCACAGCACTCTAATCACCTACCAGGTCCTACTAGGTCTCAAGTGAAGCGAATTTCCTACTGTAAAATAATTCTGATTTACGAGTCATTCTCTTATAATTTGGCTAGTATGAATCAGCTTCCAGAGACTGATTATCTTTGCAAATTCATGAAATTGAATTCTGTATTCTATAAAACTGAGTAACAGCAGGACCAAACAACAACTGCAAATCTGCACTGAAATAAAGAAAAAAATTCCACCATAACTTCATTTTCTCAATACCTATTGTATAAACCTTATACTTGTAGAGCAGCTTTAGTCTCCTATTTCCCAAAAAGCCCCTTCTGAACAGCTAGACCCATGTTCCCTACCTAAATTTTACTTATTTCTTTGTTTCCATAACTCTACTAAACTTACCCTGCAGTTCCTTTAAGGCTAAGTTCAAATTTATTTTATTCAAGGAGTATTTTATTCTGATCCTTTATTTAATAGAACCTCCCCTGGAGGTGGAAGTCTGGGGCCTAAATCCAAGCTCTGGCACTTACTAATTTGAACAAGGCACTTCAACTCTCTGTGCTTAGCTCCCTCATCTATAAAACTGGAACAATTCTATATTCTTCAGGGGAGATCATAAAGATTAATAAGATAATGAAAGTCCTCAGCAAAGCACATCACTAATAAATATTTGTTCCTACTACTGGAAGTATAATATGTAAAAATGGGGTGGTAAAAATTGCATTGAAATTGGAATTGGAACACCAGGCTCCAGAACAGGTACTATTTACTGAGTAAAAAATTCAAGGTAAGAAATTCAACTTCTCAAAACTCCATTCTTATGCTCTGAAAAAGACATACTTTTAACAAGTATTTATTATGAGCCTTTATGATCCAGGTAGTATTCTAGAGTCTTAGGAGACATTAATAAACAAAATGGGAAAGGATCTCTGTCCTCACAGAATGGGAATAACTAAAACCCACCTCATGGCATTATTGTAAAGATTAAGAGAGACACTTAAAGGGGAAGTACTTTATGAACTGATTTGTGTTCCACTGATGCTATTGTTGTCTGCACACGAAGGCTCATAAGCTGGAATAGAGAGTGTATAAGATATCATCAAACAACCTCATCCTAGCAATGAGGGAATAGAGACTCAACTGTGACATACACAATCACACAGCTATAGAGTTGATACAAAAATTTGTATCTACCACAATAGCCTATTTTCCCCCTACAGTGCCTCAGTATAGTGGGGTACCAAATGTGGGGCGCTGGGCAGCTGAAAATATAAAAGGAACATTGTGGAGATTTAAAGGTAATAAAGCCAACTAAAATTTGGTCTGGTTTGTGGAGCCAAACATTATTACAACAGTGTTCATAGCAGCGTTTTTCAGAATGGTCAAAAGTGGAAACAACTTGAATGTCCATCAACGGATGAATGAAGAAACAAAATGTGGTAGGTACGTACAATGGACTATGACTTAACCTTAAAAGGAATGAGATATGTATATACAACATGGATGATACATGTATATACAACATGGATGAAACTTGAAGACATTATGCTAAGTGGAAATATGCCAGACACGAAAGAACAAATATTGTATGATTCCACTTATATAAGGTACCTAGAGTAGTCAAATTCATAGAGATAAAAAATAGTGCTTGCCAGAGGCTGTGGGGAGGTAGGAATGGGGAGCTATTGTTTAATGAGTACAGAGCTTCAGTTTGGGATGATGAAAAAGTTCTCAAGAGGGATAATGGTGATGGGTGTACAACAATGTGAATGTACTTTAATGCCATTGAACTAAATCCTAAAATGGTTAAGATGGCATTTTTCCATAATAAAAGAAAAAAATGTTATTATCACCACACTGCAGTAATTTTAAACAATGTCAGCCTAATACTCTATCCAACCAAAATCTTTCCTTTTTTCAGTCTAAAAAAATTGCTTCGATTACTGTTGAGATTTAAGTAGGTAGATGACAGAGGGATAGATGTGTGCATATAAGAATATGTATAATTATATATTAATTATATTTATATATAACACAGAAATACACATGTGTGTATGCTTCAAATTAGCACTTTTTTATTATTATTTTTTTAATAAGCCTTGCATTCTACATGGAAGTTAATTTGGAGAAATCTCAGTTATACAGTCAGCTTCCAGCATGTGTAGACTCAGCCAAGTGTGCTCATTTTAAGAGTTAAGTTTTAGCAGTGAAACAGAATTTAAATTGCAAGATGTAAAATTTTTACTTGGTAGTTGCAAACCTAAGAGTGTGTGTGGATATATATATGTGTGTGTGTGTGTATATATATCTATCTATATCTATACCTATCTAAATCTAAATCTATCTATATCTGTATCTATATCTATATCTGTATCTATCTATCTATCTATCTATCTATATGTATTTGTTTTACTTCATCTTTATTACTAAAATGATGTTGAAATACAGGGAGGGGTGGGTACTGTTTAAAAATATCATATCAATTTTGTAAGATATATAGACGCCTTACTTAATGAATGCCTAATGAATGCAATAAATGAATGAATGATAAACTCAAAATGCAAATAATAATGTCAAAAACATATCTAATCCTCATTTGAAGTAAGTAAATCATGTACTTTTAGAAAGAATTATTTTAAAATATTCTGAGAGAGTTTATCACATGATGAGAACTCTAGAGCTGTAAGAATACATGCCACACATATGAGACATGTTTATGATTATCTGACATGTTTCTCTACTAAGGAACACACACACACACACACACACACACACACACACACACACACACACACATTATTCTATCAAGGTTTCAGGCCTGTCCTGCTGACAAAATTGATGTTTTAATAAAAATTCTATTTCTCGTTTTAGAGAAAACAAGAGGGTTATCTTTCTTGGAGAAACTCAGGTCCATTCTTTCCCTTCTCAAAAGTAAGGAGGAAAATTGGGCTACTATGGCTTAATTAAAGAGCCTTCAAATTTCATGCTACAGCAGCTCCTCATACATATACTCCAGTATAAATTCAACTCAAAACTATCTGTAAAGCAAATGACTGGCTTTCATTTTATCATCTTAAAGCACATAGTGTATGAACTTTAATTGCTTTTTATTCTTTTTAGAGACTACTGCAAAGGTTAAGTTGAGCTGCAGAGCTATATAGAGATCATGTAACTGGTTTTAGTTCTCTTCCACAGTTTCTTTAAATGGCTATTATTTGCCTATAGGGACAAGTTCACAGTGAATGCCTTCAACTCTAGGATCAGATAACCTCATTCCGGGGGTCAAAACTAACACTGAGTTGTGCACAATAATTTCTATGCTATTGCCCCACCAGAAACCAGATCTCTTTCATTCATAAATCGATGTGTATACTTACCTTAAACTGCTAGAGAGAACAGGCTGCCACAACCCCAGCCTTGCTAAGTCTAATATTGATTTGAAGAACAATATGTTAGGAAGGGTTTGTTTTTGGCCTGGGAGAAAGTTCTTCAATTGGTAACCCACTGTGTCCCAAACACTGAATTATGGAATGGTTTGTTTTGTTTGGATTTTTTTTATTCTCAAAGAAACACAAATGACACTTTTTTTTTGTAAAATGAAATATACTCACAATTCCTGTGGTGCAATTTAAATATGTTTTCAATATTTCCCTAGAAATTCACATAGAGTGTAAAATGATTTGCACAGCTTGAGTTTCCTTTTTTATTGACATAGAATTAACTCTGCTGACTTGATAAAACAAAACTAAATTAAGCCAGAATTACATTAATTTTGTTTTGTTTTTTTTTTTCTAAAATAGCTGCTTCAGTTAAGATAGCCTTAGTGGAAATATCCATTCTCTGTTTTAACTCTGTGGAGTTTCTTTCTCATTTAAGTATATAAATACTATTTCATTTAGATTCATTATTGTTGTTTACTTATTGGTTTGGGAAAAATAAAAAAAAAGGCAGTGTGGCTGATACATTTGGTTTCCATTTTATAAATCAAAACTTCCAAAATGTGAATACCATTCAGGCTAACTAGGCCACACATTAAAAAAAAAAAAAAAAAAAGTTTACAGAAGTGAAGTTCTAGTACCTTTCATTTCTCCAATTTCTTTTCCTTAATAATATTTGTAAGAATCTCCATAATTGAACCTCATAATTAAACAGATTTTTCTTGCCATTCTTAGAGAGCATTCCATTTAAAAAGTATAACATTCACCCAGCTGTCCCTTGGCCTCCCTTGCTATAACAATGTTGCATAACATATAACCACGAAACATCAGGGCATACAGTTGTATACTGTTCAGGCATGTGGAGTGGCTGCCTAGGGTCCCCTGCTGATCTTGGCTGGGCTCGTTCTCATGCCTTAGGGTTGACCAGCTGTAACTCATCTAGTCTACCCTCTGCTAGGAAGAGGAGGAAACTCTCTTAGCAAATTCCAAGGACTTGGCTTAAAACAACACAAACATTATCTCATGATCCTGTAGGTCAGAAGATCTATGTTTTCCTAAGCTATTTTTCTGTTCCAGGTTTCACAACGTGAAAATCAGCCATCTAGGCTCTTACTGTAAGGCTTTCAGTAGAATCTACTTTGAAGCTTGTTCAAGTCATTGGCAAAATCTACTTTAGGTTGTAAAACTAAAGTCCGATGTCCTTGCTGGCTAGAGCTGAGAGGCTTTCCTCTGGTCCTTGATTGTAAACCCCTACATCTCAGAGCCAGCAGAGGTTCACTGCATTCTTCTCAGGCTTGAAAACTCTTTTTCTTCCCCTTTACTTCCCCTTGCATCTCTTTCACCTTTGACCATCTTCTGACTCCAGCCTGAGAAAGTTTTCTGCTAAAATACTGTGATTACATTGGTCCCACTCAGAAAATTCAAGATAATCTCCCTAATTTAAGGTCTGAAACCCTAATCGTAATCCTTTGCCATGAACCATAACATATTCATGGGTCTGGAGATTAGGGTGTAAACATCGCTAAGGGCCCACCACACCTAAGAATGTGGTCTTGCAAAGCAGTGAGAGAGGGTGAATCCACTCAAACAAGTATTTTTTTTTTTAAATAAATTGGTCAAATCCAACTACATGGTTAAGCCCAGTCTCAGGGTATTACAATACACAAAATGTAGAAACAGAGAGGGTAAAGAATAGGGGTTATTGTACCTACCCCAGCCTCCTAAAGACAATAGAAACATATTTTTTGATTAACAGAGTGATGACAGTGTTAGGTAGTGTTAATTATCTCTAAACACCATTTGGTAGACAGGAGGAGTAAATATTTTCACAAACTAGAGGTGGTCCATAATGAGAATCACCTGTATAATTACCATCAGCTTTACTGCACTGAGTGACTACTGGTCACAGAGACTATCTTGTACCTCACTAATGCCTGGAAAATAGCAGGTGTTCAAAATAAAAATGACATTGTGGCCCTGTGCCAAAAACTATACCAAGCAGCAAACATGTTATTTTGTAACAATTCTATTATTATGTCCCTTGCACATATACATTTCATAAATAATTAAACTGAGGCCAAATGACGTTATGAAACTTGGTTAAGGTCATACAATTAGTAACTGGTAGAGTCAGGATATGACCCCAGAAAGTAAATGAATATTTAATGAGAAGGAAGATCCTTCTGATGTTCCCAAAATCCTTTTAAAGTATAGGATCGCTTTACCTGAGTTTGGAAAAAATTCACAGTGAAAATTTTGATTTTTTTTAAAACATCCTAAAATTTACACAACTGGATAACAGCCATTCATATCAAGGATGGATTCAATTAATCGCCAATTATTTGTTTAAAATATTCTATATGCAAAACCCTCTGCTCAATGCAGTGGACTTTTTAAAATATATCTCTGCCCTCAAGACCACTACAACACCATAGGTACAGGGCAGTTGCTCAATAAGTGAGGTTTGGCTGTACAGGACATATGCATATACAATGATTAACAATTCTATAGTATAAGTACAGGATGTGTGAAGGTGACCAGAGCTAAAGGACTAGAAGGATCAAGGACACCTTTACAGAGAAAATAGAACACAAGTATGGACATAAAGGAGGGCTGATAAAGAAAAAGAGTTTCTATTAGAGAAGCTATTTAATGACAGGGTTTAGAATTATTTACTGAAAACTGCATTTTAAGACTTGTGTTTGTTCTTCACTCCTCTTCATCCATTCACTTCTTCATTCATTTGAAACATTTATTATTAGGATTTATCTAGGTCTTAAGGATATAACAAAAAATGATAAACCCAGCTCTCATGGAAAGTTTATTCTTGTGTGACGCAGACAATATGCAAACAAATTGACACCCCAAATAATTATAGACAGCAGTAAGTGCTGTGAAGAAAATTAATAGGATTCAGTAATAGAAAATAACGGGCCTGGCAGGACCTTATTTTAGATGATGTGATTATCCAGGCCCCGCAATGAATGAGTAATCTTAGCGGAAACCTGAAACATGAGAAGTCAAACGTGAGGAGAGACAGAGTGAAGGCAATCCAGGTGAGAGAAAAGCAGCTGCTAAGGTCTGGAGGTGGGAAAGAAGCAGGAGTATTTTAGATACTCTCTGCAGATGAATGTGCCCAGAGTGCAGGGCGTGAAAAGAGAGGCCCCCAGTGACCCTGAGGAGGGAGCAGGAGGCCAACCAGTTCAAGTCCTTTGCCTAAGGAAAGAAATCTGGGTCTAAGCAAAGAATTTACATGACTTGATTATATTTCAAGATCTCTAGGATTTGTGTACAGCAAGAATAAAAGTTAGGAGGCCAGGTAGGAGACTTTTGTGCTGAAGAGACATCACCAAGTTGATGGTCTTGGACATAGGGAGAAATAGGCACATGTATACATACCTAGTAACAGAATCAGTAATAGTGAATCAGGTGTGTGTAAGGGGGAAAAAGAAAGAAGAATTTATAAGATAATGCTTAGAATTTTTTTTTTGCTTGAATATAGAGGCTGTTGGTATTTCTAAATAATAAAAAATGCTGACATGGAGGTAAGAGCTGAATTTGTATGTGTGGTGAGAGAGAGTATGGATTTAATAATTTTTTTTTAATTTTTATTTTTTTTAGGTGAGGCAACATATTGCAAGGACCTTGTCAGCTTACAATCCCTTATTTTTTATTTTTTACTTCTATAGCACCTGGTCTTCCTAGGTGGTTCCCATCCAAGTACTAACCAGACCTGACCCTGCTTAGCTTCTGAGATCAGATGGGATTGGGCTTGTTCAGGGTGGCATAGCCATAGATGGATTTGGTATTTCTGTTTTGGATATGTTATATTTAAGATGCAGAGGAGAAAGTATTGAATTTGAAAATTCATAGCTCACAGAAATCCAGACTAGAGATCTTAATTTTAGGATAAAATCACCGGGGGTGAAAGTTGACCGATGAAAAGGAAGAGGCAAAGTTTCAAAGCCCATAGCATGCCAAAACTCAGAGATTAGGTAGAGAAAAGGAAGGCCACAAGAAGAGTTAGGTAAGATACAAGGACACTGAGGTATCACAAAAGTCAAAGGTAAAATTTCTCTAGAAAGTGTGAGATTGACTGAAAGGTGCTGATAAGAGACAGATTGGAAAGAGAAGTGCCCACTGATTTTGGCATTGAGATTTTGGGTTACCTCAAAACAAACAGTTTCTGTGCATTGGAAGAAACTGAAGAAAGATTAAAAATTATGTGGGAGGTCACGACAAATGTGGGCAACATGTTTGAGGAGCTTATCATATGAGAATGGGAAAACAGACAGTAGTATAGGAGAATAATGGCCAAAATCAAGTTTTTGGTTTTCTGCTTTGTTTTTTTGTTTTGTTTTGGTTTGTTTGTTTTTAAGTTTTAACAGGCTTATGCTAGCCTATTGTTTCTCAGACTTTACTTTTCATCAGAATTACCTGGTGGTGGCCTTTTTACAAAACCAATTGCTGGGCCCCAAAGTTTCTAATTCAGTAGGCCTGGGGTGGAATGTGTGAATTCACATTTCAAATAGCTACCCAGGTAATACTGATACTGTTGATCCAGGGACCACATTTTAAGAACCTCTGCTCTAGAATACGTGTTTGGACTGCAGAAAATGGTCCTGTGTAGTGAAAGACATTGGTGATGCAAGAAAGAAATAACTTTAGGAGCAAAGTTCCTCAAAATATCTGAGGGCCTGGGATCCAAGGAACAAATGCCTTTGATTATTATAACAGGGACACTTCTTCCATGGAAACAGGAAGACACAGTCTTGGTTCCTTAGCACTTCTCTACAAAGCTCCCTCTGCTCCTAAATCAAGGTCCAACACATAGCATCAGATGGGATTTAAAAGCTTGATCTGGTTCATCACATGGGGTGGGGTCTCAGTGCAACACTGGTCAGTCATTCTTACTTCTAGCACTCATTTGACCTTCTGTATCTTACCCTCTTCCCCCACCCCAGCATTGGCACCTGTTTATCTGCCATAGTTCTTTAAACTAAGATTTTCTATACTTGTTTGGTGGAACCCTAGAGATATTAAAAAATTACTTATGGGGTTGCTACTCTTCAGGGAGAAGAGGTAGAGACCTTAAAGATTTCAACCAGAATAGCTCTGCTGACATCTAACTTATATATATTGGGGTTCTAAATGTTTCATTTGAAACAGAAAGATTTAAAAGCTAGTGCCTTATAGATGACTGTGTGTCTTTAAGTCCCAGTTATCTTTTCCAACATGAGTTCTCAGCTTGGTAAGTTGTCATACCTCCATGCTCCAACACAAATACCTACCCCTTAGCATTTCTCAGTGACTGGAGCTTACTCCTAGATCCCAATTTTAATGCTTCTTGCTGATATCTGCTTGTGTGAATAGTCAATGTTCCTAAATTCTTATGCCCATGGTCTAAGTGAAATGAGGTCCATGTCTCTCTTGGGTGGATCTTGGCAATGCCAACTGCTTGTCTGGATGAATGACACGTTCTGCCTTATCATTACATTCTCTCAGATCATGTGTAGGATAAGCTTGTTCCTGCACATTTCTCCCCAGTGTTTTCTCAGCTAAAGTGGATAAGGTTGGTTTAGAATGTCTGCTTCTCTATTGGTGATCCTGACTATGTGGCTTATCTATGTGGTCTGAATCATATATAACCCTTCAGTGTCATAACCCATTAGAAGATGGGCCAGAAGGGAGATAATGGATGATATGGGGCAGTGGTTAAATAGGAACCCCTTTGGTTTAGGGAGGCTATTTTGTGAATATGTGCCAGATAGACAAGGGTTAGGAGGTGGCAAAGAAGAAAATGTCTATGGATGAGACTAAAACAATGTTCTAGGTGAGAGTTTAAAAAAGGCCTAACCAGTAAATTGACATGCAGAAGGAAAAAAAGAATAAACCAGGAGATATATGTATACAGAGAACTTTGTAGCAGATATTTATTACTTCCTGGCACACAAGGTGGTTGTGCTTCACTGCCCTTTGAAGGTAGATGTGCCATATGATTTGCTTCCACTAAGAAGTGCAGTTAGAAATGATTTTGTAACTTCCAGCTGAAAACACTCAAAGCTGGTGAGAGGTTCTCCATGTGCTCTCTGTCCTCATCAACTTGTACATACGTATTATTTGCAGGAGCCATATGAGTGAAACAGCATGAAATACTGAGCTTCCATTAGAATTTCCCTGGAGAGGTACTTAGATACTCTTTGAACACTGTGTGTTGTCTAAGTCCCTTTTGGGGAATACAGAGGGAGTGGAAAGAGAGGATTTCTACAGCGTAAACTAATCTAGCCTGTACAATGCAAATTTTACTTTAAAAAATATCATAATACTTCTTGGCAAAGTGTGACCTGAAGTATAAACACGACCCACCACCAGCTTATCTCTCACTTGTTCAATTACTGTCTCTTTCTTCTCTTAGAAAGCTGGGTGTTTTTTTTTTTTTTCAGTGCCCTTGATAAATCGTTATAAACAACAGCAGTTTTAATATATAGCATGAGTCTCCCTATTTTTCTTTATACATCTCTCATTTCTGATGTAGGGCAGTCTGAAACATTTGCAGAATCAGACCATTAACACCTAACAAATAAAGAAAAAGAAAGAGCTTATTTGAATGGGTTCTTTTCTTTTCCAGTTTCTTTAAACTAAAGTACAAAGTTTGGCCTGGCAGTTTTTATAACAGATTTTGTCTTTTCCTTGGGCAATTAGTAACCTGAGAAGTTTTGGATTTGAAAGAAACCAAAGTTTTGGATCTTTTTCTGAGGCTAATTATCTTTCTAGTTAAATCTGGCAACAATTACATTGTTAAAATCCTTATTTGGAAAGAACATATTATTAGTAGACAATAATTATGGGACATACATGCAAAAATCTATATTTATCCTCTTCAAAACATCTTGACCATGTACTTCCCTGAATACTTTCTATTTCTCTTTAAATAATTGTTACACAGTATTTCACTAGAAAAAGCTTGACATTGTGCATTAGAATTATTTTCTAAAAAATAACAATACATTGTTAAGTGACAAAATGGCCAAAATGATGACAGTATATCTGCAATTGTTAGGCAAATACCAAGTGAAATATTAATATAAAACTGTGAAAAATGCAACATAAAATTTATTTTGATTAAAAATGCACATGGATTTTTGTAAATTTCTAATGTTTTAAAAATATATGTATTTTAAATGATATTCTAAGACACTAAAATTTTAGGAGAAAATCTGCTATCTTATAGCTATAGAGCTATTTATAAAAAGAAATTCTCTGAAAAGGACATTGTAAATGCACATGGACTCAGACCTGACTTAACAACCACCTCTTTCTAACACTCATTCATTTTATGTAACACTTATTCTTGATATATAAAAATATTACAGAATTATATGTGACCTCTTTGTCAGTAAGTTGGCTGTGTAAGGTCTGATAAGAACTCTGAGACTCCCTATTGTTTTCAAGCAAATACCCCTTCATTCCCTTAAGGATAATGATGTATTACAAGTAATTATGATATTGATGTAATCAAACCCTATACACATATAGTGTCATACAGGAGGGCTCAAAATCTCTTCTCAAATGCAGAAATTCATGAGGGTTGCATTCATTTTGTACCACATTCCAAATAAAAAAAGCCAGAGCTTCATAGACGTACAGATTTTGTGAGAAATTAATGTTGCCTTATGTAGTGAATTTCAGTCTAGGTTGGTTCTAAGATTAGTAGAGATGAGGACAGGAATGCTAGCATGAATTCCGTGAAGAGAAGTTCCTGACATATATTGGATAATGTCCAAGCCCTTGATATCAAAATGTGGTTCATGAACCAATAGGATCAATATCATCTGGAAGCTTGTAAGAAATACAGAAACTTGGGTACCACCCTAGATGTCTAGAATCAGACTCTGGCTTATAAAAAGATCCCTGAGTTGATGTAAAAGTACAGCATAGGAAATCTAGTCAATAATATTGTAATAATAATATATGGTATCAGATGGTTACTAAACTTATCGGGGATCACTTCGTAAGTTATATAATGTTTAACTACTGTATTATATACCTGAAACTAATATAATATTGAATGTCAATTGTGATTGAAAAAAATTTTTAATTAAAATAAATAAAAAGTAAAAAGGTCCCCAAGTGATACTTTTACACATTAAAATTTGAGCAACGCTCAGTTGTACGAAATAAGCCTTTAGGATTTGGGCCTAAAAGAAACCATGTTGCTTTCAAATGAAACTTTGGGCCAAGTAAGGGTTGATGGCTCTAACAAGATACATATTTTAGCTACTGCTGGGCTCCCGATAAGGTTTGCTAAGGTCATCTACTTAAACTTTTATCAATATCGTTTTGGGCTTTACGCTGTGACAAGAGTGACACTGATGTGGTTACTTTTTCCCCCATGAATTAGTTGTGGATAATGAAATTAAATATATAGTATAAAAGGGAGAAGAGAGTCAATATTACTACAATTCATGTTCTGTGAATATTTTTTCATTCATTCATTTTTCTATTTAACCCATTTTATTGAATATGTGTAGTATACATGCTAGGCACTGAGAATACAGAGGAGAATATTCCTCAGTATCATCTGGTATCCTCTCTAACTTTAATATTTAAAAATAGACTTTTTTTTTAGGATGGGGATTATAAAAGAAGGAAGGGAGTCTTTGAAGATTCTAATACCAGATGAGTTATTTTTGTCCTCTGAAATGCAGGCTACACATTTTTAACTCATTGACTGGAGTAGAATTTACAGTGTTCTCTATCCCTTTGGGTATATTGTCTTGTTAACTAGAAGCTATGCTCCTCAAAGCAGAGGCTCCCTCTTCCTTTGCCCAAGTTGCTAGTCTAGCATTTGACTCAGTAAGTGCCTTTGATTGATGATCTGAACTTGCTTCTCTTCAAGAGAATGCTGGAAACCTGCCTTTGGCATGAATCAATAGTGACCAACCCGATGTTAGATAGTCTATTCAAAGTAACAGCAACTTCATGGCTGGTGCCACTGTTTGGTAGTGTTTATGATTTCTTGTATCCAGATAATGGATAAGAATATTAATTAAACAACAATAATAGCTATGAATTAAGCAACTAGTAGTGTGCAACAATATATTTTTCAAACATATGTTCTTTAGTCTTCACAATGTTATGATCTTTTATGATTTATGACATAATGCATCTTTTATATAGGCTATAAAATTTTTACATCATCTTTTATAACTAAAGTTGGGAGAGCCTAAATTATTTGCATATTGTCATAAAACTGCTAATGGACAGTGTTTCTATCCAAATACTAATCAACTATGTGCATCAAAATTAATACTAATAGGAATGATGACACTTGTATTTTTATATAATTTTTTTCAAAGTATTATATTTAGGAGTGGGGAGAGAAAAACCATTTCTTTCAGAGATATCAAGATTTTGAGGAAAAACTCATTCCTTTGCACTGAGCAGTTAATGTATGTTAGGAGTAGGTTATGAAAAGATTTCTTTAATCAGGATTGTCAGCCTCATCCTTTCAAGGGTAATGTTTTATATTTATTCATTAATTCATCAAACAATTTCTAAGGTTGTATTTGCCAGCTGTTGTCCTAGTCACTAGGGATGCTAGAATGATCAAGATTCAGTTTCTGACCTCATGTTGCTCACTCCATTGGAGACATACCCCATGAACCACAAACTTTAAAATATTTACTGGCTAGGTCTTTATAGAAAGTGTTTCCTGACACACGTCTTCCCCTTGTATTCTCACCCCACCAATACATGAATGTGTGTGTGTGTAACTTGAGGAAGACATCAGAGTTGGGGATCATCAGACTACAGTTCTATGAGGCAATGAGGCAGGATAAATCCACTCATGGAAGAAGTGATCTGAGATTTGAATCTAAATCTCAGCTTTGCAAAAAGAAAAAAAATGGTTCTCAATGCAGTGGTTAACAGCAAGGAATACCATTAGAGGTACTAGCAATTAGAATACATCTTAGCCAACCATGAGTTGTGTGTCACTTGGGCAAGCTACATAAACTTTATGAACCTCAGCTCTCTAACATGTAAATTAAGATTAAAGTACCCACCTTCTATGGAGAATGTGAGCAATAAGAGTGTCAATTTATATAAAGTCCCTGTTTTTTAATGACAGGCCAAAGAGTAGAGTGGTTGGAAGCACAGACAACTGGTATGAAACTAGAACTGTCTAACGCTGTGAACTTTGGCAAGCTCCGTATTCCCTCTATCCCTCCCTTACTTTATCCACCATATGGGAATAAGAATAATATTTGCCTCCTTAGTTTCTGTAAAGATGACTGAGATAATTTTTAAAGAGCATTTAGAACAGTGTCTGGGAAACAGTAAGAGTTATATAAGGGTTAGTACCATTGGCTAATTTAACAAGTGCTATTATACAATCAAAGGGCCATGTTTTTATCTGCAAGGGCTTCTGCAATAAAGAGACAAACTGGGGGAAGTCCCGCAGGGGAAATCAAACTGAGCTAACTAAGCAAGCTTTCTGGTGAAGTAGAATGAAACAGGTGCTGAAAAGTGTAGAAAACTTGAATCAGACTGAAAAAGAAGAGCAAATCAAGCAAAATTCGATAAGGCAAAGTTCTCCTAGAACAAGCTGAGTCTTAGAGAGAACATGCTTTAGAGGACACTGAACACTAGAAATTGAGTTTTGGGCACAGAGCCACAATTTGAGTGATTCAGCACACAAGCAGGCCCTGGTGTCAGAGGTTTGCATCACTAGGGCAAAAGGTTTTACTTTAAAAAGTCATCTCTATCCATTATCTATAAATTAGACTTGGTCTTATTCTAAACTAATAAGTGATGGGCAGTCAATCCATACTTTCCCCTGATTTCCTTGAATAATGACTCTAAGTGAACTGTCTTTTCTATAAATACTCACCATTCAGGGAGTCTGCTGCTGTTTTCTCTTTGGCTTACCAACCTTTTGAGAGGTCAGTGGGTCTGCTGTAGTCTTTCAAATGGAAAATGTGAAAAACAGCTGAAGATTAATGGATTAGGAAATTTTGAGCACAAACTCAATTTGGCACCGAACATACATCAACTTACAGAACAGCATAAAAGAAAATAGGGACCCAAAGAGAGCTCTTACTCATATTTCAAGGACTAATAGAGCCAAACATTATGAAAATGGAAAGGGTTTTTTGTTTGTTTGTTTGTTTTTTCCCCCCTATGTACATACCTTTCTCTCGAGGCATTAATTCTGCAACCCCAATCCCTCTTTGCTCCTTGCTACCTGGGAAGTTTCCACTTATCCTGCAATATCCAGGTCAAATTTCACCTATTAGATTACGCCTTTCACTCTTCTAAAACTGAACTGGTTACTAGGCTGCCTTCAGAATCCATACTTTCTCTGTTACTACAAGCAATGCCATGTTGTGATTGTTTACCTGAAGAGCCTACTCATAGGCCACCGTTACCATCAGAACACTGATTGTCTTGTTTTATCTTCAGTCCCTGTCAGTATACTAGTGTGGGCTCCTGAACCTGCAATAATAGATTAAGAAATGCTGCATTCTTGCTTTCAAGAATTTCAGCTAAAATTCACCCCCGGCCACTGGTAGATTATTTACTGAGTTAAAAAATGTGGCTTCGACATCTGGATCCACAGACTATACTAGAGTCTTAGGCAGCATACTTGGCCAACTGCTCCTGCAAGAGAACCAGGTTTCTCTTAAAAACATCTGAAGTCACTCCTCTCAAACCAAGGGTATAAAGTTCCAAGGTCTAGAAACACTTTGCCTCTCTTTCCTTTAGTGTCAAACTATCCATTATTACTCTCCTCTGTTTTACTGACTCTCCTTCTATTTGCAATCATTTCTAAACTCAGTACATTTTTGTAGAATGAAAACATAAGCAACCAAAGGAACTCAGGAAAGCTTAAGTCGTGTGTCATCTTGAGCATGTGTAGTTAGATGAATAAATCTGTAAGTTGTACATCTGATATGTTCTTTACATTTAGGGGATAAAGGAAGAGGAAAAAAAGTAATAAAAAGTAGGGTAAGTAGTATAATACTTATAACACACAAGTCTAGGAAATATTAAGTTTCTGAAACAAGAGAAATAAGCATATCTGTCCTTAAATCAGCATGCTTATTCCCCCATGGACACATAGCCCATAACAGATATTAATTATGTTTTGCTTTGTTCTGTCCCTGAAACGTGGGCATGTAATAGGATTAGAGGCCAAATAATTGAAGGATTATAGATAAAATCTCACGTCTAATATTCCAAAAATCTAAAAACACCCTCAAGTCACAAATAGTTTCTGCTACATCTCATATGTGTTGAAAGAGGAGATTTATATTGGACTTAAATAGCTTTTCAAAAAATTCCAAACTCTTTAGCCTTCTCTTTCTTCATAATAAAGTATTTTATCCAATTTATATAGTGTTATTAACACAATAAGTACCTTTGGGCACATGAACAACTCATTTGACAAAATTCAGTAAATTTTGTAAGCAGAAACCAGTTAACTAGTCTCTCTTTTTGGATAACACCAAATAACAAAGTACTTAATTCTCCAACTGATTGTCGTGCTGCCAGTGACATACAGCCACTTCCAAGATAACCCTCCTAGATAAACATTTGACTATATTTAGTTCTTTTGGTAAAATATATTTTTTAAAAAATCAGCTTACTGGAGAAGCATGATGATTTTTTTTGGCATTACTGGAGAATTGGGAACTGTCATTACAGAAGTAAGGATAAAGCTAATTATATAACATGAGAATTCCATAGTCGCCAAAACCTGGAGTAGAAAAGGTGTGTGATGGTCCTAACACCAGAGGCCTCCACTTATATATTGCCACCCCTATTCTCTACTGGGAGGTCCAATGGGCACAACAAAGGGAAATCAGTGAGTTTCCCATCTTGAGTTTAATTCCACATAGATCTGGTGTTTCAAAATATTTTCACCTCCCAGGTATAGTGAATTTGGGTAGAAAAATAATAAGTACTTTATGGATTAGGTTTCTAGCTATTTGTTTTATAGATGTCTTATTATTATACCTCTCCATTAACATTTATTGGATTCTTTTCCTCTTCTCCAGGACACATCCATAAGTGAAATTTATTATTCTTAACCATATTTACTAACTTTGTTTCAGGTAAAGAAATAGGGGTTTTTTTTGGGGGGGGGTGATGAAGATATTAGTCTCTTAGTAGAAGCCACAAATTACTACATATTGTATAATCCCATTTTTATCAAATATGTAGAAGCAGATCCCTAGAGAAGAAAGAAGTTGCCAGGGGCTGGGGAAGAAATGGGGAGTGACTGCTAATGGGAACAAGGTTTCTTTTGCAAGGATAAAAATGTTCTCATGTCAGATTACGGTGATGGTTGCACAATTCTACAAATATACTGGAAACACTCAATTGTACCCTAAATAGGTGAATTTTCTGGTAGGTAAATTATATCTCAATAAAACTTTTTAAAATAGGCTCCTTTCCATAAATGAATAAACTTGAAATTAAAAGTGTTTAATATTGCCGTAATCATATTTTATCATATTTTTAGCTAAAATCATAATAATTTTTAATTAAAAATACAAATGTCATTGGGAAAATATTTTAAATATTAAAACAGTATCAAACATAATTTTGGAATAGTGTATATTTAACTAAACATTTCTTTCTTATAGTTCTTAATTTATATATGATAATGTAAAATGTGATAAATAATGGTATATATTATGAAATATATCGTGTTTGTTTGGTGTCATATTTTCTTATCACCATACAGAATTAATTATGATTTAAAATCAATGATTATAACTATTATAATTATCTGTTAATAAGACTGTTTTTCCTAATCCTAAGGGTTTTCAGAATTGATGTCCATAAGACAATCCTAAGGGTTTTCAGAATTGATGTCCATAAGACAACCCCAGGTCCTGCCTAGTGACCCTGACATCAATCCAGTCTCTGACATTATTACTGGTCATTGAAATAAAATAACTTCCACTCTATTTCATATTTAAGAGGATCCATTTCTTCCAGTGACTTGCAGGGTGACTATCAAGAGAGGTCATTAGGGAGGAAAATAAAACCATATTAGAAGAATGGAGAGAAAACAGCTAGAAACAGTAAAGTAATCACTGGTTCCTACTATAACTTTAGGGCACCTTTGGAATTGTGATCCATGGAATTCCCTTTTTAAAAGAAAGATGGATAATCTGTTGTCTTCAGAACTTTCCAAAATAACCAGTGAATTTTACCATACTTTGATCAAAGATGCTTTGATCAATAAAGCAAAGTAGCAAAATTTGGGTTTTATTCATTCCTCTGACTTTCCTAGTTGTTCCTGAACAGCTATTCTCAGAAGCTGTTTAGTCCAGTGACAGACACACACACACACACACAAATGTATAATGCTCATAGCAGAAAGCTGAATCTTTCACTTATTTTAAGATTGGTTGAAGGGAGTCTCTACTCAGATCTAAACTCCCATGTCTGCCTGCCTTTCATAACTCATAATGTTGTGACTATAGCTAGGTTTTGTTTTGTTTCGTTTATGATGTTAACATTGGTATTTTTTAAAGCCATGCATACAAAACAGAGTTTACCATTTTATAAATGTTCCTTCCTTACTTACCCATGACTAATTCAAAGGACTTAGAACAGCAATTGGCTCAAAGACTTTGTAAGATAGTGAGAGACAGACAGATAGACAGACAGACACAAATAGACGTCACTCACTTCCCCTTGTGAATAACAACTATAAGCTATAGAACACTGTGATCCTGCCCCAATCATACAAAGTTTTTCAGCAATTCCCCACCCCTTCTTTTTTGCCTCAAGAGGGCAGGATCAAGGGTATTGAGATTTCTTGTACAGATGGAAGTAGATATATTTCCTAGCAACCCTTTCCCTCCACCCAGCCACAAAGGGCTACATATCATCTTATGACAGAACAACTAATATGAACCAGATCTCTCTGATGTGTATATGCTTAGGGAAAATTAAGATCATATTATTAATAAAGTTATTAGATTAATCTACCCCATTATAGACATGATGATCAGATACAACTGTTCAGATGACAATGTTTATCTTTTGGCAAAGACTCTGAGGAAAAACTCTCAATGACTCAGGATATCGCCGAGGCTGAAAAAACTAATCTCAAATAAAAATGTTCTACAATAAGCTATTTCAATCCAATTAGACTAAACATTCCTAGCTACATCAGAGCATTAATGATGAAGCACTTCATAGATAACATGAAGCTTTGAAGTCCCTGATGCCAATTGCCAGAATTCACTTAGACAGCTCATCCTTGCCAAAACAGAACAGTGGCATTATAGATCATTTTAAATTTTTAACTTCTTATGAAAATGTGTCATTTCTTACAAAGAATATTATAAACTAAAATATAGTCTATAATATTTCATAGGTAAACTCTATTATATCCTAGTGATTTATCATAGATTCCACACCTTGGGTCAGAAGTTTCTTTTTATATATTTAGTTTCTGATTACTTTCACTGAGGGTACCTATGGACTCAGTTTATTAAGAAGAATCAAGTAAATTGAGAGTATAAGCCTATAGATACTTTTCTTTGTGGCTGAATTGCAATGAACTCTCTTGGTTACAGTTTTCTAACTAGCTTTTTGTACATTTACCAGAGGGGCTGCCAAATTATTGTTTAATTTGAAGCAGATGACATACTTTAAAGCAGCACATTAAGATCTTTGGATTGACTTACAAACTGGCTTTAAATTACAATTTAAATGTGTTTATTATAACCGTAAAATAATGTGGTATTAATAAACCAGTTTATCCATTCTTCTGTCAAGCTAAGCATAAAGAATGTAATCAGCATTTCTAAAGACTTCTAAAATTAAACTGAAATTGTAAATAGAGAAGAAGCTAGCAAAAGACAGCCAAAGAATGACTCTAGAATACTGTTTATTCCCATGGTAAGGTTTGGAAAGAAGTGAACCTTGTTTTCCCAAGTCCATATAAGTAAATTTGGTCATGCTTTTATGTCCTCAGAGGTTAAAGGGGGACGGGGGGAAGACCACTCTGTTTCAGTAAACAGGAGGAGAAAATGTAATTTAGGAAACGGAAATGAGGCAGCAACCCTGGCACGTAAGACAGAAGATGCTCAGAGAAGAAAGCACTGCTCCCTCTAGACTGAATAGGTTCACTCCCTGTTTCAGAGGCCACAGGGCATTTCTTTAAAATGGAGCAGAAATTCACATTTTGCTGTAGAGTTGAGCCTATTTCATAAAGAATATTAAAATACAGAGTTTACTAAAGAACACTACACTGCCAATCAAGCAGGCAAATACTCATGAATGCTAGGGAAATAACTGTAATGTAAGAATGACGTTCCCTTTATATTCTAAACAGTCATCATAGTTCTAAAAATCCTAAAACACTGTGTTAGGAAATATCATTATATATAACATAATTACATGAAAAAGTTCATGCTATGTTAAGTGAAAAAAGCAGCTATAATATTTACATATAGCTCTGTATTTTATCATTATTTATATTTCTTTAAAAAATCAGCATATAATAAATATGGTAGAGTGGAAATATGAATGATTATTTTTATGTAATAAATATATGTTCATATGTACTTTAAAAAGGCAGTAAATGTTATCTTCCTATGGCCCTTTAATTGTTAATTTGTTAATAGGTAGCTTTCTGAGAGAGAGCTAAAAAGCTTTGACTCCTCTTTCCCTCTGAGAGTAATATCTTGCTCAGGAAGCCTTGAGCATAAACACATTATAAGGAGTACCATTTTATGGTGAAAAAGATATATAAAGAAATACACACACACACACACACACACACACACACACATATCTTCTATCTTTTTGTGTATGAGAGAGGAGAGAGGGAGGGAGTCAAAATATGATGTGATAGATATTTTTAATAGGCAAGAGAAGCAGTGAGCAAGACAGGAATATGAAGGATTAGGCTAAAACATTAAATTAACTCATTAATTTAGTAAATTAATTGATTACTGACACCTTGGAAAACATAATCTGCACTTTAAAGCTCAATCCTTTCAAGAGAATGACTGTTTATTAATGGTTTTACTTTATTATTTTTAAATTGGGAATTATTTTAGAGAATAATTGTTGAGAATAAACCATACACATATCTATTTAACAGGCACACATATTTGACAAATGTTAACATGAATAAACCATATTTTAAAATTGACTTCTATTGAAGCACGGCCTACAAAAAGGAAAATGTATTATTCGAAAACATAGGAAAATGACATCCCATAAAATGAGTATACTTATGTAATCATCACCAAGTTCAAGGGGACACTACTAGTACCTAGAAGCACTCCTTGGGTGTATCCTCACCCATTACTACCCATTACTTCACCCATTACTATCCGTTATTTCACCATGGCAACCACTATCCTGACTTCTGATACCCTAGAAGGTTTTTGACTGTTTTTAAATTGTATATGAAAGTTATTTTTGGACCTGGATTATTTTGCTCAAAATTATGTAAATAAAATTCAACCTAGTTCTTGTTTGTAGCAATAGCTCACTTATTTTCATTTCTATATAGTATTCCATGTTGTGAATATAATGTTTTTTATGTATTGTGATATTAATGTACATTTAATTACATCCAGTTAACTATTATCAACAACACTACAATAAACATCCTCATACATATCCTGTGGTGAACATATCCACACATTTCTCTTGGGTACATACATAAGAATGGAATTGCTGGCTCATATGATAGGCCTATGCTAAGCTTTAGAAGATGCTTCCAAACAGTTTTTCCAAAATAGTTATACTAATTTTTATACCAACAAGTAATGTATAAGAATTCAAGTTACATTATTCTTGTCAATATATTATATTGTAAATTTTTTCCTCATTTTGACAAGTGCTTAGTGGTATCTCGTTTGGCTTTAATTAAACATCTTTAATTTGTTGCACTCATTTGGATATACTCTTGTAAAGTGTTTGAGATTCTTGCTCATTATTCTAATGAATAGTCTTTTACTGATTTGTAAGTATTATTTATATATTCTGGATATAAGCACATTGTGGTTTATATGCATCAAAGATATATTTTTTTCATCTGTTGCTTGCCTATTACCCTCCAAAAGATATTATAATTTTTATTTTACTATTTTAATATACTCTATCCGTATTGGCTTTAATTAGTTGTTTTTGTTTCCTATTTAAGAGACTTTTCTATGACCAGTTTTTTTCCTTTTTTGCTAAAAGCTTTGTGTGTGTGTGTGTGTGTGTGTGTGTGTGTAATTGTTTACATTTAAATTTACAATAAACTTGGGATGGATATTTGTACATGATGTTAGAAGTCAATATCTATTTTTTCATACGGGCATTACATTGACCCAATTGTAAAGATAGTTCTGTTGCTCTAAAGTGCCACTTTTCATAAATAAATTGTCCATAATTGTGAATGTCTGCTTCTGGATTTTATAATTCTTTTAATTTTTTATATATCCTTTTGCCAAGAAGGTAATCTTAATTACTGTAGCTTTGTAACAAGACCTGATTGATGGTCACTAGAAAAAAAAAATTTAGACGATTTTGTTCTTTCCCTTTATGATTATCATAATAGTTTAGCCCTTTGAATTTCCCAACAAATATCATAATCAAATTTGTTAATTTACATTTAAAAATTCTTGAATTGTGATGGAAATTGTATTTTACAATTAGATACTTTTGGAGATTCTTATAATTTTATAATCTTATATATTATTATATCTTTATACCATATATTGAGTGTTCCAAGTTATAAACAAGGTATACTCCTCAACTTACTTGCCTTCTCTATTTTTGCTCAGTTATATTCTAATAGTTTATGTGTATATTCCTTACACGTTTCGTTAGACTTTCAGATATTTGATGCTTTAATTTTATTGTAAATTATATTTTTGAAATTGAATTTTCCAGTTGCTTGTTGAAGTTTATGGAACTATTATTGATTTTTTAAAAATTTTTATATTGTATCTGAAAAACTCACTAAATTCACTTAATAATTTAATATTTTATCCATAGACTCTTTTGGATTCTTTACACAATTGTATTTTCAAAAAATTATAAAATTATTTTTTCAACTCTACTTTTTATAAATTTTATTTTTAATGATGGAGTAGGCTTAATAGGACCCCTGATATAATGCTCAATAAAAATAATTATATCAAATATTTTATCTTATTCCTAATATCAGAGGAGAAAGCTTTAAAATTTTACTGTTAAATATAATAGCTGCTCTAAAATTTTAAAGATATCATTTATTATATTAAGTATGTATTCTTCTGGTTCTAAGATTTTTTATTAAATAATTAGTAAGTGTTGAATTTTATCAAATGCTTTCTCTACCTTTATTGAAATATGATTTATCTTCTTTTTCTGTAAATATAGTGAATTACATTGATTTTCAAATAAACTACAGTAGTATTACTAGTTTAATCCAAATAGTTTATAATACGTTCACCTTTTTTATATAAACTATATTTGTATTGATAATATTTTTGTTTAGAATTTTGGATCTGTGCATACAAGAAAGATTGGCTGTAATTTTCCATCTGTGAAATTTCTTCAACAATGTTTTATAACTATGTTTCGCTGATCTCAAAAAATAAGTTAGGAAGTGGCTCCTTATTTTCTGCACTCTAAAAGAGTGATATTTTTTCCCTTAAATGTTTGCAAAAATTCACATTAGCCATCTAGCCTGGAATTTTCTTTGTGGGAAGAGAAAGTTTTTAATAAAAATTTTAATTGCTGTGCGACAACTCAGATTTTCTATTTCTTCTTGTGTCATTTTTAGTGAGCTGTTTTCTCTAAGAATTCATCCAAAACTAAACAATGTACTTCTAACATTATTTGTGTGCCTTCCTTTTTGATCAATCTTGACAAGTTTTATCAAATTTATTGGTCTTTTCAAAAAAAGATAATTTGGGTTTTGTGATTTTTATTGTGTTTTCTGTTTCATTAATTTCTGGTCATTGCTTTATGTTTCTTTTTTGGATTTAACTTACTGCTCTTTTGATAATTTTTGAGCTTTATCTCTGAACATTGGTGTTCAGCATGTTTTTTCTAACATATACATTTGTGGTTTATTTATATCTCATAAATTTTTATGTCACATATTCATTATAATTTATTTCAAATTATTTTCTAGTTTCCATATTCACTTTATCTTCCTCTTTCACTTATGGTTATCGAGAAATCCATTGTTTATTATTTGGTTACATTCCAGTGTCATGTTAGTTTTGATCTTTAGCTCATTTCCACAATTGTCAAACAATATAATATGCTATAATTTTTTTAGAAATCTATTGTGACTTGTTCTCTGGTTAAACCCATAGCTAACATTTGTAAATACTCTAATGCGTACTTAAAAAGAAGGTGTGTTCAGTAATCGTTAGGTGTGGTGTTCTATATAAATCAATTGCTGATTGCATTGTTCAAATTATTTACATTTTTCTTGATATTTGTATTTGCTTATTTTATCAGCTACCAATAGATATGCATTAAAATTACCATCATAATTGTAAAGTAGCCTATTTAAACTTGCAGTTCAGTTATTTTTTTCCTTTGTATATTGAAGCTATGTTATTAGGTGTATACATACAAAGAGTTATATTAATCTTCCTGCTGATTAGATACCAGGAAATACATCTTTTTATCTCTGGAATGTCTACTCTATTTGTGATCACTCAAACCAAATATATGCTGGTTATGACATATACTTTACATTTAGGAATGCAAAACGTGGAAAGTAAAAGAATAGGAAAATGTATCCTGCAAATACTAACCTCGCCGGAAAAACGTTTTTTTCCCATTATTTTATTTTCTACCTTCCTATCCTTATGTTTAAAGTGTGCTTCATATAAATAGCATATCGCTGAATTAAGCTTTTTGTTGTTATACTTTTGTTGTGTTTCCCTACTTTTTAAAATTTAATTTTATAGTCACTGTGCTTTAATTGAAGAGTTTAACTAATTAATATTTATGGCTATGATTTAAATGTTTGGACCACTTTTTCCTCTTACTCCTTCTTGATAATCCTTCCCCTCATATGTTTGTTATAATCTATCCAATATCGTCTTTATTTCAGCATGAAGCCCTTTATAATATCTGATCTTTTCTATAATTAGAAGCAGAATATTATCATCTCTCATATGGTTGACATTTACGTTCTTCCCCTAATATTGATGTTGCCCACAATTCTGGAATGTAAATTTTTTGTTTGTTTCCAGTTTATTTGTATTCTATTTCTCTGAATTATAGGCATGAGAATAATAACTGAGTATATAAACATTTAAATATATTTGATGTTATCAAATATATTTCTGAGGTGGTTAAACCAATTTATATTACAACCCATAGTATCTATGACAATTTATATTTCTCTACTTCAACATTTAATATTTAAGTCTTTTAAACTTTTCCAGTTTGAAATGCTGTCAATTTTCTGATTTTAGATTGGATTTGCATGTATTTGTTTATTAGTGATTTTGAGCTTTCTATGTTTATTGAACTTTTAAGATTACTTTTAGGTAAGCTGCCTGTTCATATCAGTGCTCATTTCATATTAGGTAGCCTTTGTTTTACACATTCATGTATAATTTTTTTTATATATTATTGATTCTCATCCTGTATACTTTTAAACTTTGTTTATTCTGTCTCTTGTATAAAAGAGTTTTTTTTAATTTAAAAAAATTTTATCTCCTCAAATTTTTAAGTCATTTCCTTTGTTGTTGTTTTGAATCTTTGAAAGAACCTCCCCTCCTCTTTCATCTATTTTTATAAATTTTGAGAGCTTTAGCATTCAGCTTAAATTTGTTAAGATTTCCAATAAATAATGTTTTTTGTTTCATTCTTTACAAAGAATATTTGTTAATCTCTTAGGAAATGTATGAGCAAAATTTTAAATATAAATACAAGAATTTAAAAGTAAGCAAAAGAAAAATAGCATTTGAACTTAATGAGACATCAGGGCTTAAAAATAAATTTGTACTGTATATGAATAAAAATACAATATAAATAGAAAAACACTGAAAGTTTTTACCCCACATCTACATTTACTCATAATAGTATTAACCCATTTATGGAAATATCTGCCAGAGAATAAGAGGAGATGAACAGCTATGACAGATCCCTCTGATGTCTTTCAATAATTATCATTATAACACTTCAAAAGCTGGATCCATTGACAAGTGGTTAATGTGACTGAAATACTTGAGCAGTCATTTTGGATCAATGACTGGCACATTAACCTATGTATAAGCCATTTTGTAAGGCTATAGTACAAAAGAATAAAATTGTCTTTTATTTTAGGACTGCATACAAATTTCCATCCACATTGCTACTTATTACTCTTATAATTAAAACTAACATCTCCACATTTTACCCACAGTAGACATGTCCAAAGATGTGTGTGTGAGTATGTATGTATTAAAACATTCATTTATGTGAATACTTAGTGTAGATGACTGTTTCATTGTAATTATCAATTTTCCAAATGAATGGAGTAACAAAGTGACCTATCTCCAAGTCTTCTGCTTTCTAAGAAGATAGACACACTCTCTTTCTACTTAAGTAGCATTCCTAAATTGTCTCTACATACTTCCCCTCCTTTATCTAAAAACAAAATTTATGTAAAATTTAGCATATGGAATCAAAAACACACCAAACTTGGGGGTGATAAAAATGATTTAGAGCTTAATAGAAACAGTGTTTTTATGGCATTGTGAATGCACTGATGCCATTAAATTTTACATTTTAAAATGTTTAATTTTATCTTACATAAATTTCACCTCAAAAAAAAATACTAAAACAAGATGTTCCCAGAGTTAGATAAGCTGTTCTGCATTGTAATTACAACTGTGATACTCAACTCCAAATAAATATTGGGAAGTATATCACCAATATTTTATAATCAATAATATTCAAGGTATAAAATTTATAAAATTGATATATGTATAAATTTAAGATTAGTCTTGTAATAATCACTCTCTCCATTTGCATTTTCATATAATTTCTTAACTGATAGAGAAAGGGTAATTATAGCATCTACCAGCTATAATTGCACATAATCTGTATGATACCCATCCAACCACCTTAGAGATGAAACTCTACAGGTATACCTTAGAGCAGGAAGTTTGTAAATTAGCACTATTCCTTTTAGCTATGATTTTTTTTTTGAATTCATTTTTATTTTAACCATGGACAAATAGCTAATAAGGGAGAAGGCAGAAATAGATGAAAGCTGGGTGATTAAAGCATGTATATTCACATTGTCTTTCAGGAAGAGTAATGTTAGAATATTTCTGTAAAGGCTAAATAATTTTATATATCAAATCAAAAGTAGGCAAATCAATGATGCATTTGAAATTAGTAATAATATTCAAATTAATAGTTATGTAAAAAACCTGTTAAACATATTCAAATTTTAACTAAAAATTTCATTATTTTGCTTATTGTTTTATAGACACACTTATCTTCATTAATGTTATCTGAGAAAAATATGAAGATTTATCTTTCTAAAAAAAGTAAAATTCAATACTTTATTTTAAATTAGCATAGCCATACTTATTTTTTCATGTAAAATTTTGTAAGTCATGTGCTAATGTTTTTTTATGAATGCCAGGCCAAGAGGGGGGAGGGAGTCTATAGGTATCTGCCTTATCTACAAATTCTGAAGTGCCACAATCCAAGTTCAAGAGGGGTGAATGTTGATTGGTCTAAGTCAGTCATGGTGGTATCACTCACCTTCCCAAGTGACTAGTTTTAACATTAGTTTGTGACACCATTACAGACAATGGTATGACAGAAATTCATACCAAAAGTATGACACAGTTTGTTACATGGTTCTGGGAGGAATTTTCTCATGCTTCATATGGGACACAATAGAGATATGTTCGCTTTTCTACCTTTTTTAAATTGCCTGTATGTGCCACCTGGAGTTGGAAGAGCAATGTTGAGAAGGAACCACAGCTTCAGAGTCTGTGGGAAGTAGGATATACCAGAAGCAAACATAAGATGTTGGGGTACGATTTAGCCTTAAAAAGGAAAAAAAATCCTATCATTTGTGATAATATTAATGAACCTGGAAGGCAATATGCTAAGTGAAGTCAAAGATGACAAATACTACATGATTCCACTTATAAGAGATATCTAAGATAGTTGAACTTACAGAGTCAGGAAATGGAATAGAGGTTTCCAGGGAATAAGGAGAGGGGAAAATGGGGAGTTGTCAAATGATTATAAAGTTACAGTTATACAAGGTGAATAAATTTTAGAGATCTGCTATACCGCATATACCTATAGTTAATGTGGTGTTGTACACCAAAGAATTTGTTAAGAGGGCAAAGCTCATGTTAAATTTTCTAACTACACACACATACATGAAAAGCAAAGAGACACAGAAATGTTTTGGGGGGTGATGAATATGTTTATTACCTTGATTGCAGTGATGGTATCATGAGTGGATGCATTTGTCCAAGTTGACTGAAATGTATTCAACATGTGTAATGTTTTTATACATCAGTTATATCTAAATAAAGGCATTAAAACAAAAAGAGCCTTAAAATGGCATAGCCTTTAATCCAGTAATTCTACATCTGAGGATCTATCCTAAGAAAATAATTTAGAAGACATAAAAATATTTATGGACATACACACACAAAAGACAGAGCTTTGGGTACAATGTGTTTATGAGGTATAAACACCTGTGAAAGGAAGTGGGAAGAAGCAGGGTTGGTGAAATTTATGAAGCAGGGAGAAATTTAACTTTGATATAGGTCCAACAAAGCTTCAAAAAACCACACAGGGAGCTCTGGACCTGTATTACCCATAGCAGTTATCCTGCTTTTTTGCCTCACTCCCATCTCTACTTTACTCAGCTATCTGAAGACAAAGCATGACCTGAGGCAGCTCTCTTTAGATAAGGCATCACGGTTTAAAGGAACTGACAGCCAGAGGCTGGCTATTCTCTTCATTCCTCACAGCAAAACCTCCCTTGAAGAGGGATCTGAGTAACACTTCTCCCTGTCCACCACAGAGGACAAGCCAGTCCACTGAGGATTTCATGTGGAATAATGGAAGATGTATGAGGCCTTGGTGATGTCATCAGCCCACTAAGTTAACAGGTCCTAGAAAGTCCTCGCCTCCAGGCTTATTGTTGGATGAGATCATAAAAGGTCAAATTTTGTTAAAATTTCTATTACTTGCAATAGGCACCGTCTAACTCAATGTTTTGAAATTTTCATCAAAGTTCTTGATGCTTACAAATTTAGGGACAAATTTCTTCAGACTGACTTTGAACTCTTTCTTCAGGCATAATTCTATGCCTTGCTCTTCTGTTGTACTAGCTGACACTAAGAGATGCTGCTGCTTTCTGCAGTTTCCTTCCTAGGATTAAGCTTCAGATCCTGTACTAGGCTTTAAGTGTGTTAGGGAAGAGAAAAAGAACAAGAAAAAGCTCAGGGGCATATGGAGAATCTTGTTTTGACTTCTGTAATAAACAGAAGTCTAGAGATAGCACTTTTAATGAAGCAAAGTGAGTGTCCCTATCTCCCTGCACTGAATTTTACTCACCAGTTAAGCTAATTCTTACAAAGAATATTCAAGATCTACGTCCTCCACTAAATAACACTGAAGACATCAGAAAGTCCAGTATCTTAGTAAGTCTTGATTTCTTCATTCATAAAATGAGATGTTTAGGCTAGATTATCTCTAAGGTCTCTTTTGACTTTGAAATCCTACAATTTTGTGAGCCATGTGTTCATTTCTGCTTATGACTTTCTGTTTCCTGAAGTACACTTTCAATAACAGCCACCAAATGATAGCCATCCAGACACTTTCTGCTTAAATCAGCCCTGTCACCAGATATCACCCTGAGGGCCTCCAAACACCTCAGTGAAGCAATAGACGCAGAGGAAGCTGTCAGACAGCTCCCTTCTGAGCTGTCTTTGGCTAAAATGCCTAATCATATCTGCTATGTGCAAGCAGCCATCAAGCCCCAGGCACAAACAGAGGCTCGCAATAAAACATTCCTCAGTGATGTTGTGTTCCAAAAGGCTGCAAACAGCAGGAACATCTTATTACAGGATCTTTTGGGAACCGACTAAAGGACACCCCTGTGTATTTTTTTAAGGAAGCCTTGGTTCTTTCAGCCAATTAGTCTTGATCTAGGAAATAAAACTATACTTGTGTTGAATTGAATTTTTTAAAAAATTGATTACTTCCAGGGAAAGCATCATATTCTCAACACTTGAGAAGCCCCCCAAATTAGAATTGACCAACAAGTCTTAGAGTCTATCCATAGACTCATAAAGATATCCAAATGACCAATAAGCATATTAAAAGGTATGAAACTTCATGAGTACTCAGGAAGATGCAAATTAAATGCATGATAAGATGCCATCAAAAAATCCAAAAAGTGGCTGAACATTAAAAGACTGACAATATAAATTTTAAGGAGGTCATAGGGAACTGGAATTCTTATACACTGTTGGTGAGGGTAGAAGCTGGAACATTCGCTTTGGAAAAAAGTTTGGTAGTTTCTAGTAATTTTAAACACATTCTTCCCTTTTAATCCAGAAATTTCAATCCTAAGTATAAATCAAGAGAAATGAGAGAATATGTCTACAAAAAAACTTATTCAAAAATGTTGATAATTATTTTTATATTAGTCAGGAGCTGGAAAAAAACCAAGTATCTATTAAGAGGAAAAAGGAATGAAGTATTAACACATAGATAACTCTCAAAAGCATTATGTTAAGCAGAAGAGGTCTACCCAAAAGATTACTATATGATTCTCTTAATAAGATGTTCAAGAACAGACAAAGTTAATCTATGGTTATAAAAGTCAGAATAGTGATTACCTCTGGACAGGGTGGAGGACATGGACTAAAAAGAAGTATGAAGGATCTTTCCAGGGCCCTGAAAATGTTCTATATTTTGATCAGGGTAATAATTACACAGGTGCATACTGATATAAACATTCACTAAGTAGTACATTTAAGATTTATGTGATTTAGTCTATGTAAATTATACTTCAATTAAAAAAAAAACACTTTGGCTTTCTCAATAAGGTAAGAACAGGTTTGTTTCCTCACGTAGACCCTATCCTGGACTTGCTGCTTTTCTTCTTGAAGCAATATTCCTCAAGCAAGGTAGAACCTAAATTTACTTTACTTCACATAAAAGGACGTCCACAATCCAGACTGGAATTTAATGGAGAAATCAAAGGCAATACCATCTATACAAACAGCTTCCATATATCAAAGGCTTTCTGTGTACCACATACTGTTGTACCTAGATTTCTCATTCCCAAACCATCCTGCAAGGCAGGTACTATAAACTGTATTTTCTAGATGAGAAAACAGATGCCCACAGCACTTAAGTAGATTTCCCAATTTAACACAACTAAGCCGTAGATCTGGGACTCAGATGAAATTCTGTTTGGATATAAATCCCTGATCTCTGTAATGTATCCTGCCCTTTTACAGAAGAGGAGTGAGAGAGGCCACATAACCCACCAGGGGAAACATTTTATACTTTTTTTTATTTTGCTATTTTGAAGATGGCTCCACTGCCCCTAGATAAAGCTAGAGTGGGTCAGTGTAAGCACCTCAAGTGTGAGAGAAAGCTCCCTTGCATGAAGTGAGAAGAAATTAATGAATCGCCTAGGCTCCCACTGGCCAAGCATGGCCAAAACACCTGTTCAGGGGAAAAATGAGCAACAAAATGCCCTCTACACACACACACAAATACACACACTTAAAATCTTTATAAATGTCCTTCTTTGTAGCTTCACAGGATATGCATTTTTTCATTTTAAAAATATGATAAAACTATTTCTACCTTTAACCCTCACTTTTCTCCACTTCAGGCTGCTGAACATTCAGGTCAAGAAACTGTCATTTCTAAAATTGTTTCAAACCAAATAGTTCCTCAGGGATGGTTATCTGTGACTAAACCTGGCAACAGTTACAAGCCATATGAAAAGGACACTGAAATTATTGCTATCATGCTACAAATCTATGTTATTCTGCTCCTTGTGCCTTTCAACTACCTTTTAAAAGTTATCATTAAAAATATATTGGGGCTTGGTGTAATTATCAACACAGAGAAAAATGATGAAAGCAAAACACACCAAGTACCCACTGTAATTTGAACATACTACTCCTGCTTAAATGTATGTGCTTGGAAAATACGGAATAAAAAGCTTGAATTTTTATAGTAGGATTTCTAATCTTCTTGTTTTTACCTGATACTTAGCAAAACCTAGTGGTAGTAAGGAGCCCAAATTGAGTGCTCACAACTTCTTGCAGCTTAAAAATCACAACTACAATACCAAACTATAGGAGAGCGTGTCACAACTTCGTGCAAATATACAATCATTATACTTAGATGACTGCAATTCGCATGAACTAAGACTGTAAATATGTGCCAAATATGTCTAAGTGAAAATTATCTAAAATAATAAGTCCTGCCATCAGACAATTTTATGCAAATGAATAAAATATAAATTCTAATTATTCCTTGAAAATACTGTGTAAGTAACCTCTGTAGGTGTACCTTCTCAAAACAAGGAAAGTTAGAGATGCCCTTTACTAGACTGGTGACCTTGGGCAAATCCTTTCAGCTATTAAAGGCTGAGTCTTCTTTTCTACCCACCAAAGGTGATAGTGAGGATGAAAGAAATTAAATACATGCAAAGATAAATACAGAGGGATGCAATAATTATGGGCCACTAAGAATAAGATTGCTTTGTTTCACCAAGAGCTGACGATGTTATTTGGAACACAAAATATGTTATTTGGAGCACAAAATACTGAAACCAGCTTGTTGTAGGGGGTTGGGGACATTTTTGCTCCTGAGGAGGATGACAGCAACATTTTCTTTTTCTCAGTGTAGCCTTCATCCCCCAGGCCCACTTTATCTTGGAACTCCCAGACACCGATCACTTCAGGAAAACAAGCAAAACGAGTGACCAAATAAATGATAAATCTGTCTTTCATACTGTGACATCGCACTTGGAATTTTAATCATATTTTCTTATATCATATTTAAAAGGATATTATTTATAGCTGATTAGAACCTGATTAGGCAATTGCAAACTTCCAAAACCCTACCAAGAGCCCATTCTTCCAAAAATTCTACAGCAGTCTAGCATGTCCACTCTGCGTAGATAAAACGCAAGATGTGTGCTGGTTGATAAAATACAGTATGTTACTATCATCCTCTCTCTTTTTTACTCCATCTTTGGTGGTTACTGTTCAAAGTCTTTTCATCTGTAGGTCACTGCAGCGGGGGCTGGAGAGTGGGAAAGACCTCTTTTAGACAATCTCTTTGGTCCTTCCTATGTGATCTATGTGATCACACACTTGATTATATAATACCTGTAGCTGGACACAAATGCCTTCCACAAACATAGGCAGCCACGCCCACAGAGACAAAAAGACATTAAAAATAAGTCAGCTCTATTGAGCTGGCCTGGCTCCTGCAACTTACAGGAACACCGTGTCTGCTAGCAGGAACACTGAAAATTGCAGCCGTTCCTTCTCAGGCCACTTGGCACTTTCAATCACCTCACAGATCAACAGCTCCACAAGGACAGACTGAAAGCTGTCACTAAGCTGGAAATCAAACCCGGCTCTTCCTTCTCTCTAAACAGACCCACAGGCTAGACTCTCAGAACCCAGGATTGGGAGAACACAGGTTATTGCAGCTATGAAGGTGAGTGTGAGTGTGACTAAAAATAACAGAAACTTGACCAAATTTAGGTCTCTTTCATATTTAATGTTGTCACCTTACTACTTTTGATCATAGCATATGCTGCCTATAGAAGAGAAGAACATGGCTCTTACCCCTTCAATGATTCCTTAGCATCTTTATTAATTCTCATGATGGTGTATCACATAAACAGTCTGATAGAAGTGAACTTTCAGGGCACGAGTCATCAGTAAATCACTGAGCAGTGGACGCCCAGTTGCTTTCATCTGAGAAACTCTGTTTCTGGTGGAACCTGATCCTTCTCATTAGGAGTTTATTGACTAGAGAGTTGGGGATAGATCTGCTGGAGTCAAGAGAATTGAATGGAGCCCTCACATGGACCAGGAATTTCCTGATATCATTTCATAATGAATAGTGGAAGAGAAATTCTATACTCCACACAGTCATCATATTAATCCTCTATTGGTGCTGTAACAAGTTACCATAAATTTAGTGACTTAAAACAATACTAGGATATTATCTTACAGTCCTGAGAGTCACAAGTCCACAATCAGTCTCCGTAGGCTAAACAAAAGTGGTCAGCTGAGCTGTGTTCCTTCCGGAGGCTCCTGGGGAGAATCATTTCCGACTTTTACTGGCTTTTAGATGTTGTCCTCATTTCTCAGCTCATGGTCATGCATCACATTGCCTCTTCTCCCTATGCCACCATCCTCGCACCACCTCCTCTCTTTGTCTCTGATTCTCCTACCTCCCTCTTATAAGAACCTTTGTCATTACATTGGGTCCACCTGAAAAATGTAGTATAATCTCTCCCCATATCAACATCCAGAGCTGAAAAATCCCTCTTGTCATAAAGGTACCACAGACACAGACAGGTACCAGGAGTTAGGGTACGGACATCTTCAGTGGGCCTACATAGTCATTAACCAAACACAGCCCATTTTATGAAATCTATTCTTTTAATTAAAATCACACAGGCCTTTAAAAGATAACAATTTATAGAAAATATTAATTTGCACAGTAGATAAAACTGTAGCACACACACTGCTGGTACAGAAAATTGTGGGTTTTAATGGTCTTGTATTAATTAACAGGAAATCTTCCCTTTTGAAAATCCTATACTAATTTAACAGAAAAGCTATCTCACTGCTTTTGTTTTTATTTGACATTTTTCTGAATGCTAGTGAGGGTGAATTTTATTTTATGTCTAATGGCCATTTTGTTTCTTATCATGTGCTTTGCCCACTTTTCTTTTGAGTTGTTCATCTTTAGTTATTGGGTTATATGTGTTCTTAATATGTTGAACGCTTTCTGTTAGATATGTTACAGACACCACTTTTCAGTCTATAATCTTAAGCTTTGCAATCACTTATAATAGAATTTTAAATAGTTAATTGTTGAAATTCATCTTTTCCTCTGTAATATGTGCTTTTTGTGTTTTCTTTAACAAATCCATTCTACTCTTAGGTCATAGAAATATTTTCCTATGTTGTCTTTGAAAATTTGGGAGTTTCATTTTAAAATTACTATAATACTTTTATATTATATAATGACCTCATTTTATTTTCAACAGCCAGCCAGCCAATTTTTCCAAATCACTAGATCATTGTCTCCATTTCACTAGATCAATTTTTCCATTTCACTAGATCATTGTCTCCCAGTGATTTGAACCATCTCTATTCTATGCAGTTTGTCACAGGTGCAAGGTTCTGCTTTGAGTTTCTATATCATGGTCTGTTGAGCTTATTAGTACTTATACCAATACCACACTATTTTATTCACTTTATCTTTACCAAAAAATATGGCTTTTCTATGGGAAGACTTCACTCTTCTTCCTGTTTTTGTCCATAAGAATTATCTCAACTATTATTGGAATATAATTTTAAATTGATTTCTTGACACCTTGTAATCTGATTGCCATTACTAATGGAACTGGTTTTCCTCATTAACTTTTGAAGTCAGCTACTCCTGGTATATGTGAATACTATTAAATTTTATATAAGGAGCCTTTAGCCAGTAACTTTCTTTAAATTAATATAAATTAATTTATACTTACATCATATTTACAGTAATTTATAAATTTTACTATTAAATTTCTTGGATTTATGTTAGAACTATGTTTTATCTATAAATAATGATTATTGTATCTCTTCTTTTTAAATAAACTTTTATCCCCCTTATTGTATAGGCTGTGATTACCAATAGATTGAGGACTAGTGATAGCAGGTATGCAAGTATTATTTCTGATTCTAACTGAATGCTTCTAAAGTTAGACAGCTATTATATTTATATATACCATGTATCTGATGAATGAAATGGCCTCTTATTGAGATTTTTAACAAGTGTATTATTGGTCTATACCAGTGCCTTTTCTGTATATATTTAAGTGATCATGCATGTTTCCTTAACATACTAATGAATAGATTACATTAATTTTCATGTAGATTATCCTTGCAATTGTGAGATAAACTCTACCTGATATTTCTTTTATATAATGCTAGGTTTTAGTGACTATGTCATCTTTGAGCAATTTGCAGCTATATATTAAGTTATCTTAAAATATTTTTTCTCTTTTACAGCCCTTGTCAGGTTTTGGTATTAAGGTAGTTTTACCATCAATAAAACACAATACATTTGTCAAATGCTATAACTATTTATTCCATGAAGCTTAAAAATAAAACTGTGAAACTGACTGGATCTTGATTAATTTTCTTTTTATATGGGTGGGGGGGGACAAGGGAGAAGGAAGAGACAAAAAATTTGACTAAATCAGTGGGTTCTCCAGCAATTTGATCTCATGAAATTTTTACAAGCTTATAAATTATTTAGGACCTCAAAAAACTTCTGTTTATCTAAGTAACATCTGTGAATATTTTATATATTAATTTTAGTGAGAGAATATTGCTAAAATAATACTGATTCTCTGGAATTTGTTGAGATTCCTATTGTGGGCTTTTAATAAACAAGTTTATACAAGTTTAGTAAGTACTAGAAAAGAATATATATTGTTTGTTGAAAGATTTTGTGCACATTTATTAGTTTAAGCTTATTAAGTCTGTGGTTCTATTATAGTCTTACAAATATTACATGCTTTTGCATTCTTTATCTGTTTCTGAAAGAGCTGTGCTGAATTTTCCCAAAGTGTAATTATTTTCATTTTATGGCTCATGAATTCTGCTAGGCTGTTAAATGCAAAAAAAATCTTAAGAGTTATATAGTCCTAGTAGACTATTTATTTTAACATAAAGTGGTGTTCATCTTTATCTCTTTTATATTGTTGGTTCCTACGTATTTTACATTTCAGCTCTTTATTTTCAAAATTTCTCTAGCCTTAGATCTTAGGTGTCAGTCTTACTAAGTGCACATAGCTGGCTCTTTTTGATTCCTATGTAAACTCTCTTTGTTTTAATAGGTAAAATTATTTTACTTTTATTGAACCACTGATAGATCTGGCCTTGACTCTATCTCCAAGTAGGTGTTATTCCCTTTGCCCATATAGTATATAAGACATACTAATAAACCATTTCCTGAGCTAAGATTTTCTCATTGTGGTATTTTGTCTTGTTTAATATATAAAATTTTTATGCCATGTGAACCTCTCAATATAATTGGTGTATGTGATGTTCATACAGAATAAAATTATTTGAGGCCACAAAATTCAATCCTATTTTTTAACAAAATTTTATGTGGAAAAATTCTTGAGCTATGTTCTAAATACATTAGCTAAAATTGTCACTTGTATGAGAACTCATGTGGAAGGCATTTTGGGATGGTCCCACTGGAGGATGGGAAGGCTGTGACCTTTAGGACCAGATTCCCAGACCCTTTGTTTCACGGTTGCCCCAGGGCATTAAAAACATGCCACTTCTCATAGACAAGCTCCCTTGGCACAGAAGAAACTGTCAGTGTGTGAGGTACTGCCTTCCCCACATGCAGGTGAACTCAGATGGTCTGGAAGAATACAATGGCGACCATCAATGATGTCTGTTACAGCCTGAGTGCTGATTTCCTGGCTTGTTATCCCTGTGAAAATTCATCATGCTGTCCATTTATATATACATCCTATATGCCAATTAAATAGTTTTTAAAAATGTTATTCGTAGGAAATGTATAAATGGTGAAGAGGTTGAAATTCCAGAAAAAGAATAAAAACTGAGATGCCTTACCTAAGATCAAAACTGTTTCACCAGCTATTGTGGCTGGAGTTGCAAGGTAACCCAGTCGACTACTGCTTGTCTCACCGACAGTCATGTCTCCGAGTTCTTGACACAACATCAGAGTGTTACCAATTTGGTGGAGGATGCTGGCTAGACAATTCAACTCATACTTACAAATGTAAAGATCCATTTGGTCACTTGCTCCCTTGTCCACCAAGTATTGTCTGAGCATTTACTTGTTTAAATATTGTGTGGGGTTATGTTGGTGATAAAGTGATGATCAAGTTCTTCCTCAGCTTTCAAGGAGCTCAAAGGGGCCAATAAGGAGGACAGATATATAGTCAATTAAGTACAATAGAGTTAAGAAAACAGCAACATAAAGTTCCATGAGCATCAGTTTTGTCCAAGAAGTCTTGTAATGGCATGGGAGAGACCTTTAAGGTAGGCATAGTATTTCGATGATATGAGAAAGCAGGGAAAAGAGATAAAAAGCAAATAAAGACATCAGGCTCTATGGTGCGTTCACAGGACATAGTTGAGGACAGGCAAACTTTAGATGGTGGGGAAACAAGGAATGAAGCTGGTAGAGTAGGTAATGTCAGAGGTAAAGGGACCTCAAATCGTACATTAATGTGAACAGAATTTATTCTGTAGATTAACCAGAATCCAGAAAAGTTTTTTTAAGTGAAGAAATGATATCAACAAGCCAATATTTTAGGAAATTGGGACACTAACTGAAAGATGAATTAGAGTGAGAAGAAAACACAAATGAAGTCAATTGAGAATCTATTGAAATATTTCCAGGGAAGATGACAAGGGCATGCATATCGGAATGTTTTCAGATAATATTTCTATAAATGTTTAAGCTACACCAGTAGAAGTATAGTCATGGCCCCAGGCGGGCATACAACAGCTGTTCAAGCAATAAACACCTCTGTTAGATAGATGAATAAAAGAAGAAATAGCCTTCTCTAGAAATCTAATATATATCTTCAGAGGTGAGACAAAGCAAAGAAGCACAACTTAAACACCCTGATACAAAATCAAGTAAAATAATAAAAGAGAAAATGAGCAAATAAAATAGAGAAGAATGTGTAAGAAACTGATAAGGATGTTTCTAGTGGCTAAGGTATTAACAAAAAGAAAAAGCTTTATGAGGGAAAAGTCACTTGGTACTCAGTTTAGTTTTCTTTTATAAAAAAGAGAAAGATATAAAAAATAATTTGCAGGAGATTGAAGACTATAAAAAGTACAGGCCTTTGCCTGGAATTTCAGAGATGTTCAATTTGTATATACAAAATGTGTAGACTAATCACCAGAAAACAAATTATTGATTTCCTTGTAGAAAAAAAAGTTTAAAATTTTATCTTCCAAAAAATAAAGCTATCTTCTAGGAATACAACTAATAAGGAGAAGAAGAAACTCTAGGGGAAAAAGGGATGCTTCTCAAAATCAACTAACAATCATAGGAACAACTCTGTGTGTAGCAAACAGATATTTATTGAGCACCTATTATTTTTCTAAGTGTTGTCCCAGGAATGAGGATATGGTGATGAATAAAATATATACAAATTCCTGCCCTCACGAAACACCAACCAACCAATCTGGAAATAAAAAGTAGGAAAAGGTGAGAAAGTAAATTTTATTCTGCTCCTGGATTTCAATTTTGACTTGCAATGCACCTAGGTTACATCTCTTACCTTCTCTAAGAACAAGGTACAGCCAGTTTTGCTCAGTGGTCTCACTACAATGAAATGTGTATATATATATATATATATATATATATATTCGTTCATTCATTCATTAAAATTTTTGAGTGAGATTCCCATTATACTGACACTCATAAATCTCCAAAACCACAAAAAATGTCATGACTGACTCTAAAATTATTAGACATGCTGTTTTGCCTCCAATTTGGTAGCAGTCAGGGCTCAGGCAATGTTTGTGTGACCTTTTAGTCTCCCAAATATTCAAACTATAAATGCTAAGAATCATGTTTACAAGCAGGATGCAGTGCAACCGGAACCTGGAAAAAACACTGCCGCACCTTTGATCACCCTGTCGATTGCAGCGTGGTGAACTCATGCACATTTACTTTTCAATCAACCCTTTTGTGTCTCAGGCAGGCAGCTCAGAAAGACAATCTCAGTTAGATAAACATTCCTGACACTTGACCTGTAGTGCTCATAAAATAGGGGAAAAAAATATATCTTAACTGGCTGTCAGCCTCTATTTTTGTGATGGGAGAGATTTAGATTCTTTGAGAATGGTTGCAATTTGTATATACAAGTAGGGACCAAATATAAAACCAAAATATAAAAGAGAGTTCAAAGTATCATTCATTCATTTTACATTAAAATAAAGGACATCCAGGACAAATGAAAATAACTCACTTCTATAAAGTGAATGAAAAACAACATTCATGTCACAGAGACAGCCATCTCCATCTCTGCTCTCCTCGTAATAGGCTGAAAGTGGAAGAATGGAGCCCCTCTGCCCAGCCTGAGCTCTCCCCTGCAGCTGGAAAATGTACCCACAGACCCAAAGAGGAGGCAGGGGAAGAAATCCAGATTGAAAGTCAAACTGGTTGTGCGACCTTGGGTAACTAACTCACTTTATGGCTGAGCCTCTTCTATATGCTCATCTATAAAGTGAGAACATTGGAGATTAGCTCTATAGTTTCTGTCAGTTCTAATTTTCTAGTAGTTTTTTTTTTTCTACAACCTACGGAAAATCACAAGAGAAAAAGGCTTGATACTCTTTTCTCTTTGCAATGAGGGTAAAACACGAATTACATTCAAGTTGAAAAAGACCAAAAGGAATTGTCTCTTCTCCCTGTTTTTAGGTTTCCCAAAAATACATTTTCTATCTACTGCCACATAATTCAAGACCTAAAGATATTTCTCTTTAACTGGTACCAGCCAAGTGTGCTATTTTATGGCATTTATGTTTTAATGAGCAGGTGTGTGTTTTCTTTAAGAAGTTATGTTGGTTTGGGGGAGAATGAAAAGATACCACTTTTTCCCTTAGGAATCTGAGACTATAAATAGTTTATGTAAGCAGATTGTTTAAGGTGATGTTTATATCATATTATATAGATAGTATCTGCCTGAAGACAGCTTAACTTGTGACTCTATACTTATAGCTTTTTGAATTAAACCTAAAATTATAATACTAATCAAAGCTCACCTTTACTGCTGCTGCCAGATTGCTCTTTAGTACACATTCCATACTGGGACACAAGATGCTCATCTCCAGGATTTTTACACAATGAAAACACCTGTTTTATAACTTATTCTTATTAGTGTAGATTTTCTTCAATGTTTGATTTTTTTTTGAAATAGGTAACATAATGCATGACCCATACCATTAAAACTCCCCAACAAGTCAATGAAATCTTTTATTTGTGAAATTAATGCCTAATGATTTGAGTCAACATGGATCAAGAAAGGATAATGAACTCACCCCCCCTGAAAGATGAAACTGTTCCATTTCACAGGGAGCACTCCTCCCTCAAGGTAAGGAAGAAGACACTTGAAGTAAATTAAGAGTTAGGTCAATACAATCAATAATAATAAGGAAACTTCTCTGCTGGTAGAACATTTTTATTCTATTTTTCTAGAACAAGATGATGTAAATTAATATTCTTGTAGGCTAGATAGTTAAAAAACACTTGGTGACATTGACACCACAGAGTTTTTAGCTGACTGAGAGAACTTGGTGGGCCTACCATCACAGTTCGATCATAGTTCTATCATAAAGGAATTGGGAAGAAATGCTACCCCGAATTTGATCAGGATTTTGCATCATGTGCTAGTGAGTATCACTAAAACCACGACAAACACTCCACATGTCCTAGAACTAAGATACTTTACAGTTTGAATTGTTGGATTCAAAAAGCTTACTCATGAAATTGTTATTCGAATGGAAGAGCAAAGAATTGTTGAAGACTGGAAAAAACTAGGTATGAAAATTATACCTTTTAGCTAAAATAATTTTTTCCAATATAGCCCTAGGTATAAATGCACATAAAATAAACAATGTCAGTACTCAAGAAAATAGATCTCCCTTCTTTCTATCACAATTCCTGTTTTATTTCTTTCTTAGAATCTTTCATTCTCTCACATTATCTCATTTGTTTATAAACTTCCCCTGTGTAATATCCATCTTTCCCTAATAAAATGGAGGCTCCATGAGGATTGACACATTGTCTTATTCACCATTGTAACTGCAATGAACTAAAAAATATACTAAAAAGTAAAAACTGAATAGATGAATGAATATATGAGGTGAAATTTGAATGCAGTAGTTTCTCAGCATGATGAGGAATGATTATCTCTTAAACAGAGAGTAAGTAGGAAAAGAAATAGTCATCTTTAATACCAACTTTCTAATATTTTAAGAAGCCTCAAATAACTTAAACAAAATAATAAACGTGTCTTGTAATTTAAATACTCTGTAGCTTATGATTAATATTCTTTTTAAAACATATATTTCTGTTTGACTTATTTTATGATTAATTTAAATATTCATATGGTGTGAAATGGACTTTTAGAACTTAAGTACAATGTATATAAGATTCTATCTATCAGCAATAAGAACTAAGTTTATAATTATGTCACTTAAAATCATCAAGTAGCCTATGATGTTTTATTAGAAATTTTCTATATATAATTTTCATCCTGCTTTTTCAGGTAACACAATTATATTCATAAGTTATAGATTTTCCATAACTATTATTGTAATGTATATATCAATTACACAAGGTAAGAACAATAGTAAAAATAGATAAATTGAACTATGAAAAAATTTAAAACTTCTGTGCATTAAAACTTCTGTGCAATTAACAGAGTGAAAAAGTATTCTGTGGAATAGGAGAACATATTTATAAATCATATGTCTGAAAATCACCAAATAATTGATTTGAGTAGAATAACACAATCCAACAACAAAAATAGCCAGATCCAATTAAAAAATGGGCACAGCATTCATTTGTCCAAAAAAAGACATAAATTCCCAATAAGCACATGAACAGATGCTCATCACCACTAATCATTAAGGAATAGTAAATCAAAACCACAATGAGATACCACCTTACAACAATTAGGGTTGCTACTATCAAAAAATGAAAATAATGAGTTGATGAGGATGTGGAAACACGGGGACCCTTGTGCACTATTGATGGGAACATAAAATGCTGCATAAACTGTAGAAAACATTATGGTGCTCCCTTAAAAAACTTAAAACAGAATTGCCACATGATCCAGCAATTCCACCTCTGAGTATATATACCCAACAGAATTGAAAGCAAGATCTTGAAAAGATATTTGTACACCTATGCTTAGCAGCTCTATTCACAGTAACCAAAGGTGGAAGCCACCATCACATCAAAGAACATGCAATGAAATATTATTCAGCCTTAAAAAGGAAAAAAATTCTGACACATGCTACCATATGGATGAACCTTGAGGATATTATACTAAGTGAAATAAGCCAGTCACAAAAAGATTCCACTTGTATGAGGTCCTAGAGTAGTTAAATTTACGGAGACAAAGTAGAATGTTGGTTGCCAGGAGACAGGGGGAGGGATAAATGGGGAGAAGCTGTTTAATAGGTATAGAATTTCAGTTTTGCAAGAAAACAAGAGTTCTAGAGATTGGTTGGACAACAATGTGAATATACTTAACACTAATGAACTATATGCTTAAAAATGGTAAAAAATAGTATGGTAAATTTTGTTATGTGTGTTTGACTACAATTTTAAAAAGTTTTTAATCGTGTCATATATATATACACACACATGCATATATGTCTCTATTTATGTGTTATGCATTATTGGAATTTTGACTTACTTAAACCATGTATAATTTTTAAACTATTAAAAATGCTGCAGTAAAAATGCTAATGCAAGACATTCTATGTATTTTATTTTTGGTTTAACCTTAGACTAGGTCCTGGTCATTAGGAGCTAAAATAGTAAGTCATAGATGATCAATATGTTTAAAGTTCTTACTCATAAGAATTTGCCTTTAAATGTATTAATGTCATTTACCTAAGAAATGTACCAGGACTTATTGGTTATTGGTGGTTTCACCTAGGAAATTTGCAGGATATTGGCTATAAGTGGTCTCAAAATATTCGATGTATTTCTAATACTTTTCCAATACTCTGGAAAATACTATTTTTTGAATTTTTAAATCTTCCAAGAACCTGTTATAAAAAAGAAAAACATTTTTATAAGACTGTTATTATAGATATGTATTAGGTTATTTAAGGTCACTTATAAAAAACTTTGTTGTGAGATGCATTCAGAATTCATGGTCAGAAAATATCTGTCCTTTTTTGAATTTTGCTACCAGGCAGAGTAAGCTGTACCTACCACCATATTTTTCATTTTGCTCTAGATGTTAGGAAGCTTGAGCCTATTTTTACACAGTGTTCTTCACCCAGAGTTATAATATTTCTCTGCTTTCCCTCTATTGCTTGAGAGGATAGGAATGGTAACTATAGACCAAGAGCTGTGCAAGAAATTTTATGTCCTTTATTCCCTACAATCTGCTCAACAGCTGTGTAATGTAGATTCCCTTTCTGCCTATAAAACTGATGTGCAGAGTTTCGGTAACTTGACTTTTCTTATATAGTGATTTTCGGCCTTATTTTATTCGATTTTTTTTATTGTAAGTTGCCAAGCCTTTTGGAGAGTAAAGAAGATACCTAAATAAATAATGTAAACCAGTAAGTAATTTCAACATCAAAACATCATTTTATTTAGTGCTGAGCAGTAAAGACTGGTAGAATGTTAGAGCCAGAAAGAAATCAATCATCTCATCAGCCCCATCCTTTGACAAGCAAGTCCCAGAGAGGTAACCTAAATGATCTGAGCCATATAACTGGCCCCTAGCTACAGTTCTGTCTTTTTCAAAAATAGAGCAAAATCATCTTTTGTGGCTCATTTTGTGGATCCCACTGCCTATTAGTCTCAGGATCCATGAACTCTCAAGGAAAGAATGAAAGTAAGATTTAAACACATTAATAAAATCAACTTGTTCTAGAGTGCAATGCAACCATATGAATAACAAACATTCAAACTTTATGTGCAAAAGTCACTCTTATTATTCTTCAATACAGTATATTTTATTATCCACTGTTATCATAATAAAATCTCTAATCTCCAGGCTTATTAACTGTGTTATTCATTTATATCCTTGAGAAAAAAAGAACAAATATAAACTGATACCTGTTACCGTTTAATCTACTCCTAGAATTTATCCTAAGGTAATCAATAGGAAATGTAGAAGTATGTACAAAACTAATAAATGTATTTTTTCAAATTGAAGTATGCTTTTTTGAAAAGGAAAATGAGATCATGAAATGTCCAAAAATAAGATTTAAATGATACATCATACAAGGGGATTCTGAAAAAGCAATTAAAAATCATGATGCAGACATGTATTTATTGACATGGATAAAGGATAATCCCATTTATCTAAATAAACAGATATTGCTATATGCTTGTAGGCTTATCAGAATACCTAGAAGGATATTCTAAAATGCACTTGGAGTCATCTCTTTCTGACAGGCTCAACTTCCAACCTACTTCCAATCTCTAGCACTGTAAGATTTTAAATAAATTTGTGCTGTTTTAAGTCATCGAATTGGTGATAATTTGTAGTAATGGAAAATTAATACAAGCCTTAATATTTTCACATGATTTTAAAGTTAAATGTGAAGGTTCTGCTCCTCCTTTAATACTAATATCAACATATTATTGTCACAAATATAAAATATCCTGGATCAAGGAGCTAGCCTTTATCTTATTAGATATCATTTTACTTGGAAAGCTACAGCATCTCTCCCTCCCTCCTTTCCTCTTCTTCCTTCCTTCCTTCCTTCCTTCCTTCCTTCCTTCCTTCCTTCCTTCCTTCCTTCCTTCTCTCTCTCTCTCTCTCTCTCTCTCTCTCTCTCTCTCTCTCTCCCCCCTCCCTCCCTCCATACCTTTCTGTCTCTCTCACTCATATCTTGCATTAATTTCTTTATAATTCATTTATCTTTTGATAAAATTTTTGTTCTTAAGTTTTCATTCATTCCCAATATTCTGATCTCTTAGACTAAATTCAACAAGTACATTTCTCAAACCTCCCACTACTCCCCATTATCATATCTCCAGTCCTTGTTGTAGTAAGTCTGACCAGAGCATGAGTTTACAGATTCTCAGTGATTTATAAAGAAAATAATAATAATAATAAAAAAAAAAAGGCATTAGAGGAATCAGAATCCATCTCATGATGCAACCACAAGGGGGTGCACTCTCCACAGAGTAGTACTTGGTCTGAAAGATGGAGCCAGAGATAAAGTGGAACTTTGGTTCTTAGATGCCTGTTAGAACCACGGGCTCTGACATCACCACTCACACAGGTGCACCATGCTGAGATGGTCTTCCATGGACTGTCCCACACTTGCACAGCCTACTAAGGAATGCTTGGTCAGAGTGAGCTCAGTAATCATGTAGCCACAAACCCAGAGCTTTGAAACACCTACACCTTCTCACTTCCAATCTCCTCCTAAAAGAATGAGGCTACTTCCTTCAGAATATATCCAAAATATCAGGTTAGTGGTCCTTTCTGAAAAATGACTTCCTGGACACCTCCTCATGGTAGTAATTATAAATGCTCTGAGATTCTGTACCATCTGGAATGCCCTGACTCCTTTTAGCTTTTAGATCGAAATTGTCTGGCCCCTCTCCACAGAGCAGAGCAAAACAAATGGACCAAAAAAAAAAGGGGGAGGGGGAATCACAGTGCACTCCATTACATGTAATAACTAGAATAGTTATATTATTTTAAACAGCAATTCATATATCCTCACTTGCTTAGTTTGTACTATTATGTTAAAGTAATTGTTAATTTAATACTTCTCTTAAAAAAAATATTTCATCATTCTGCTAGGTATATAAGGCCAGTCTCACAGGTAAGGTAATGGTTCATGTCTTTTCTCACCCCCACTAATGAGGAGTGTTTAATAGTTGAGTCTTTAAATATGTCCTATTCTCTTTCTCCCCCATTATTCATGGAAACTCACAACTGTAAGTAAATTTTCTTTAAAATTGGCAAGTTTCATTTTCAAAATGTTAAAAGCATTCTACAACTGTACAATATATATGTCAAATATTTATTTATTTCACAAGTGAGGGAGGTAATCTGGTTCAAACAGCATTTGAGGTTTATACAGCCTGTCAGAGAAAATCTGCTGGAAAAGGTTTGCTCAGAGGAAAGACAGGCTTATGTTGTTCAGGGCGACAAAACCATGACCACCGGGGTTACCTATTCATCTGCATCTGTACCAGAAATCATTTGCTTCTCTATGAGACAAATCTACAGGTTAACATGTAATTTTGCAGCATCTGGGCCATATTCAATAATAAATAGAAAAACAAATCTACATTATTCTAGAAAATTAAATAACCCTTGGGCAGGCTTGTTAAACAATGCTCAGGTATAATACTAAGAATATACGTAGTTCTTTTTTTATTTATTTTCAAATTGTTGGTGATTTTTCTTATCACAATCAGGCGAGAAATCTTCATGTACCCATATCACTCTTTTCCTAGGATGCTTTCTTTTCCAATCAATGTTTTAAATTTCTAGATCTTTGATTTGCCTTCATATTAATGGTAAATTCATTCACCTAATGATATTTTAGCATCTTCCCTTTACTGGGCTATGTTCTAGATACATTTGAATAACAATTTACAGTTCACAAAATGCCTTGATAAAAACATCTCAATTCCCCTTAGTATTTAAGGAGATAAAAGGTGATTCAATAAGAATTGAACAAATTCAAAAAAGTATTATTCAGTAACTAGATTTTATATGACTATAAAATGGTTACTTTTTACTTATTTGATGTGCACAAAAATTTTAGAAGATAGATTTTTGTTAATATCAGGAAATATAAAAAAAGAAGATAATTTCCTTGTGGCAAGTAAATAGAAGTGTTTTAACACCTGTGTATTTTCCAATATACTTCACTGTCTTAAGTTATTATTTGCTAAATAAAACTCTATAACTGATAGTTCTTGAAAGTTATCACTAGGATAAGAGCCCCTCCCCCAAAAAAGTAATTGCTCACATGCTGCTCTTTCCTGATGTCCATTAAATCTGTACTTTTCTGTGAGATTCGTGGCCCAATAAAGCATCTTTTTTATCATTTGGATTTTAATTGTTATCAGTTCCGAGTTAATCTCTCTCTAGGTGTCTTTCCAGATTTCAGTGTCTCAAAGTCTCTTAAAATATATCTACACACACACGCACATATAAATATACACATATAGGTATATGTACGCACACATATATACATATATATGAATAAACAATGAGGTGCTTTCTCAGATAAAATAAATAACTGTTGAAGAACTGTATTATTTTGAACTCTGAGGATGATATAAAAATTTATGTACATTGAATGTCAATATATTAGAATGCATACATTTATGATAGAAGGGAATGTGAATCCAGCATGAGAAGGTTGAGGTTCAATTGTAATTTTGAGCCAGGAACTTTCTTCATCCCTATTGACCTTACCTATAAGTCAGCTGAGGTTGTTGTGAGCAATAAGCTAGAAATGCATGGAAAAGTGCTTAGTAAAATTTAAGCAGCATACCATGCCAGGGGCTGTTACCCTAGGCTGCACACTCAGGCACACTGAACTTATTTTAAACTTTCCATGCTCTCTCTAGTGCAGCAAACCTGTCCATGCTCTTCCCTTTGCCTGGGACTCTCTCCTCCTACCTTCTATTCTCTGACCTCTACCGTCCAGGACACTTCAGCTTAGAGAACACTTCCTCTGGATATTGAAGTAGTGATAATATGCATGCTCATTTTGTTTTAAAGGAGATGCTTTCACTATTTTTACATTAATTCCTTTATTCACACCTCTGGGTTAGTTGCAAATATGCTCTCTCCTTCAGATTATTTATCTCTGTGGTCTACTTACTTGCCCTCACCATTAAAATTAAGCTAAGAGAGGAGATCACATCTGTATGCCCACCACTGAAGTCAATTCACATTATATGGTAGATACTGAATAAATACTTATGGAATGAATTTTAAACTGTCTGATGGTATACCTCCATTTTGTTACATCTAAACAAAGTATATTGAAACACCAGATACTTCATAAGTAGTACATGATTTTAAATATGGCCCCTACTGAAAGGAGTTAAAGTATTAAGATTTATATACAAAAGGCAATCACATAATAATCAAGGCATGTTTATGAGTAAACAGAGAATGTATCATTCAGACAAGTAGTACTACATGTAGACGTGTTTTATAGGAAATGAGAAAGTTTAAGGCATTTTTCTATATTAACCCTAAATTATCAGTATTCAAATTATAAACTTAATCAGAACATTCCTAAAATCCCACTGAGGCTGCCCCTGGTAACAGGGCAAGTGCAGGCTGAAGAATACAGAAATTTCACAAAGCAGGTGAAGGAGAATTTTGTTTATAGTCACTAGTTGGCATTGTTTCTTATTTGTCACTATTTGTCCTATTTCACTATTTGGCCTTTCTTGCTGAGCCTAAAGGGACTCGTTCTCAGCACAAAGTCTGTTTGTCAGGTCATTATTTTTATAAAAGCAAATCTTCTGGTATATCCTCTATGCTGACTGCTTTTTAGTCCCAAACATTCTTCCCACGAAGGCCTTTGCTTTACCAGAACCCTCTCTTCACCTTAGTGCCATTGAATTGCTCTGAAACAAATTATCCTCACTGAGGCAAGTGCTGAGAGAAAATTCACAGTGTATTTGATTCACATCTATCCTTTATTATTTTGAAAATAGGTCTCACTAAATAAATTAACCTTTATAGTTTTAAAATAACTTTAGAACTTGGAACAAAAAAATATCTGGCTGCAAAGTTATCTCTTCCTCTGAGGTTTTGGGTATAATGATCATTTTAGTAAACTGTTATATGTTGATACACATTGACATACATATGTGTCAAAGCAGACACAAAAATTTTTGTGGAAAATGCATATCAAAAGAGACATATGCATATATTAAGTTATGCACACACACCATATACCTATAACATACCTTCTACATGTGTGAATCATTCCCTGCATGAGTGACCATCAGTACACAGCTCAGATGCCCCAGGACACTACACTTTATACAACATTGCACAAATATACACAAACTAATGATGTCATCCTTAAAGAATGAATTCTGTTGCCAAAGTAAGGAAGCATAAAAGGTAGTATCTGAATATTTCCACCAAAAAGAATTGAGGTTAAAAAAAAAGTGTATTTCCTAAGCACAGTTTTGCTCTTCAGAAATATGGAGCACCTTAACTGTAGATAATTATTGTGGGCCCAAGAATCCCTTAACAGATATTTTTTTTCCTACCTACAAAACATCTGGAACTGCATAAGGAGAAGTAAACTTGTTAAGTCATCATTTAAAACATCCTGTCCCTGGTTAAACGAGTTTGGCATTTTGTAAATTTACTTTATAATTAAAAAGAAAATCACTGGTGCTAAAAATAGGGGTTTGCAGAAACCCTCTAGTGCATCAGAATCTGTGGGAGAGGGCCTGGGAATCAATATTTTGAACAAATATCCGAGGTCAATACTTCTTAAAGTTTAACACACAAACTAATCACCTGGGGAACTTGTTAAGATACAGATTCTGATTCAGGAGGTCTGAGGTCTCACAGAAAGTCTGCATTTCTAGAAAGTTCACAGCAGACACTGCAGCTACTGGTGAAAGGACCACACTTGGAGAGGCAAAGCCCTAGCAGATTGTTACCATCAGGCATGATTGGGAAATAATGGTGTAGTCGTTCATTCCCAAAGCATCAGACAATAGCTTGCTTAAATACTTTGGATTCAAAGGATAGAAGTTGGTTTAAAAAAGAAAAATAAACAGACAGACTTAGAGGGAAGGAGTCTTTTAACCTGCCGCTTTGCTTCTCCATATACCAAGTCGGTCATGGAAGAAGTGAGTAAAATCTGAATAGCAACTGCTAACTTGATAGCTTTCTATAACTTAACTTTCTATATTCTACATAGCCTTATAATTTTCCTCTGGTTGGTTGGTTGTTGGGTTGTATTGTTCTTTATGTTTAATTCTCAAAAGGCACCTTTATTTCTTAGATTCCTTCAGTATACATCTGTTGAGTACATGCTGTGTGGAAGGCCCTGGATGAACGGTATTGATAGTCACAGTGAGGAACAAGGCTTGTACAGTCTAGTGGGAGAAATAAGATATGAAATGGAACACCTTAGTTCAAAGTAGGATGTTATATCATTGCAGCAGACACTCCATGCTATAGTTATGAGAATTCAGAGAAAAGAGAAATTTTTTTTCTGATTTCAGTGTCAGGGCAGGACACAAGATTTAAACCCAGGTTGGCCTGACTCATCATTGCCATGTTGGGGAAGCCTACTGGGGCCCAACTGTCAAAACCACAGGACCCCGACTTTGTCCTCAGGCAACTGCAGCGCTGGCAAAGGCTTTGGTTTAAGCCTGGCAATCACAGCCCCCATTATGAGTTTAGAAAATAAATCTCAGGTTTCTCTTTGAAGCTAACCGGATTGTCTTTTATGGGCCCCGAGGGAATAAATATAATTTAAGTATATTCACTTAACATTCATTTCTCTGCTGTGTAATCTTCATCTGTTGACATTGTCCCTCCAAGAAGTACAAAATTTAATTTTCTATATTATAATCCTAAAACGTTTTAGTTTTTTTCAGTTAGTTCTCTTTTTAGCAAATTGATATGAAGCAAAGTTGTATACTATGTGGGGATTGCCATCACTTTGTATTACTCTATTGAATTATGGCCATTATTATTTTTTATTTTATAATAAAAGACTATGAGAGAATAATATAAAATTTCCAGACTAATTCAAAATATGCAAAACCAATTTAATTTGTGCAAAACATGTGACATAATTTTATATTCATAAGAAACCTTGAAAACAAGCTACTGGCTCAAAGCAACTTACCTTGCAAGGATAAATTATAAGACAATTTATCAGTTCTGTGACTTTGAGGAAAAATTTTACTTTTATTCTGTATTATGCACTTTAATCTGCATAATTCTTAAAATGGTTCATTAATAGTTCTATGAAATATAGAATTGTATGTTTTTGTACATGAAGCAACATACGTTTATCAAAGAAAATATATGGAAAATTTTTATTGTAAAAAAATAAGAAGTTATAACATCTCAGCAACTTGATAATATATTTTGACAATGGTTATTTATGGTTCACTTGTATACTAAGATAAGAGCGAAGGCATACATTTTTAAAAACAATGTCCCCATTCTCTTTGCAAATTAATCATGTTTAGAGCATTCCAAATCATAGACATTATAATGTTTGATTTTGACAGTGTTGGTCATGGGATTTTCCTATAACCATGTGTTAATCAAGCAAAGTCACCTGTCAAAAAGAATAGCTATTTGAAGACTAATCTCAACACATTCATGCCAGGATAGATAAACCATCATATTGATGGTTCACAAAAAATATGTCACTCATACTTTGGCTTTAAAATTGAGTCCTGAGACAACTTAATATTCTGATAGACACTTACTTTACATGGCTTTAACATCCTCAAAAAAAAAAAAAAAACTATGCAAATTGTTCCTGCCAAAGCTGAGGAGCATAAATGAGAGTAAAATCAGGCTTGGAACACACTGGTTGAGGTACTCAGAGTTCTTTCAATCATTTCCACTAGATGCTCAATAAACATCTGTGAATGAAACAACCCTGTGCATACTTTATATTGCAAACAGTATCTCCAGCAACTGTATATAATCCAGTTGCTGAATATCTGTTATTGACCCTGGCTGGGCCAAATGTACAAGAAAGCCTAGTGAGGTAGAAGCCCCTCAAACTCACTGATGAAGATAGCCCTAGACTTCTCCATTAAAAAAAAATAGAATTATTATAAAGGCACAGACACCAATAAGGCACTATCTTTTTAATAACCTCTATAAAAAGGGTCCCAAAGGAAGAGTTTGGAAGAAATAGAAAATTCACAGAGAACTTACAATCATAAGTACAGGTAGTTCTACCATATAGGCCTAAATATAGAGTGAATTATTTTTTCTCAAAAATTCTCCATTGGCAAAGTCTTTATAAAGTTGTAATAATATTTGGAGGAATTTCTCAGTTGATTTTTAAAGAACAAAACAGTTCAGGAGAAATACATTACCATAACACCAATCAATAGTAATTTTAATGTTTGTAGAGGTAACTTGACAGAATCAGTAAAAAGAGATTTAAAAATTTTATATGAATTTAGTATTATTCCTAGAGATATGAAATCACCATTACATCATAGGGCATAATGATAAAGAAGTCTTTCAACAATCACTTTAAAAGGCATTATAATAGGTAGTTACTTTCTGGAAGCCATGTATATCTACCACAGGAAGAAAGAAAACAACGCTACTGTTATACATATGGATTTTTATGGCATAGCATCCTTATCTCAATTTAAATAACAGTGCTAACCATATTTTTATTCTGTAAAACTGCTATGTGAATCAAAAAAATGATCTTTAAAATTGCCATAAAAATTACATTTAAGTTTGAATAAAATTGTTCTTAAAATGTGAGATTGGAAAAAAATTCAAAATTGATATTATTAGTGCTGCAATTCTAATTATGCACATGTGACTAAGTGAATGGAATATTACATTAATGTAATGATTCCAACTACATCACTTAAAGGTTACATTTCTATGAGAGCAGTGATATTTGTGCTTTGTTTACTGTTGGATCCCATGTGCATCACACAGTGATTGGCATATGGTAGGTAATTTGTAACTATTTATGAATGAATAAACATGGTTGGCTTAAAACTCTCTTTTAATCCTCTTACTAGAAAAGAGTGAATTTCCTTATGCTCAGGATATTGTCATGTTCAAACACATATGGTAATATCACATTTTTGTTGAGTTTGAGATGTGGATTCATAAGGGAACAAAAATGAAAATGCCTTTATACTAAATTTTGCTCATGAGGTATCAAAATTACTATATTTTTCTTATTCTCTCTTTAAAAATGTTAGTACCATTCTGAGAATACCTAGGTCCTCTTACTATGAAACAAAATGTGAGTTAAATCAATTAGATCTATTAGGTGGAACATATGCATTGTATAGGCAAATATTCTGGAAGCAGATAATATAAGCTCTTCAAAGTGTGTTCTTTTCTTTGTTTTTTTTGTTTTGTTTTGTTTTGTTTTGTTTTTAACAAAGGAAAATAGACTTTTCTGTGTGTATGGAAGCACTGGCTTAGAAATAAGTCTGTGTTATGGGCTGGGCCTATCTCCTTAATCAAGTTGGGAGGACCACCTGCTGACCAGTAAAATTAATGAAGTGAACCAACTCTCAGGACAACCTAAGGAAGGACAAAATGTTCTGAGATACAATTTCTCACCCGTAAGAAAAAAGGAATTGAATTATTTTATAAAGATCATTTTACCTCAAAATATTTATACATCTAAGCTACTTGCTAACATTTTGGTGTATACAAAATAAAATTATTTATATAATTGGCTAGTTGTGTCTTGTACCTTCAGGATTTACCCCCTTTAAGATTATCCTTTACCCTGAAATAAATAAGGATTGGTGAGTATTACTAAAAGTCTATCACTGTGCAGCCATCCTTACAAAAAGCTCTTGGCTTTCCTTCACATTGCCCAAACTATAAAGGTCCTGACTTCAACTTCCTTGTGTATTTAGTTAGCATGTCCATCAGCGTCAATAACTGTCAGAAAAATTGAGCAAGGCTGGATTTCCATGTGGTCATAGAAAAGATAGCTTTTTGTATTGAACTGCTCCAGGGTGCCAGTCCTGCAGTAAGCTCCTATAGAGAGAGTAACTACATCACCACAAGGAAAGTTTTGTGCACCATGAGGAATCAAAAAAAAAAAAAGAAAGAAAAAGAAAAAAAAAACAAACCTCGCTCCTGAGCAATATGTTTCTTATCATATTTGGTTCTTTTTTCATTTTTAGAATATCAGTTACACATAGAAAAATAACAGGGAAAATGTTGCATGGAATAATATGCTAGGGTTTTTGGAGTAAGAATTCTTGAATTTGATGAGAAAATTATACTAAATGAACTCCAGGATTTCTTCCAACTCTAAAATGATACTTTCCTTTTTTACTTTCTTAAATAATGAAAAAATAATGTATCAATGCATGAAGCCACTTTTTCACATTTCAATCCTTTGGCCCATGTTTTTATACTAGGAATTCCTCCCCATACTTTCTCCCCTCGTAACTTTCAAGACTCAAGACAAGCATTTCTTATAACCACACTCTGAGTCTGGATAGGTGACCTGTCCTTTCTGCTGTTATGGCAATGTGTACACACACTTATACCACAGCACTCTTCATTTTCTTGACCACAGGTTAACATATTTTCTTACAAACCTTTGTATATTCATAGCCCAATAAATTTATGTTTAATGCAACTTTATAGATACTGACCTCTCAAAGAAAATGGAGTCAGAATCTCTCATCTAGCAGTTAAAATTCATATTGGTCTCTATTGCTGACTGGCTTCAGCTTTTTAATGAGAGTCCCCCCCCCACTCCGCTGAAAAAAATTTCCTAGGGACTGGGATGTATGATCCAACAAAGAATGTTTGAAGGTCTTTTTGGAGGAATATAAAGGCAATTTTCTATTTGTACCATTTGAAACTTAAAATCTATTGAATAAACCAAATTTGGCAATTTTTGTTGCTATGGTTGGTTTTGTTTCTGTTCTTTCTGCTATTGCTAGTAGTATTAGTAGTACTATCTGCTTCTAGCTTTATCTTCTTCTACATTTTAATATCTTTAAAGGCAGAAAATGTTTTTGGATTGTAACCTTATAACTTAATAAGAGACCAAGTTAAGTATCTAGTTTTTCAAATTTCCATCTATTTCATGAAGCAAGAGAGTTTAAATTAATTCTCCCTCTTTAAAAAGCATCTTTAGTTTTTTCAAAGAGGATTCATTCATTCATGCATGCATTTTTTCACAAACATGCATTGTTTGCCTATCATGTGCCAGGAAGTTATGCTAGATACTCAAGTGCAATAATAAACCAAATAAATGTGATCACTGACCTGAGCACCTATATTACATAATGGAACTGATAGTGTAGGGTTAACAGGAACACCAAGGAGAGTATCAGGTTTAGTGGAGGAACCATTAAACCTAAATTATTCACCACCAGGTCATTCACAAAAATCTGTTGCCATCTTCTGAGATAGAGGGTGAGCTAGGCTCAAGGTTCAACACAGGACCACACACCTGTCTGGCAGTCTGCCTGACTATTGGTTGTGTTGGCTTGTTTTTCTTTTCTGTGCCCTTTCATCATTCAATAGGATAGACGAGGCTTACTTGGGACGTGGAAGTTTCAGGATTTCATGTACATAAAGGCAGACATTGCAAAAAGCTTCACTTTCACATCATCACTTTCATCACTTCTGTTAGTGTAAGACTCAAAACCAACCTGGTTTCCAGGAGCTGGGACGAATGAACTCTTATCAGTTACTGGGAGAAGTGGCAGCACTGAGTCCATGCCCTTTGTGCTGCTATCTTACACTGTAAGTGCTGTTTCAGTTGCATCCCATAAATTTGGATATGCTGTGTTTTTATTATTGCAATGATCTGCCACATTCAAGAATAAAGTGCCTGTATCTTGAGTGGGGTATGTAGACAGAAAAAGGGCTCAATGATAAATGTAACCAAAAGTACCCTGACAGAGTGATATGATCATAAATTCCTAATAGGGCAATTCCTGGGGGGTATTCATGCCTCAGGCCTATAATTTCCCTAGCAAAAGGTTCCCTTTGTCTTATACAAGCCCTGTCTATTGTCTTTGTGCATCTAGGTTAACACAGCCTTGAAATGCCTTTCTTTCGGACTTCTCAGAAGTATAACCATCCACAAAAGAGTACACAATCTTGTTAACTATCCTATAATCCAATCATAAAAATGTCCATGCTTTGCTTTCTCCCACATTCACGTAAACTTCCATATGTTCCCTCCTTAATCCCAAATATAAAGAAACTGCAAAACTGCCATTTTCCCAAACATTTGAGATCTTGCTTCCCAGTATATTGTCAGTTTGGTTCAAGTAAACTCATAAAAATTCTCTACAGGTTCGGACATTTCTTACATCAATAGGTATCATTACACAAGTATATAATTTGTCAAAATTAATTGAACCACACACAAAATGTGTGCATTTAATACAAGTAAGTTATACTGAAACAAAGTTTTTGTTTGTTTGTATGTCGGTTTGTTTTTTAAGAGTGGAGTGGAACACAATAGGACTGGAGAGTTAAGAAGTGACCAAATGTATCAGTCAGGGTTCTCCAGAGAAACAGAACAGGAGATTATATATAAATGTATATGTGTGTGTATTTATAGACATTTAATACATATTATATATTACATGATATATGTACATTTTCAGAGAGATTTTAAAATATTGGCTCACACAAAAAGTTTGAAATCTGTAGGGCAGGCTTGCGGTCTGGAAATTCAGGCAGCAGTTAATGCTGCAGTCAGGAAGTGAAATTTCTTTTTACTCTGAGAAATCTGTTTTTTCTCTGAAAGGCTTCAACAGATTGGATGAGCCCAATCACATTATCAAGAGTAATCTCCTTTACTTAAAGCAAATTAATTATAGATGTTAATCATTTCTACAGAACACATTCATAATACCTAGATTAGTGTTTGATTACTATAGCCTAGACAATTATCTCATGCCACATGCCTGCAATGTATATACATTCATATTTCCATTTCCCATAAAGCCAAAAAATATCTTGTTGCCTCTATGAACAAAAACCAGTTTAAAATTATCTACCCCCAAATATTTTTTCAATCCATGTATAATTTTAATTGAGGTGTAACCAACTTTCAACAAAGTAATTTTAAAGATATCTTTCCTTTTCTATTAGTTTACACCCTGAATCATCAAAGAGATCTTGGTTTCTTATGGGAAAAGAATCTAATTAATATTTCTGTGAGCTACTACTCAATAAAAACACGTACTATAAACAACGAGGCAGAAAAATTAGTGAAGCTATAGAAAACTTGAATAACATCGCCACCCAGCGTGACTTAATTGACATACACTGAACCCTCCAACAACAGCAGCAGAATACATTTGCATACTACCTTTAAGCATACATTGACTATTCTCTAGGGTAGACCATAATCTAGGCCATAACATAAGTCACAGTATTTTAAAGAGGATTTAAATCAAAGAATGTTCTCTGACTACAAAACTAACTCTTGGAAATTCTCAACTATTTAAAAACTAAATAAGATAACTATAAATTTCCAATAGATCAAAGAAGAAATCAAAAGGGAAATTTTCAGCTATCAAGTTAAATGTCAACACAACTAAATAGAAGCAAAACATATCAACATATCAATGTTTATGAAATGCAGCTAATTCTGTATTAGAGAAATTTTATATTTTTAAACTCATATTAGAATGGAAAGAAGGTATAAAATCAATAACCTAGGCTTGCTTATTAAGAATCTAGAAAAATAAGAAAATCGAAGCCAAGATAAGTATAATAATAAAGATCAGACAAAAATCAATAAGATAGAAAATAGAAAGCAAGAAAACAATGAAATCAAAATTTAGTTCTTTGAAAAGCAAAATTAATCAAACTTCACCTAAACTGATAAAGAAAAAGAGATAATACAAATTACTCATATTAACAACAAACAAAGTATATCACTATAGAACATAAAGTTAAAGAATTATAAGGGAATATCATGAAAAACTATAACAATACATTGATGGCTTAGATAAAATGGAGTAATTTCTAGAAAGATAGAAATTATTAAACCAGACCCTAGAAAAGCTAGAATATCTGAATAGAGCTATATATTCATAAAATAAATTAGTAATAAAATATTAATAAAATAAATTAGTAATAAAAAATCTTGTCACAAAGAAAAATCAAGGCCCAGTTGACTTTACTGGTAAATTTTATCAAATATGTAAATGAAGAATGATATCGATCAGATACAAACTCTCAGAAAACAGGCATGAATATTTTCCGTTTATGAGGCCAAGATTATCTTCATAACAAAGCCAGAAAGCAACATCACAATAATAAAAAGCAATGGAAACAATATAGTATAATTTGGTAATTTGAGGAGGAAAGTATTGATTCTTTAATATCAGTTAGCAATAGCTGTTCCCCCAATGAGACTGGAATAGTTTTTACTTGTTTGTATTTATCATACCATAGAACTGATTTTTGAAAGCCCTGTGCTAAGCATTGGGAAATCAGAGGCAAGCAGCAATCCTTGTCTTTAACCTGCTCCCTATCTTGTAGAAGAGGACACAAATATAAATGAATAGCTGCTCCTATATTCCAAAAGCTCTGTAATAATGCTGTGGAATGCAGTGTTACATATGCAAAAGGTTCAATCTTGGTAAAATTAAGAGCAAACGCTTAAACAGCCTTGAAAAACCTTTGAGAACATTTATTTTTATGGGCAGGAATCTGGACTTTATGCTGAAGGCTAATGTTTCTAAAAATGTGGGAAATCACTAGATTTCCCTGCTAGATGAAGATGAGACTTCTAGACCTGATCCCAGAAATACATAATCAGAATCTATGTGGCACACACTAGAAATCTTTAACAAGAGTGGTTTTCTAAAGGTTGAGGACACTATATTTAGTAACAAGGTATATCAAAGGGTCTTAAAGAGGCTTACAGTTATATGAACTCATTCTAATCCTCATTCGGCCTCTTCTAATTCAGTTCTTCTACCCAACTGGTCTCTTGGCTGTTCTTAACTTCTTCCCCATTCTAGGTTCAGAAAGACCAACTCAGTCCCTGTAATCTTCGATATGTCTCCATGTCTTCCTTCAGACCATCTGATCTTCTACTATCTTGTTCTCAGTTCGTAAGGATCACAGTTTTATTAAATAGGTTAATTAAACTATGCACACAAAGTTCATTCTATCTGTGCCATCCAGTCTTAACCCAGACCTTGGTCTTCTCGGAAGATGGGCACTGACTCCTCAGCTTCCTGTCCAAATTATTACTTTCTCACGAAAGGTCCATCATCCTGTTTACAGTTCCGTTTTCAACAGATATCTTCCTGTGCTACCAATGAAATTACTCCTCTGGTGACTTTACATGGTCATAATAAAAAAAGTTACACAAAAATATTTCATATGGAAACATGAGATGGAAGCTATTTGACAATAACATCAGAATTATTAGAAAATGACTTCAGGGGCAGAGAGAAGCCCTTTAATAATTGCATCAAATTGAAAAGGGTTTTTCCATCAAAGGAAAAACCACAGTTATTCAACGCAAAGGGACCAATTTCAGAAATGCTAGCATTCAGAACAAAGTGAGCAAACAAACTATGATAAAACCCTCAGAGAGAAAAGTCCTCAGAGGAACAGATGACAACCATTAGAAAAGAAAACTTCCTTAAGTTCCAGAACTTAATTGAAATTTACAGTAGATACTAATCGGAGAAGCAAGCTATGCACACATAATTGTGAAGTTGCTATGTTATTGACGTGAACTTTGAAAACTGCTGACAAAGTACTGAAATGTCTCTTCAATTAGGATGTGGAAGGAAGCCACTCAAACATAGACATCTTGGGACTTGGAGCAGATGGGACTTAGAAGAGACTCACTGAATAACTAAAAATCAGAACAAGAAAAAAATAGCAGCAGGGCCAAAATAGTTCTCTAAGGTTTTCACCAGCTCTTTATTGGAAATGCACAAAAAATTTAACATCAGATTCATACTACAGGTTGGGGGAGTTTGTTGTAAATAATTTATAATCATGTTTACCTGAACTCCTAGGTGAACTTTACTTTATATATTCCACTTATAATTTTTGTTACTCAAAGTCCTCTTGTTGTCTTTAGAAAATCTTGATTTAAGATGTTAATGGCATATTTCAAATTTTATTGGCTTCACTTACAAAAGCAATATGACTAGTCATCAGGGACAGGAGGTCAGGTAGACAATATCCATTACGGAATGACATCTTACTGAGGTCTCAACTTTGATGTGGGTCTCAGGCCATACATTCACCCTCATGTTGCCTTAAATTCATCTCAACTGCAAATCCAGGAAGATCAAGTTCATTGGCTTGGGTTTTCACATATTCTCAATCACCTCAGTATGCCTGCAATGCTAAATTAACTCCCAGGGAGTTAATTTTGGGAGTGTTACTGGGTCTTTCTAGGAAGCCAGAAATCTGACTCAGAATCTGAGCATCTGGTCTAATAGAATCTGAGTATCGAAGAGCTGAAGATCCTTCCAGATGGGTTCAATGGAAGCCACAATAAATCCTGTCCCTCATCCCTGAAAGAGGCTGAGCTAGATAGAAGTTAGAGAAGTGGTTTTCAAATTTTAGTAAACTTCAAAATCACCTAGAGGGTTGTTAAAACATAAATTGCTGGGCCCAATTCACAGTTGCTGATTCACTAGGTCTAGAGTGGTTCATAAAATTTGGCATTTATGACAGTCTCTCAGATGATACGGATACTGCTTATCCAAAAACATCACATGAAGAACCACTGTGTAAGGAATAAGGTGACAGCAGCCTAGGCCCATGAAATTAGGTAGGACTGAGTAAATGTGGGGATACACATCAATCAGGTCTTGTGCAAACATGCTTCATTCATTCACAGACATCCTCTAGTTGATTTCACAGAAACTGGGATATCCAGAGGTGTGCTATAAAGTGTGATGGCAATAAAAGCTAATGAGGCTACCCTTTCATCCAAGACACATTTACTGAGTGCCTACTGTGTAGCAGATGCTGAGCTAAGCACTAGGCATTCAGAAATGAAACAGGATTCTTGCTTTTGTAAAGAACATTCTATTTTGAGATGTTTAAAACAATGATTCTTCCATCCCCATAAATCATGTTGCCTTTGGCTTCTGATTTAATGGCTTTTTTTCATTTCTGAGGGAAGTCAGATGCTGCCTAGAATAAAAAAATCATTGTTTAGCTTTAAACTTCAAAAAAATATTTTTTTGAGTCCATAGTATGATAATAGTCTTGCAAGCCCAGACTCTATTTAGAAACAAAATGCTCTGCTACATTTCAAAGCCTTACTTTTACACATCAAGAACCATTCTTGAATGTTTGAGCATAGTGTTTTTTTATTAATCTATAGAAAAAAAAGAATTTGATGGAGGCACAGTTCCTGTCACAGAAGAAGGAAAGAAAAAAATCCCTCTGGCCTCTGAAGAGAGGACACAATTAATTTTAGAAAGAAATTTTGTGAAAATCCGGGTAAGGTTATTGATTCTCTGGAACTCAATGCCCTGATGCCCTGAACATGGGCCCAGAGGGAACTAGATACCTGACAATAGAAACTCAACAACAATTCCATGTACCTTGAAGGAGAATCCAAGAGCATCTAAGTTGGTGTTCTGCTTGCCCTTCATCATGTCCAACATGTCATAAAAATAGTAAAATGTTACTTGTGGAATGAAGTATCTAGATGATGGTTCAGAATTATTTTGTCCCTCTTTCTCTACTGCTTGCTCACAGCATGGTAAAGATTCAGAAATCCTCCCATGACTGTATAAAGGATGCAAAAGGTAGCTGAAAATCTGATAATCAACATGCCTATTGAAGAATCACAGTGGTGCAGGACAAGGAGCTCATACAGTTAGGCTAAAGGCTGGACAACTCAATACCAGGAGGGAGGTGAAGCACCTGTCACAATAGTGTCAGTAGTATCTGATGAGGCTGAAGCAAGGAGCCAGGGAGCAGTCAATGGTGAATGTGTTAATTCAGCAATGACCTTGTCACCTGAAGATTCAGCATGAACAGATACCAACACCCAGAAACTCATTGAAATAAGCTATGCCTCAACCAAAGGCCATCAACAGTATCAATACAGGGACCCAAGGACTGAAGCTGGGTAAAATATCTCCTACATTATGATGACATGAGGAAAGGGAGAAAGAGAAAGCTCTTGAAAGACAGGAGTAGTTCCTCAAAAATACATTGAGTTTATCAAATAATGACTCTTAAACTGGAAGAAACAGCTTACCAAAAAAAAAAAAAAAATTAACTGAAAGGCACTAATTTACCTTTAATAGGTAAATTAAGTTTAAAATGCATTGTTGTTTTACCTGTGATGGTTGTTCCCGCTCTATTTCCTATTTATGAGCAGGATGGAGACTACAGAAAAACATTAGAGAAAATTTAGAGGGCTGAGATTTGTTTTATTATGGGGAAGAAGAGAGGGAGATTCCTGAGTTGCTCTGATTATGTGTCAAACCTACCACAGTCACAGAAATTTCTAATGTATTTGGCTGAGCCTGTACAGAGAGTTACAATAAAATTACTCCTTTATTGGTTAAATGGGGGTCTCAGGCTCCAGCTAAAGTCGAGATCTCTAGGTAAAACTGAACAAGGAAGTGAGACCCAGACTTGAGAACCTAAAAAATGATGTGGAAAAAGAATGTGTTAATTCAATGGAGCTGGTTAAAGGTTAAAGGTTAGATGATGATAAAAGCATAAAAGGCAATGTGACAGTAACTAGAAAAATCATTATTAGCTATGTGAATAATATGGATGTCCTGGTACATTGCAGCTATCTATTAAATATATTTTAAACAAACTACTAGTAGGTAGGAAGTAGAGTATGGAATTATTACCTGAGTTCTAGAATGTAAACACTTGGAGCTTTTACAGTCCATGTGTAATCATGAAAAATTTGAAAGGGAGATAATAGGGGCTATTAGTCATTTCAGCTACTCTCTGTCCTCCATATCCATCTCCACAGGACAGTGTGCTTGGTGGAAAATATGAGAGCCTTCTGGTAGGGGAGGTAGGCTTCCACAACCACGCCTTTTGGGGTTGTATTTTTCCAATAAATTTAGTGCTGGACCTAGGCCAGGAATCAGCACCTCCTGGTAACCTCTTCTGGTTCTGACTTTTCATTCCCGGAGCAGACACTGGGACAGAGCCTCTGCATCTGGATCATTCAGGGCAGTGAAAGCTATGATGAATCCCTCAAGAGAGAAGATAATAGGATTCCAGAAGCCTATATCTGAATTATGACCTATTGGATTATGACCATTGCCACCTTGAAGAGCATCCACCTACTTTCAACGTTGACTTCTAGCATTTCTGTTGTTCTTATTGACCCTAGAAGTTTCAGGGAAGAAAAAATGATGGAAGCCATGCTTTCTTCCACAATGTAACTGAAAATCCACATAGATTCTACCTACCATCAACTGTATTAGTTGTCACAAGAAGAATCTGTGGGCTCTATTTAAAGCCTTCTTCATGTCATTTTGTTCGTGTTTTTGTTTGTTGGGGCCTAAAAGGTGTTTAAATTAAGTCTAAAATAAATGATTCTAGGGAAATAAAAGTTGTAATTTAAAGGACTGATTTTGAATCGGCAATCCTCCAAGGAAGAGAGCTCATAATATGTGAGAACATTGAGGAATTGAGTAGCCTGCTCAGCTTAGTTTTTCAAGTAGAATTGACTGTGTATTAAGAAGTCAATTAAAGCTTTGCCTCTGATAAGCAGCTAGGGAAGAGTTGAAGTCAAGGATAAGCAGCCAGAAGCTACAAAAAGGGACCAAGGACAATGCTGCCAGCAGAGGGAAGTCTGTTCAAATAAGAAGCCTGTGACAGGGTGAAAAGTACAGCAGACTAGAATGTAGCAATCCAGGTTCTATCTCAGCCTTTGGCACCCATTCATAAGGTAACTCGTTTAAGACAGGTACCTTCTTCTGCCTCAATTTCTACGTTGACAAAGCAAGGGCATTGACTCATACAGTCCTCAAAGCTTCATCAAGCCCACCTTTACTCCAGGTGATTTCTCAGTTAGAAATGTACAGCACCCTGAATATTATTAATTAGATTTTCAGTCAATAGCACCTCGATGAGAATTATATTTTGGTAAAAACAAACACATTGTTGATTTTTTTTCTAGTCTCAGTTATCCAAAGCTGAGAAAATAAGAGCTGCTAACGCCTTGTCTCCACCATCTGGGTTTTCTGAAACAATGCCAGCTTTATGTATTATGTTGAATTGCCCATTCCCACCATGATTTGAAATTTCCAGCATTTTGTCATTGAAAGGATATATCTTGACTACCACTTATTACTCAAAGAACAACATTACTGTCAGAGATAATTTCAGCTTTTTGCCCTGGAAATGTGTTCATAGTATCTGTCCTGATATATAAATTCTGTCATAAAGGCAACAATAATCAAAAGAAGTAAAAGCAATAAATAATTCATTTCCATAGTAATGTGGAAAATGTAGCACTGATTATTTCTACAAACTATTAAATAAAATGTGTGACTAAAATGTCCCTCTAAACCCTGCAACTTTTGGGTCCTACAGTATTTACTTTAATGTTTTATTTTAATTGTTAACTTGCAGGACCCTAGCCCTTCCCCTTGGTGTGTGGTCTGGTTGCCATGGGGAATAGCACATCTCATAGATAATCCCAGCCAGGGACTGGTTCACCTATGTTCTCACCATCCATTGCTTCCAGTGTCTGCAGTGACTCTGCTCACCACCTTGTTGGCACCGTCACTGACCACATTACTGTGGCTCCACTCGAGAGAGGCAAGGCAGAACAATGACTGTACTTTGCTTGCAATACCTCCTAAAGTGTTTACATTTTCCGCCACTGCAGATAGAGCTGCAACATTATGTTTCTGAATTTCCACTGACCCTTCCTCTAGGTAAAAATTTAATGCCTCACTCTTGTGGCCAGTTCTGAGGTGGTATCCCAGAGCAGAGCTGAGTGGTTCCTCAGTAATCCCTAGTCCTTCATTTCTGTATTCATTTCCTAGGACTACAGTAGTGAATTGCCACAACCTGGATGGCTTGTTACAGTAGAAATATTTTCCCTCAGAATTTTAGAGGCCAGAAGTCCAGAATCCAGAAATTAGCAGGGTCATGCACCTTCCAAAAGCTCTAGGGAAAAACCCTTACTTGCTTCTTTCAGCTCCAGGTATTCCTTGACTTGTGGTAGCATCACTCAACTGTCCACTTTAGTCTTCTCTATATATCTCTCCCAACTGCATTATTTATAAAAACGTTGTTATTGGATTTAGGACCCATCTGCATAATCCAGAATTATTTCAAAATTCTTAATTACACCTCAAAACCCCCCTTTTTCCCTAAATAAAGCCAAATTCACAGGTTTTAGACTTGGTGAATTTATCTTTATGTGTGTGTGTTGGCAGAGGTGACTATTTAGCTCACTATATACCAATAAAGGTTTGAGGGGATTTCCCAGAGGAGCTTTTGTCACTGTAAATGCATCTCTCTTCCTCACAGAGCATGGAGGCTTGCTGGCCATAGAACAGTTCTACTTACAGTCACTGCTCCGTCTCCATCTGTAGATCCTAAAGCTGACTGTAAGCCAGAATGCCAAATTTCCTCCTTACTGGGGTTTACATTTTGCATAAGTTGTCCCTCCTCTGCAATAAGATTTCTACCTCCCTTCAAATACCTATTTAAGAAAATCTTTTCATCTGAATGATAAAGTAAGGCAAACTTCAAGTTTTTTCTCATAAAGCTCTGGACCCTAGAAAACCATAAAAGATGGACATATGATAATATGCATTAGCATATGTATACACATATGTATATGCATGCACATATATATACACTATATATACATATTCATATATATGTCATTGCTTCTCCAAGCCTGTGCTCCAAATCACCCATGATGCCCAGTGATCAGCACAATTTATCCATTCCAGAAACTCAAAAGGAAACAGGTAAGAGTCATACTGATTTTTTTTTAAAGATCAGATGAGAAGCCAAATATCAAAATATTCTGAATTTCTGATTCTCAAGAAATAGAATTATGGCAATTGATGTATTTAATGGGAAAAAAAAATCTGAAGTCTTCTCTGAAACTGGTAGTCAGTAACAATTTTACCTTATCGTTTTCAACAAGTTACTTTAAAATCAGGATGGAAAAAAATATACTTTTATAACTAATCTTTGATCTCTTTCAACCAAACCAATGACTACATCTCTTTTCTTGTTTTTATTTTAAACTAAGAGGGAAGCTTGGTCTGGCATTGAATGGTGATCGAGGACCAATAAACCAGACCACAACACCGGGGGGTGTAGCCTTGGGTCAAACCACTTTGTGCACACATGAGGAGAAGGATTAAGTAGGATTTAATATTGTCACCTGTTGTGGAATTTTATGGCTTGAGTTACAGTTAATTTTTACTTAGGATACTGACAGCCAAGGAAACACAGGGCCAGCACAGGGTCTGACAGAAACAGACCTTTAGATGTGGGCTCCAGCTAAAAGATTTGGCATAGATTTAGAACAACCATCTCATTTCAGAAGCAGAAACTTGAATAAAATGGAAGATCTGTAAAAGCAGAAATACCACTTGCTTCAGTTTAAATAGCTCTAATATATCTCCCTGTGTATAACACATCCAGTGGTGTACTGAAGCTGGCTCATACTAGCTCATAAATTTTTAGGAAATTTGTGAGTCAGTTGAATATACTACATTAAAAATAAATTTCTATAAGCTTGAAATTAAATTATATTAAGAACATAGGTAATAAATACTCAAAACTCATCATTTCCCAATTACTTTATTATAACATATTAGTTCACCAGTGTGAAGAAATCATCTCTTAAGGCCCAGAATTTATTCGACCACACCACTGTGGGCTTCAGGTCATCTGACACATGGAGACAGAAACTAGTTCTCACATTTCTCAAAGACAGTCTTAGGAATTCATGGACAGATGGATCTGCAATAAATGTATTGAATTTATCTGCAATTTTCTCCTTCTGAGTTTTGTTTGAATTTTCCTCTAATTCTAATATCCAAATTTCTAGTCTTTTTGTTATATTTGAGAGAAATTCACAGAGGTCAAGGAAAAGGACAAAGTGGGGTGAGGGAAGAATGTAGAACAGAAAATCTTGCCTCTGGATGACAAGCCCTGGTCATTTCACGCTTCCTCTGCCCTTAGAAGCATTCTTACTCCATTCATTACGCATGCAGATCCTTTTCTAATTCTCCGTTGGCAAGAGAATCAAACTTTAGAAGCCCTATATCTAATAAGTTAGGTTAGATGTTATTTTAAATGTCAAATACAATACATTTCCACCTGAGGGAAAGCAACCAATTTCTTTGGAACAAGTTATGCTATTCTAAGAGTAGCCTACTTTCATTAAACTATCACAGGATGGAATATTCCACTAACTGGGATCCTCATTAGGTAGCAAGTAAAAGCACTTAGGGTCATATTTCTTAATATTGCACTTACTTTAATATCAAGCTAAACTGTACAAGGTCATTAATGTCTAGTAGAATAGATGGATGCTAGAAGAATAGATGTTGCCAGTCCAACACATTTTACCCAGCTTTCCCTTGCTGACCTAGTCATGAATATGTCTGGGGTGTTCACTGTCCTCTCTTGGTAATATGCCTAGGAAGGTGACCCCATCTTCCACTCAGGGGCAAATCCTAATTCATCTAAATCTAGCATGGTGATCCTACTCATCTTGCTAATGACTGGTTAAGGGCTGAGTCTATGACATATTATTGTGACCAATAAAGGCCCGGTGGGACAACTAGAAAAGGTTTCTTCATAGATTAAAAAACGCATGCCAAAAAAGATGGTCCCTCTACTTCCGCTAGACATTAGTACTTCTTGAGGTATTCTGTATTGCAGCAATTATCTTGTGACCTTGACGGAGGTGAGATGGTGAGGCTGATAAATAATCTTTGAGTTCCTTAATTTTCCAAGCCTGGGGCTGCTCTATCTCAGGATTCCTGGTAACTTAAAATAATAAACATCTTTACTTTTCATGCTCGTAGCTCTCAATTTGCTGTTCCACAGCAAAGGCATCAGCATCATCTGGAAGCTCTTCAGAAATATAAAACTTTAGGCACTACTTCAAACTTATGGAATCAGAACCTCTGAGGGAGGGGTCCAGCAAGCTATGATTTATTTTAACAAGTTCTCTAGGTGATTCTGAGTCAAGTTTGAGAACTACTGGTTTAACCCATTTAATAATACTTGGCCACACATTTTGGAATTTGATAAGCAATGTAGAAGTCTTCGATTGTTTTTAACAGAAAATATCATAACATGCCCTCTCAAGTGACCTATAAAAACTAGTCTCCAAATGTCAGCTAATGTTTAGTGACAACAAGCAAATCACTTGACATCCTTTTGTCTCAGCTGTATTCAATATAAAAATGAGGTGATGGTAGCTCAAAAGCTATGTAGGGAAGCTGTTAGCATGCTAGAGACAAATAATATATACACCAGTTATCTTAGTTAATGCTTTCATGTCTTCTCTCTTGGCTGGTTACTAAAATGTTCTGTTATATCTATTAAGATTATCCAAACAATGAGTTACATAGGGAGGAGTAGCTCATTACTAACGTATTGTACTTTCTTGTTTTATTATAAAGAAGGTGAAGTAAAAAGCTGACATGCATTTTCTAAGAAAAGGCGAAAGACTGAAAAAAATGTTTAAAACCCCCCTAATTAAAATGCTGAGCTAAAAAAGTTAGGTTTCAGAATATAGAAGATATGTAGGGATATAGAATGCAGCATTATATTAGACCACACATAATAAATTGAGACAACATGGGACTTCTTTCCTTATAAACAGGCCAATATTCTGCAAAGAATGCTAGTAAAGTTGATATGTGTATAGAGAAAAATAACAACGGATATAACTTGTATGCTAATTGAGCTTGTTTCTCTTTGATGATTTTCAATTACATTCAGCTATATAGTGAACCAATAACCAAAACTTTAATTATCACAAATAGCAAGGCTCTAGCATAAATCAATAAATGAGGAATTGCATGTAGATTCATCAGACCATACAGATGGGTGATTTGAAATCTACCAGGATGAAGGTACCAAGTATCTGACAACAGGGCTGTGCTCAGGCCCAACAAAACACAGCTCTCACTGTAGCTGCTTTTGATTTATTCTATTTATATTAGCATAATTATAACATTGCTCTTATATAGGCCATTTTGCAAGATCGACTGTCTTTTCTTCCAGATTATATTTCCTACTAAACAAGTTTTCTAAGTTTCGCTGAATATAATCCACTCATCTTTACTCATCAGGGAAGAAGAGGCAGCCAATGAAAGGTTATAAGTGTTGGCTCTAGAAGTTGTCTGCCTGGGTTCCCCAGCTCATGAGTAGTATGAGTTAATATGAAGTGTACCTGGCACAAAGTAAGTGCTTAATTAACGTTAACTCAACATTATTAGGGAGTGATTTCAATCTCTCCCTCCTAATGAAAGTGTATAGAAATCACCAGAAGAGTTTTTTTGAGCTAAAAACTATTCAAAACTAAAAACCTGTTTGCTCAAGAATTGAGAAGAACTCACAGGAAACAGGGTTACACTCTACCCCACCATGAACCACACACACCACACCCCTTCTTCTCACCCTCTTGCAAATCGTTATTAGACTGAGCCAGTGTTACTATTCAGAGTGTTTCTGATATAGGAAGAATAAGAATTAGGTTTTCAGCTTCTGGAGGATAGGATTTTACTTTATTTACTCTTTGTCCTCAGCACTTAGAAGAGTGTTTAATAAAAATTTATTGTATGAATGAGTGGGACACAGTTGACCTTTATTTTTTAATTGTTTTTGTTTTTTATTTTTCAGGTACGAAAATGCCTTCCTAGAATATTTTTCCTTTTGTAGTTCTCCTTTGGGACACACTCATAAAAGTAGTATTAACAAAGCAAATGGTATCCTCCTTATAATTCTTATCCTATTTTGCCAAATTACTATTTATAATCATTGAGTTCATTCATTGCTCCTACAGTAATACAAGATTATGCCTATTTCCTTAATTTTTATCATTACACTAATTCAAAATATGCACTGTGGTAATGATAACCAAGTTTGAGGGTATAATTTCTAAGAAGACTTCTGGAACAATTGGTACAGATTATTTGCCCTCAGAATCAGCCAAGCACATCCAGGGCATTTTGTTGGCAGATGTCTTTGCTTTCTGCCATTTGAAATTTGAAATTCCTTTTATTGCTAATAAGTCTAGGCATTTATCGAGGACATCCATATAGCCACACAAAATATACGGACGTTAGATTGGAAAGATATACATTAAATACATTAAAGCGGGAGCATGAGACATAAGCAGATGTTGGCTTCCTAAGGCTGCCACAACACATACCACAAACCATTGGCTTGTAACAACAGAGATTTATTCTCTCATGGTTCCAGACGCAACAAGTCTGAAATCAAGGTGTTAGCAAGGACCCTGCCCCCTGCGTTTTTTCAACATACTGATGAACATACACTATTAACCACAATTGTTTTCTGATCTTTACCTGTGTTTCTTTAGTTGACATGCAAGCCTTTTACAATTAAAGCTTCAATTTGTTGGCTCGTTTAACATCTTTTTATCTTACTAGATGAAAATCAATTCTACTAAGTGCCCTCAGAAACCTCTAGGAGGGCCAGCGCTTTATACCTCCAAACCTATAGTCAGACTTTTCCAAAGATAACCTAAATTTATGCCATAATCAATCACCATATTGAAATCACTGATATAAGCCCAGATTTCAAACTGCTGCTTTTCAGATACCATGGCCTTTTGCTGAAAGATAAACTGAGTTGATGTCAATGATACACATCCCCAAGTTGGGCACATTTCAATAGGAAATCTTCAAATTAACAGTAGACTAAAAACAAAATAGTAAACCAAGAGAGGCAAGACTTCCAGAATGGCAATAACAAGGAGCTCAATGAAGACACACCCCAGCAAAAAAAAAAATTTTACTGGTAAATATTATTTTTTTTTAATCATATGAAGCCTCTGGAAATTATCCTAAGAGAATTTCAAATGGAGAAACATTCATTCATGACTATCTACCAAACCTTGAGACTCTGTGGAATGTAAGTCACAACCCAATCTCTTACATACCTTCTCTATCCAGTTCTGTGCTACAAACCTCTTCCCCAAGGCATACTACTCCAAGCAGGTACAACCAAAATGTTGGTGAATTAGTTTATCCTGTTCACTAAGCAAACAAATGATGAAGCTAACAAAACAACAGCAATAATCCTGGGGGAATTCATATCCAGGGTAGCTACTTATCTAAAATATTCAGTTTTCAACTAAAAATTATGAGACATACAAAAAAAAAAAAAAAACAAACCCCAAAACAGGAAACTGTGACCCCTACATAGGGAACGAAAAAAAAAGTCACTAAAAACTGCATTTAAGAGGTCCAGATGGTGGACTTAGCAGCCAAGAACTTCAAAGCAACTATTAAAAAGTTATATTCAAAGAACTAAATGAAACCATGGCTTAAATAAAGGTATTATAGCAATGTCTCTACAAATATGATCAAAATTTAAAACCTATTGAAAAAGAACCAAATGAGAGAGATGGAAAAGTATTAAAACAAAATTAAAAATTTTGTTGAGCTGCCACTAGTTGTCTAAACTACATAGATCCCTTTAGAGAGCCTTCCACAACTAATGGAGGCCTGCTGCCATCCTCCCGCCTGGAGGATGGGACTCATTCCTGCCTCTGCACTCTGGAACTCATTCCTTCGATCTCAGAGCCAGTTATTGTCTCTCTGCCTTGTCGCTTTGGGTTTCTTGTCACCTACTGCCTTGCCCATGTTAATCTGGCTTCCTACAAACAGCAGTTTCCCCTTTGTTCTACATTTTCCTGCATGCCAGAATCACTTCCTTGCCCCACAGTGGTACCCAGTGTCACCCCTGAATCTTAGCCTTGGTCAAAGCTAGGATGAAAGTTCAGACATTAAGAACTAAACACTGTATTATCTCTAATTTACTGGGGGTAGGGGGAGGGTAACTATAAGGAGATATCTTCTTCTCATTTCAGAGATAATAATATTTAAGTTTAGAGAGATTAGGTTCTTGCCAAAGGTCACCTTGCCAGTAAATAGTGGAGCCATAAAATGATCTGTATCTTTCTATGTACAGACCACCTCTAGGTCTTATGGTTAAACTCCTTTGTTCTGTCCACTATATTCTTGGTTTATAGGGTCTAATCATTTCCTATCATTATTATAACAAATTATCCACAGACCTATTGGCTTAACACACCACAAATTTATTATCTTATACTTCTGAGGGTCAGAAATCTGCTAAGGTCTTTGGGTTAAGTCAAGGTGTCAGGTGTTCACAGGGCTGCATTCCTTCTGGAGGCTCTAAAGAGAATCTGTTTCCTTGGCTTTTCAGCTTCTAGAGGCTGTGTTGCATTCTTTTGCTTACAGGCTCTTTTCATCTTGACCACTAATGGCTGGTCAAGTCTCTCACATCACATCCTTCTGACACTGGCTCCTCTACTACCTCCTTCTTCCACTTTTAAAGACTCATTTGATTACACTGAATCACCTGACCAACAGGCTAATCCCTCTGTATTAAGGTCAGCAATTAGCAAGCTTGATTCCATCTGCAACCTAATTTTCCCTTGCCATGTAAGATAACATACTCCAAGTTTTCAGGGTTTAGGATGTAGGGGGCCTATTTTAGGAGCCATTATCCTGCCTACCATACAAAGCAAGCATGGCTAATTACTATAGTGTTGTGGTAATCCAAATTTCCCTCCCTTAGCCCTCCTTATTTTTCCATCCCATATCCTACCTACTCCCAAACCCTCATCCTCTATTAGGTTCTGCCTTTTGACATATTGCATGGCTTACTTCATGTTCCAGCCCTTCTCTTATCAACCCTTGCATTACAATTCACATACTGGCCTAGTTCATTAGGATTGCCACACATTCCTAACTCAGTGGGAAGGCTATGCTGAACTACAATGTTGGTCATAGATAATAGCTTAAATGTATTATGCCTGCAAGAAATGCTGACAGTTTAATAGAGTCCCCACCTCATAACTTAGCGCAAAAGATTAGGTAGATTCAATCTGATTAGAGGCCCTTTCAGAGGTTTCTCTGGCCATTCTCTGGGAGTTTAGGTTTGAATGAGATCCAAGTTTTGTTTAAGTCTATCAGAATGCTCAGGGGCTGTATACGTAAAATTTTTTGTTCTTGTTACAAATGACAGAAATGGATTTGATAGCCTTTTTCTTTTTCTTTTCCTTGCTATGGCCAAGCAAAAGTAAAATTTACTAAATAAATACAGTATCTGTAAACCAGGATTGGAAATACAGCAAGAACAAGGAAAGAAGGAACTACGAGAGGATCTTGTTGGGACTCTTGTATTGAAAAAAAAAAAAGTCAGAATGTCAGGGGTTTTGTTTGTTTTTCTCAAGGGTACTGACTGTGAAAATCACCAGCTGGCCACAGTTAGCTTCATGTCCCCTCTTGGCAACAGTACAGCAGTGAAAGGAAAGATCTGGTGGGTAGAAAACTAAGTACCAGGAGGGAATCCCTGTAGTTCCATTTGTGAGGAAGTGGAGATGGAAAGCTGAATCAGTCAGGGTTCAACTAGAGAAGCAGAACCAATAAGAGAGATATATTAAAAGAGACTGCAAAGAACTGGCTACACAATCATGGGAGCTGACTACGTAAGTCTACATCTGCAGGATACCAGGAAGCCAGCCTGAAACTGTGGGGCACAGTCTGAAGCTGCTGCCCACAGGGGACATTCTTCTTCCCAAGGGAAGCCTCAGCTCTGCTAATAAATAATAAAGTCTTTATACTGATTGCATCAGGTGTACCCAGATAATTGAAGATAATATTCTTATTTAAAGTCGACTGATGATGGAATTTAATAACAACCGTGAAATATAGTCACAACTATAACTGGGGACAGGAGGATAGCCATGCTGACACACAGATCATCATAAAGGAGTAGACAAACAGGGAATCTTGGTTTATAGATTTGCCAATTATCACCCACAATGTGGGAGAGATAATCCACCAAAAGACAATTATGGGAGGCCATTGGGAAGAGTCAATGGATTTGGGGAAGACAAAAACAAATGCTCTCTACAGAGGCTGGAGAGAAGACTGCACAGAGTGGACAGTTTATGATGGCAAAGGGGCTCTTCACCAGCCTGAATCTCCCTATCCTATCAAATCTCCCTCTGACTCATGTGTGCTGTCAGTGAGCTACTGTATTTCTGTGGCACCACGGTCTTCCTTGTTTAATTTCTATAGTGCAGAGCCATTTTCATGTGGTAATTAATTTAGGATCATCTGGTACATAGTGAGTTTAGTTGTAATTATTTTGAAGGCATGGATGCCTATGGGAACCCCCTAATTATAACATATTATAAGTTATTATTTCAGCTTATGATCAGGTGCTATCTTGGGTTGGAAAACCACTAAGGCATATCAATTTTTCTATTAACAACCTACCCACAGAGACTGAGAGGAACTCACCACACTCAAGGATAACTACTCTGTTATCAGCACAAAACAAATGTGTGATGGAGACATGATAAACTGGAAGTCTAAACTTCAAGAGGTATGTCTGTCAAATAAATCCAGTTGATGTCTAAATTTCTTAGGATTTTTGAAAATGCTGAGGATAAAGTTGAGCTGGAGCCTCACCTTTGTCTGTGCCATCACCTGAACTGTTAGCTTTTTCCTCTCCTACCATTCATTTTGCAAGTTTGGATAAACTCACCCTTTCTTGGTTGCCTATCATCTTTTCCTCTTTCATTCCCTCTATAAACACCATTTCTGCTGCATCTTCAAAAGCTTATCTCCTCTCCACAGCTGTCTGTTCAAAGTTGAGAGGCTGACACTGATTTAAACAGCTTGAATGGCTCTGAAATAAATTCCTCAGGGCAGAGACCAATTGCTTATGCATTGTCAATAGCTGAATACAGTGTTGGTGCTTCATAAGCACAGTATGAATATAAATAGTGAAGCCCAAAAATAGGGTAGTAATTCCTGTATATCATATGATTTTAATTAAATGATGCTTTGGATTGAACACTGAGTACTCCCCAAAATTTATTAGAAAGTGGATGCTCTACTTCTACTATGTTAGAATAGAGCTTTACAAATGGATATTGCAGATACTTTCAGCATGATATGGATGTCCATAAAAACTTCTCATTCCAGTATGCCTATATGCTCCATGATAGGAAATAGTTATTCACAGTTATTTCTTTCCCCATGGCCTCCCTGTGGATAGAATAGATTCGCCATCTCTATGAACTTTGGGCTTACCTATGTGGTTTGATTTGGTTAATGGAATGTAAGTGGACTTGACATTACAAGAGGTCTTGAACGTGTTTGCATGTTTTGCTTTAGCTTCTAGAGATCCTGAATTTCATCATACATTCAAAATGGAACTCTATGGTTTCAGAATGAGGACATACCTGGACCTACCCGTGGCCTGAAGCCTAGTAGTCCAACTGACCCCAAATGATCCCAGCCAAGTCCAGCAGAGCCACAGCTGACCTAAAGACATGAAAGAAGGAAACAAATGTTTATTATAAGCCACTTAGAGTTTACATAGTATAGTTCAGAGCAACAAAGCATTAGAAAATTTTAGGAAATATTGAGTCTAAAGAGGATGCTGGTCCTAATTATAGTTTCCTGAGATCCCCCAGGCCAATCTCATTCCCAAAATGCAAGCAATCTCAGAAAATTTCAAGCCACTCCATGTGGTGAGTCTGTAGTCCTTTTTTCAAACATTTTTGCAACAAAACACCCTGGACATATGCCCAAGAAGTACATGGTCATGAGTTTACACACAGATATAAATGAATACATTTAGAGAAAACACAATTATTCATTGTGGTAGCTTGTCTCCAAGGTAGCCCCCCTAAAAGAATCATGTCTCCCTGTATTTATGCAATTTTGTGTCATTTTCCACATTGAATATGAGCTTGTCCTATGAAACCAAAAAATGAAGCACATGTGACACTGTGATTTCTGAAACTATGCTATAAAAGCTTTGCAGCTCAGCTTTGCTCTCTTAGAACACTAGAGTCCTGAGCTGCTGTGTAAGCAGTCTGACAATCCTGTGCGAAAGACCATATGGAGAAGGCCTGAACTACATAGGGAAGAAGAGAAGCCACATAGACAAGTGAGACCCCAAACCAGTGGACTTTTCCTGGGCCCTCTACAACCACCCCAGCTACCAGCTGTAAATGATTAAGTGATACCAGGTGATGACACACTCAGCTAAGCCCTGCCCAAATTCTTGATTGTGAGAATAAAATATTTTTTGTTTTAAACAATTAGGTTTGGAATAACTTGTTATACATCAATAGATACCTGGAACATTCATTTACAGTGACTTACCAAAGTGACATAACTGGTTATAACAAATGACAACGTTTACTAAATGTTACGTGTAAGCTATGCTTTCTGTACCATTACTTAGTACCTATGAAATAAATAGCATCATTGTTATTGTTTAGAAGTGAGAAATATAGACATAGCAATATTAATTCAACTGCCCAAGTTCAAATGGATGGTAAAGTAGTGGAACCCAAGTCTTCTCTAAGAAGTATCACAAGTCCTCATCTCTAACCACACTAATTAAAAGTTGGGGAAAACCCAGGGCTCTGGTTTCCTAAGGCAGTGCTTATTTCACTTAGCCAGTCTATAGCCACCAGGCAGCTAATTTACAAGCCTTTTGATAAATGTTACAACACTGGCATTAGTACAAAGAAACAGGCAGGAGATTAAGTTACATCTATTAAAAGAAAAGCTGGTTTAGACTAGTTGAAGATCTGGCCCTCTAAGTCTTTGTGGTTTTGGAAGAGGGGCAGAAGGTCAAAAGAATTTATGCCAAATGAAATGCTGTTGCCGGCTGGCCAAAAATTATTTGTATTCACAACAAAGACAACCACTCTTCAAGAAAAACCAGCAGAATTAAGTGGAATTATAAAGCAAACTACTTTTCCTTTCTGGGGTGGACTTGTTATTAGGGCCTGATTTAGCTGGGTGTGAAATTTGATTGTGTGATTGGCTAAGGTTTTTACAAGGGTGTTGCCTCAAATAGAATTACCTTTATGGCCTCTGGAAACTATACTACATAGAAAACTGTTTTCTAGATCCAATTATTGCAGATTAGACACCATATACAAGAATAAACTCAAAATGGATTAAGGACTTAAACAAAAGACTCAAAACCATAAGATTTCTAGAAGAAAACATAATAAATATTCTGATGTTGCTGTTAGTGATTGTTTTAGTATATTTCCTTGGGCAAGAGAAGATAAATTTTCAATAAATCAAAAACAACTGTTGGTGACAATGTGCAGAAAAGGGAACTCCCATACCCTGTTGATGTGATTGCAAGTTGGTACAGCCACTATGAAAAATGGTTTGGAGGTTCCTCAAAAAAAATAAAGTATAAAACTACCTTTAGATCCAGAAATTACACTCTGGGTATCTATCTAAAGAAAACCAAAACACTAGTTTGTAAAGATCTATGCACCCCTATGTTCATGATGGTGCTATTCACAATAGCCAAGATATGGAAAAAACTTAAGTGCCCATCAACTGATGATTAGATGAAGAAGTTGTGGCACATATATACCATGGAATATTACTCAGCCATAAAAAAAAATGAAATCTTACCATTTGCAACAGCACGGATGGACCTAAAGGGTGTTATGTTAGTGAAATAAATCAGACAGTGAAAGATAAATGCCATCTGATTTCAACTTAGATGTGGAATCTAAGGAACAAAGGGAGCAAACTAAAGAAAAACAGACTCACAGATACAGAGAACAAACTGGTGATTGCCAGAAGGGAGAGGGGTTGTGAGGCTGAGTGAAAAAAGGTGAAGGGATGAAGAATAAAAACTAGTAGTTACAAAACAGTCATGGGGACATAGAGTAGAGCACAGGGAATATAGCCAATATTATTGTAATGGCTGTGTGTAGTGCCAGTTGGGTGCTAGAATAATCGGGGGGTTTACATCATAAATTCCATAAATCTCATCACTGTATTTATATCTGAAACTAATAAAAAATAAAAAATAAATAGGATAGCAGTCTGAAACTTTTCCCCTATATGTAACTTGATCTTCCCAACAGGAAAGCTGTAAGAATTTCTCATTATCCTTAGAGTACAGATACTTTCTAGGTATGCTTGTGTGTGTCTTTTCTCATCAATATTACTTGGACTTCAATATGCCCTTTCATTCTGTGACTCAGGTTTTTCAGAGAAATTTCCTTCTTAAGTTATATGTGCATTTAGATATCCAGGGTCTGTCCTTCATGTTTCCTTTACAGATAATTTCTCTGTGTGTTTTGGTTCTATGCTTTAAGATATTTAACCCAATTGATTTCCTGGACTATACGTTCAGTCTCGACTTTACCAGCTTCTTCTTTAATTAAACCAAAAACTTTTGCACAGAATATATTTTTAACTCCAGAAAATTCACTCCTATATTGCCTTGAATGCTCATTATGTTTCTCTAGCTGGCACTTGCCTCCTCTAGTCTCTCTGACTAGATATTCATTGTGCTGTGTTCTGACCGATCTTCATTTTCATAGCTTCTGGGCACCTTTAATTTTATTTTTCCATGGAGTCTAATGTTTGATTACTGGAGCACCCTTAGTATTTATGAGTCTCTGAGGACATCGAATGGAATCCTTGGGCTAACCTCTGGCTTGTTTTCACCCTCTCAGCCCCAGAGACAAGGGAGATTCATTCGTCCAGTCCATCCTTTTTGGAGTCCTGAGCACCACAATGATCAGCCATACACATGGCCAGTGTTGACCTTCAGTCAAGGGACCTGCACATAAATAATTTCCACGGTTTCCTTCCGACTTGACATTTCTGATCCTCCCTGCAGTTCCCTCTGAGGCCGACCTTCAGGATCGCATCCACCAATAAAGGCAAATAAATAAATAAATAAATAAATAAATAAATAAATAAATACTTCACACTCTGTTGATCCACCAGAACTCTTGCAGAACCAAGGTCTCACTTGTAACAGGCTCCTCCCAGCCCTACTAGTCATTTGATTCACATGAGAAGATAGACTGGAAATAGGATCGAAAGAAAAGGACATGTCAACTTCCCAGAACACCCCCTTTTCTTTATGATTTTAAACAATTTTCCTCATATTTTACCTTGTTTGATCTTTACAGCAACACTATGAGGAACAGGTTCAAACTCCACAATTATAGGCTCAATGCTACTACCATTTAAAAAAAAATAACCGTAGTAAACAGAGAAAAACAAAACTTAGATCCATCCAGCCGTGGTGTGCATGGTTACATTCCAAGATAAACATAGTCAAGTTCCAGGACCTGCAACCAACCATTATACCCTTGCTTTTTTTGAACACAATCTCCAAAAAGAGAAAAACTTGAGGTGTGAAAAAGTGGAGAATAAAACAGCTCTCATGGTGTGGGGCTGTGGCTCAGTGACAATAAGAGATGCTCTACTAGAGGGACTATATCAGCACATAGTTACAGTAAACTTTCCTCGGCATCTTGCATCCATCTGGCAGCGCAGATACAGGTATATGGGCCATTCTCCAGGTAGATATTAAAAAAGGAGATATATATCCTTTCCAAACTCCAAACAGCATCTAATAAATCAACACAATGTACAGAAAAACATGTGTTGGTTTATCATTCATTGATTTTTCAATTATGGCCTACATTCAGACAAAAAGTTGACTCATACTTCCCACTTTAATATAATTAAGAGAAACTGTGCTTCCTCTGATGAAGGAAAAAAACCAATAACAACAAAAAACAAAAATCAAAAAATCAAAACAAACAAACAAAAAACCCATCTTAGCCATTTTTGTCATGCTCCAGTGTTTAAACAAGTATGGGAACTATACTAGATATCCCTTTCTGAGGTTTACCTCTCACTGGTGACATGAATGAGCATAATAACTCTTGGTGAGCTTGCAGGTTTCTTTTACCCTCTTCTTTTTCTTACATCTAGACAGAGATATTGCCCTAGAGGATTGACATTGCACACTAAAGATTATAACTTAGATGCTGGTGAAAGCTTAAAAGAGAATGCCTCTTGGCAATGTCCTCTCCCTTTTTCCTCATGGGAAACCTCTTTAACCAGTTTCTGGGTCTGCACAGTCCTGCAGAAAACACAATTTCAGGCCTTTGGGAAGAATTCTATAAACCACTGACTTCACTGAGTAGTCCTCTCTAATCACGTCTATAACTATCTCATCAGAAACAAAACTTAAGCTAAACAAAAACCTTGTAAAGTCTTATAACAGACCCATGGTGCAAAAGTGTTTACTCTTTTTTCAGGAAATATTCTTCAGACTCAATGCAGGCAATCATTCATCCATCTTCTTTGAACTTTTTCTCTTCCATTTCTTAAGCAGTAAATACAGTCACAGACTTGAACTCAGTGAGAATCAAATTCTCCTTTTTTCTTTAAATTCTCTAGATTATAGTTCCTTACAACAGTGTCTGCTGCATTGGGTGATCAGACATGCAAGGAGGTCAACATAGTGTCTGACATATTGTAGATGTTCAATAATTGGTGGATTTTGATAATAGAAGGCACTGATCTCAGTTTCTCCATGGGGAAAGTATGTATATCTTCAAAGGAAGGGAGGGAAAGAAAAAAAGATTAATAAAAACAAAGCTTCAGTAAATCAAAATGGTTCTATAGTGCTGCAGATTTTTCCCAGCATTCTTTGCACCACCACTCTGGGTAACTTCAATAGAGTCAGGGTAAATACCTTTGAGATACATTTTTTTATGAAGTGTCTATTTTCTATAGACAATTTGTTTCTGTCAAATTGAATTGGTATATAAAAATGTGGCAATGAGCATATCTTCCTTCTGGGTCACTCTTGGGACAAAGTATTCCTTCCTTATGCCATGTGTTACAACCCATTGCCTATAACCCAAACACAAACCATTTTATAGACTCTCTTCTATATCTAACAATAACTCTCTTCATCTTATTATGAACCAACAAGCAATGAAAAATTCTGATGATAGTACAAGTGTTCCTCTAGCACTTATGTAATTCCTGCTCTATCATAATCTAGCACGTATGCAATTCCTGCTCTATCATAAACTTGACACATAGAAATCACCCACTAATGATTTACTGAAAGGATGGATGTATGAATGGTTGGATGTATGACTGGTCTAAAAGTGTTTAAAATCATTTGAGGGAGCAAAGGTCGTTCTTGGGCCTTCATTCATAGTGGACATACTCTGGATTGCCCTGTATTTTTATCACGGTCTTAAAGACCCACCTAATCTGAACCTTTAATTGAAACAAACTCAAATGTAGAATATCATATACCCTGAACACCACAGGAACAATTCATCCAGAAATGAGAAGTATAATATTAATAATAATAGTTATTATAATAAGAACATATTAATAAGTATAAAGCTAACATCAATCCTACTCATAGTAATAATACATACAATACAATGTGCAACTAAAACTTATTGCATATTTAATATGACAGTCACTCACCTAATTCTTTTAAATAGAAAAACATTTATTTTATACTTTCTTATTCCCTTTTCCTATGGTTGGGGAAGTCAAATCCCAGAGAGAATTAAGTACCTTGTCCAAGGTACCCAGCTAGAAGTATGGAATGTAAACATAAATTAGTCTGATGATGGAGCTCACTCTCATATTTGTTGCTTTATCATGTTACAGTCATCACAGTTTAGCAATTCACAACTTCTTGAAGCTCTGACAGTCTTCACTAGACATAAGCATTAGGATTTATGTTTGGTAGTAATAGCTAACTTAAATTATTCTTTAGTTTCTACTGGTAACCAACTAGCTCTATGGCAAGACACAGCCTCTGAGCCTGAATATCCCCATGTGTAAAAATAGCAAAAATTGCTAGATGATCTCCAAAGCTCCTTCTAACTTTAACACACTATGATTCCATGTCATCAAGGATCAATATGATAAGTCTAGATTGATGAATCACTATGTTAAAATACAATTTGGTCATAAATAAGAATAATATGAAAGTCATATTACATGAATAGAATGCTTTCCTTCTTAGGAAATGAGAACCCCATGTATGATGTACTATACATATATTTCTCCGACTTTAACTATCTTTGCTGTGCTTTATTTATGAGCCATAAAGTTGTAGTCTACAAGTAAAGGATGAAATATAGGGAATTTCAGTGTGGTTTTATACTCTTAAAATCAGATAACACTTTGTTATCATAATGGGGCACACTACGATCAAAGCAAGAAGTTTGAAGAGATTTCCAGGCAGAATTACCAAAAGCCATCAGTGAGAGATTGAAAAGCAGAATCAGATAAACTTTAATAATAATTAAAAATCTCTAGAGACTATACTTACTCACTGAAAGGAACCAGGACACTACATGATTTCTCTTCCATTAAGAACTGACCACAAATTCTGGGAAAAAAAAAAAAAAGGAGTAAGAAACAGGAGTAAGAAAGAGAAGAGAAAGAAAGAGGCAGAAGAGGAGGAGAAAGTAGAAGATGAAAAAATAACTTTTGGTCATGATATAGAATTCACATTTACAACTCTCTCTTAGCTCCAGCTGTTCTTTCATGCAGATTAGTCTTAAATCAAAGATAAAATTGATTGTCTGTTTCTGTCCCAGCTTCTTACTGATTGAAGGATACCAAAAGAGAGTGATACTGTTTAACACTTAGAGAAAAAAAATATTAAAATAGGCATGCATATATATACACATTTAATATGTATTTGACAAAAAAAGATTTCCAGAACTATGTCCCAAGCTGTCATCACTATGAAATTATCCATCATTCATGGGGTGATAGGAAAAGGCAGAGATTGTCAAATCTCACCATTTCAGGTCTTTTCTTAGAATGTCAGCTTTGTAACCTAGAGCTCCCTCATAACTGTAAATGAAGACATGTGTCAGTAGCATCCAAAACAAACGTGCAATATTTGCTTTTGAAATGTCTCTTCCCATTTCAAGGAAAAAGCGTAAAAGTCCTCCTCTGTGTGTCTCACTGTTCCAGTAAGACATGGAAAGAATCCCTTGTGGAAAAAACTAGCTACAGTGTCATTATTTATTTAGGAATAAGCACATTCATTTTCTTTTATAAGACTGATGTCACAAGGGGTTAGCTCAGAATGGGTAAGGAATAAGTTCTGAAGGTAGAGGCAGAAAGCACAGCAAAAGGTCAATTTAGAAGCTTAAATATTTAAAGTTTTATGGTGCTTTTAATCCTAAATACATGTCTAAAGGAAGCAAGTATGTCCAAGCATACTAATCTGTTTTTCTGCCCACCCAGCCCTTGTGATGAATCATTTTTATCTGATCAGGTAAGGGCATTCATATATTTATCCATTCAGCAAACATGACTTGAGAGTCTACAACATAGATTAAAGCCATAGGTATGATAAACAAAATGGATTTTCTTCTAGAGAATTCAAGGACAAAACTTAGCCAACCACATACAAAGAAAAATAATAGCTAATGTATAGTGAATGCTTATAATGTCAAGCAAGTAGATACTATTGTTATCCCCATTTTAAAGATGAGGAAACAAGGACTAAGAAGGTAATCGTTCCCAGTGAAATTATCTATCATCCATTGGGTAATGAGAAAAGGCAGAGTCTGTCAAATTTCCCATTTCAGGTTTTTTCTTCCATTGTCAGCTTTGTATCCTAGAGCTTTCCCATAACTGTAAACTAAGACCTGTGTCAGAAACACCCAAAATAAATGTAAAATGTTTGCTTTTGAAGTGTCTCTTCCCATTGTACATTCAGTAAAAAAGAAAAAATAGCATATAAACTTTAATCTTTAACTCTCACTTTTCACTGCTATGCTACAATACATCAGTACAAATTATTTGTATCATCAGAGAACAATCAAGCATCATGCAAATTTAGAGAAAAAAGAGAGATTTGCAGCTGGAAAGATCAAACATGATTTCATGGGGAAAGCAGCACTTCAACCAGGTAAGTTTTGATTCTTTGAAAAAGGAGCTTCACATTGCTCATTCCAGATAAAGTAATATCCACCTGTGTCTTTAGAAACATTCTGCTGGTACAGGAATCCCTGTCATTTCCTCTTAGAGATATGTATTTGAACAATTTATATTCTGTATGTGCATTTAGAAAGTGGAAGCTTATGGTTTCTCATCTTCTCTCCTCCTGTGCCAACATCCCTGAATGGGGATTCACATCTCATAGTGAGTCACTATTACTGATAGAAACGTTCAGGTGTGCTGGGCTTGAAAGCAGGGAGCACCTTGCTGTCATGACAATATGCAAAAAAGATCACAGCAGGAAATTGAATGGAACTGAGGAGAACATGGTAGAGGGGCAAGCAAAGCATCATGACAGGAAATCTCGGAGCTATGAAGCATCCAGCAGCATGCCACGCATACAGTATGACACCTAATCCTCCCAACACCCCTCAGAAGGTATTGCTTTCCTCACAACATGTCAGCAAATGACAGTCTGATGTGCTAAGTAACTTTCTCAGGCTTACCCAGAGAATAAAAGTGTTTGAATTCAGATCATTCTGACACCATCACCCAGGGCTTGTACCTCACCAGAGCCAAGGCCTCCATTAGATTTTAGAGGGGAAAGTAAAAAATAAATAAATAAAAGGACAAAAGTAGGCTGTTTGCAAGACTGTGTCTGATTTACTTAATGAATGGCCTGGTATAATTCTTTTTATCAAAATAGTCTACTCATCTCCAGCTTCATATCAATTATAAGATAATGATGTAAATTAAAGTCCATTCAAAGGTAGAGTAAACAATAATGAGCTAGAGGAGATAAGGAGAAAGAGAAATGTACCTGGTAGGAGAAAATGCTTAGTGGCAAATGTTGAGGGCTACCCTAAGGAAGCCTCACATCCTTCTGGACATTATCCTTAAAGAGAAGTCAAGGTCTAATCAGGGAAGCACTAGGAGTATAATGGAATAAGAAGTTTATTATCGCAATTAGACCTTAGACAAGTGTTAGAAGGTTTAAAGGACAATTTCAAAGGAAGGAGAAAAATCATTCACCAGCCAACCAGCCATGGTGCAGGTAACTAATCCTCAGTTTTCAGAGTTACCTGGAAGCTTGGTATGTCTACATGCCATGATGGAAAAATGAGTGGAAAGTGTCTGTTTTCTGTGAGTTCACAGCAGAGTGTATCATAGTGTGCCGGGGTCATGGTTAGACAAACTATTGGCCCTAAGGAGAAGAGCTGGGCACCAGCAGGATGAATTGGAACCCACCTGTACCTCTCTCCCCCTCTGACCATCTCTAACCACCAAAGCCCTTCAGAGCTTGATGAATCTTCTTTACCTTCTGCCTCAAAAAAATCTTATACCAATTCTAGCCTGATATCATCCCGGAATGAGGTTGTGGGGAATTTAGTTCTCACCAATGTTGAGTGAATAACAGAAAAGAGGTCAGCAAAATATGACCTGCAGCCAAATCCAGCTCACCTCCTCTTCCTGTAAATAAGATTTGCTATAATGCGGTCGGTCTTATTTATGTAATATATTGGGCTTCTTTTGCACAATGACGGTAGAGTTGAGTAGTTGCAATGAGACCTTAATGCCTACATAGCCTTATCTATTTACTCGGGCACATTAAGAAATAAATTTGTTGACTCTGCAACAAAACAATCCAGGAGAAGAATCCTCATCGCACTTATTCAGTGGCATGCTTCCCTCTAGTGAGCTGAGAACCTTATGGGTAGGGATTGTGTCTGTTACCACTCAGTGTGCATCTCTAAGTCCAAATCCTTGATCATAAAGACAGGACACTCAGTAAATGTTCGTTAGACTAGTCCGTTGAGCCCTCTCTTTGACTTGGAGTCTGACTTGAAGTGGTAGAAGGACAGGATCCTCCTTGGGGCTGGCTCGCTTAAAGTCTAGGCAGGTTGATGGGGGCAGGGGTAGGTGGCAAATGGGGAAATTCTGCTCAGATGGTAGGGCCATACCACTAGGCATGGCTCAGTACTGGGAATCCAGGTCTTTAGAAGAGTAACTGGTAGAGGCAAAATAGGACACCAGTTATAAACAGATCAGGATGCTAAACAATTCCCGTGGCAGAGTTTCCAGCTGAGAGAAGAAAGGCAGAGGCTGACAGAACTGAGCCAGATCAGGGCCCAACAGGTTACAGTGGCATAGCCTTTGCACACAGATGTGGGGCTGGGACCAGAGCTTCAATATGAACTTCGATAATTGTTTCACCTATCTGGGTCTATTTTCTCTCTGAAATATGGAAATAATAGTTCTCATCTCCAGGGTCATTCTGAAAATAACCTGAGACAATGCTTTCTGTGTAACTGAAACAATTAAAACCATGAGGCTCTCAATAAATGGTCACTCACTCATTTGTTCATTTATCCATCAAATATTTATTGAGCACAAACTTTGCACCCAGGAACTGGACTGAGTTCTGGCAATACAAATTATAAAATGCCCCCGTCCTCATCCTCACAAAGCTTTCACTCTTATGGGAAAAGACAAAAATCAAACACCCAAACAAGTAAACATTTAATATTTCAGAAAATGTTAAGTGCCATAGAGAAAAATAAAGTCAGGTTAAAAATATGGGGAGTGCCTCTGTGGACCAGTGTGTTAGTGTGAGTGTGGAGGGTATTGCTCTTTTATATAAAGCAGGTGGGAAAGGCCTCACTGATAATATGACACTTGATCAGAGATTGGAAGGCAGCATGAAAATAACTAGAGATGAATTATTCTAGGCAGAGCTACCAGCACATGTAAACGAGAAGAAAAATGTATTCGGCAAGTTCAATAAACAGCTATTTTTTAAAATGTTGATGGTAGGCCTTAATCTTGAGACAGATATATTGGATATACTTGCCTAGTTGGAATTATGCCTTGGTTTGGGAGGGAGTGTGAGGGGATGTTGGTCAAATGGTTACAAGCTTGAGGATCAGGCAATGCTCAATATGCTGAAAGAGAAGTTATATGCCTAGAATTTCTAAAACGTGAATTGCTTATTTACCTAAAATATCAGCTCTATCTACTTCTCTCTTATTTTAAAACAATTATTACTGAGTATTTATAATGCTTTTCAGCAGCAAAGTCACAGGATTGTGGCTCTAAGCTCCTTAAAGGCAGGAAACCTGGCACTATGGATATTTCCAAGTAAAACATTGTATATTTTTCATTAAAATAAAAATATTCCCTTTCCTACAGTCCCTAGACAAGTACATATAAGTCAATGTCACCTGTATATTCAGTATGTGGTTAGAAAAAACTCACAAGCATTTTTATTTTTATTTTTAACTCTGGCCCCAGAACATTGCTACTTGACTGTTAAAATAATGTTTCCAGATTCTTCTAAGACAGGTAAATATGCATTCTGGCAGTTTGATCTGAGTTTATGGCCTCCTTTTACTTTAAAGATCTATTAAATGATATCACTCTCAGTCAATGTTACACATCAAAAAGCTGAGCATGAACTAGCAATACTCACGAGCCCTGGCCTTTCTTTGAGGAGCTCTAGAAGAAAAGTATCTGGAATCCTTGATAGACATTCACCAGATTGTTAATGGTACTCCCAATAATTCTGACCTGACCCATAAAGCACAATGGGCTACAAATTTTCTTTGGTCACTTCAAAATTCAAAGCAAACAAAGTTATTCTCTTAAAACTTTACAACCTAAATTTAAAAATGTTGCAACTGCCATCTCTAGTCTAAACTGTTTGTACTATACTTGACCTATTCAATAAGGACAAAGCTCTATCTTAGTGCTTTAAACTGTTAATTTATTTAATCCTTACAACAACTCTATAAGTATTATCACACACTCGTTTTACAGATGAGAAACTAAGGCACAGAAAAGCTAAGTACTTGTCCAAGCCCATATAGCCAACAGTATCTGAACTGGAATTCGAACTCAAGCAGCCCGGATTTGATTAAGAATCTCTAATATCAATCACTTGGTGACTATTCTGACCTTTTCATTCATCTTTTGACTGAGTGGAAGGTTGGGAGGGAGTGGTATCTGGAGGGAGAACTAGAAGGGTAATGGAAGGAAAGGATTTTAAGTTAAATATTCTTTTCCAGTTATAAAAATTATTTATTCATAGCAGAAACGTCAAATTCTAAAAAAGAGAAAATAAAGGTCGCTATTTTAGATAATTACTATTATTTTTATGAAACCCCTTTTTTCTATATATCTGCAAATGAATGTGAGTTTCATAGAATTGGAATCTTACTGCTTTTGTCCATTTTGTAATAAATCATGGACATTTACATCATTGTTGAACATTTTTTTAAATATTTCTGGTGGCTGCATAGCTTCAATTCATAAAAACATGCTAGAATTTATTCTAATGTTAAATATTTAGATTGTATCTATATTTTTTGTAATTATAAATATCATTGTAATAAAAGTTTAAGCTCCTCTCTGCTTATTTCTTCAGACTATATTTTGAGGAATAAAATTACAGGTTTAAAGGTTATTCAAGCTTTTCAGGCTTTTCATAAACTTCTTAATAAACAGCCCTCCAGAAAGACTGTAGCAATTTGGAAGAGTAGGATAATTATCTTCTCCTGCCCCAAGCTTCTTCTTAAGATGGGGTCATATTTAAGGGACCTCCTACGACAGATAGCCATAGGAAATATACTTCCACACATTCCCTTTTCCATATCTTCTCCCTAGAATAAGCCTAATTAACTACTGTTCTATGATAACAAATTTCAACAGAATCAAACCGACCAGAACTGTAACTGTAGAGAGAACACGTGTAAGGCTTAGTTCCTCATATTTTGAGCTTGTGGTTCAAGAAAGCAATGACCAAATTTTGATTAGCCACCTCCACTTTACAAAAAAAAATTTACAAAAATCCATTAATTCAAAATACATTCATCAACTCAAATATCCAATATCTGCTTTATCCAGGTAGGTAAAGCAGATCAGACATGCTAACTAAGAAAAAAACCAACATGGGAACATTTGCCTTTGTTAAGACTTGATCCTTCTGAAGAGGGCCGTCTCTGCTTAGCAAAAGCTGATTTTGATCACATGAGATTACAACTCCAGAATTATAATTTTCCATTTCTCAAAGAGAAGCTGGGAATCTGGGAACATTTTGCGTGTCATCTTCCTATTTTAAAATATTGGCAACTGATTCGATTTTTAAAAAATACTGAACTAGAAAGTGCATATAGTCTGGTTAGGAAGCAACTGCCATAGGTACTTAAGAGGCGTGACTACCTGTCTTTCTCTAAGGTATTGATTATTAAGATAAAATGGGCTATGAAGATGGTGGTAGACTAGACAAGATGAGAAAAGAACCTGACTTAAAAGAACTCTTACCACCTATGGGTTTGTGAATGACTGCCACTATAAGCCTATCTAGTTATTGCAAAACTTTCTAGGAAGAAAACCCATATTATCTATGACATGCTGCTGCTGGCTTATTTGAGACAGTTATTGGAAACAGCCTTGCCATGATGTATTTAAATATGTCTCTTGACCTATTTTTATATTCTTGCACTGAAAAGTTAAACTGCTAACTTAAGAGCCTTAGCATGTTATTTTCCAATAAAATACACTTTTACAAGTAGCCTTCTATGCCAGTTTCCTTTTTATGGGATCATTTCCATCGTACAGAGGACCTGACTAATCTTCAGACAGTTGAGATGGAAAAAGTCTTTCACGCACTGGAGTCCAGGAGTGATGCTTCTGTCACCTTGGAAATCACTTACACTTACAGTGTATGCATGTTCTCTGACCTTAACTTTTCCCTTTTATGGGAATAGTATTGTATCAGTTGTAAAAACAAACAACACTGAACAAAGCTACTAACAGAGCTGGGGGAAAAAATGAGCACAGTGATTTGGATTCTTTGCTGTAGAAATTATTTCCTTTGCACCTTTCCAGGTCATTATTCACTCCACATGCATCTCCATTACGAGAATACTGTTCAGATATTGAGCTGTCTAGCTTACAGAAAAAGTAGAATAATATGCTTTTTACTGTCTTGGATATTGTGCCACCTTACTCAAATTAATCTATGCTGGCCTAAAAGCCCCACAGTGTTGATTGAGGTAAGAGAGTAACATAATATTAGCTGATCAAAATGGAAAGCTACTGAATTAAAATTATTTGGTATTGGTTCCCTTACACAAAATTATTTGACATGTTGAAATGGTCAGGGTTTATACACTTTTTATTTTATGGTAATAAAAATCAAAGAAACAAAGAAAAATCTAAGCCTTCCTTGAGGTTTTAAACATGCTCAAAGTGATTATACAACCCATCCCAGGCTAGATCAAGGTCAGAGAAGTCCTAAGTGATGGCAACAAGTAAGAAGGCCTCTCTCTGCAAAACCCTATTACAAAAGAGACAACAGAATTATCTTAAAATTGCAAAACAGCCAATGGCCCCTTTGAAAATTTCTAAAGCAAAGAGTGCATTTAAGAAAGTTTTAGCTATTTCAGGCATGAGTGAAACATCTGATGATTAAACCACCATTTCAAGTGTGTGCATAAAGGGCAGGAAAAGCTATAGAACTATTATACACTCTGTGATTCCTTTTCCTCTAACAATAACAATGAAAAGAAATGACAACAAAGTGGCAACTGCAAACGTGCAGAAGAGACCAACTTGCCTGTTTTCAGGTCATTCGAGATTCTGACCAACCATGTTTGTGACCCTGAATCCAGTGAAAGGTCCCAGGGTCTATAAAAAAATGTTGCCAAATGGATTTACAGTGTTCTTAGGCTCCCATTTAGAAATGATCGATCTCATTGGCTTTTATCTGACTCCTCAACTTCCTCCACTCCCACATTCACTTTGTCCCCAAGAAATGTTATCTGTATTGCTACCACCTTAGCCCAAGCTGCCCTCAGCTCTTGCCTAAACTAAGGCAATTATCTCCTAACTGGGTTTTCTGCTTCTCTCTTATCTCTGCAAATAAGTCAGATTTTTTTTTTCAATTGAGGTGAAATTCATGTAATATAAATTAATCATTTAAGTGTACAATTCAGTGGTATTTAGTATTCATATGTTATACAAACATCAGTTCCCAAAACATTATCCTCAACCCAAGGAAACTTTATACCACTAGCTGTCCCTCTGCATCTCCTCCCTCCCCTCTGCCCATGAAAACCACTAATCTGCTTTCTGTCTCTAGATTTACCTAGCCTGGATATTTCATATAAATGAATCACAAAATACATCACATTTTGTATACTGTTTCTTTCTCCTCTTTTCAAAGTTCATCCATGTTGCAGCATGTATCAGAACTTCATACCTTCATGTTACTGAATAATATGCCATTATATGCACATGCCACACTTTGCTTATCCATTTGACAGTAGATAGACCTCTGGGTTCCTTCTGCTTTTGGTCATTATGAATAGTTCTGCTATGAACATTGGTGTAAAACTTTTTGTTTGAATACCTGTTTTCAATTCTTTTGGGTGAACTGAAATTCCTGGGTTATATGATTTAACTTTTTAAGAAACTGCCAACTTTTTTTCATAGCAGTGACATCATTTTACATTCTCATTAGCAATCTATAGTGGTACCAATTTCTCCACATCCTCACCAACATGTGTTATTTATTTATTTTTAAATCATTGCCAGAAAGATCTTTTTATAGCTGTAGTTCAAATGATGTAACTCCCCTCCACTAGCTTGTTATCATTTAGAGTAAAAATTAGAATTCTTACAATGCCTACAAGGCCCTAATTGACATAGATCATGACTCCCTCCCTCATCCCATCTCCCACTACTTGTCTTCTTTCTTCCTTCATTATACATCTTGTCAATCCTTAAAAGTACCATACTTGCTCTCACCTCAGGGTCTTTGCACTTGCTGTTGCCTCTAGAATGTACTTTTTGAAAATCTCTACATTCTACTCCTTTATTCAAGCTTCAATTCAAATGGGATCTCTTTTAAAATGTTTGCCCTGAACAAACCAGCTAAAGCAGCACAAACCCACTGCCTGAGCCTCAGCTTTTAGAAAATAAAATTTGATTCAAGAGTGCTAAAACACATTGGGGAGTGGGGTGTTTTTGAAATTCTACAGATTAAGAATGAGCATAAAAGGGAAGTGAAATGATAGAATAAGAGAACATATGCCAACAAGCTATAATGTTGAGCTGACCCAGTTTCTCAAAAAAAAAAAAAAAAAAAAAGACATCACTTGATGTTAGAGTTCCCAGAAAGGCTATATAAAATGACTGAGTTTTCTAACAGTCTGTCACTACAGGGAACAGGGAGAGAAAGAGTATGTAATTTATCTTCTAACTGTCCAACCTTCTGTCATTATTTGAAGTCTACCTAACAAGATTTTTTTCTTTCTACAATTGTGATAAAATACATAATGAAATGTATCATCTTAATCATTTTTAGATACACAGTTCAGTACTGATTGTGCAACCAGCCTCCAGCACTCTTGTCTTCTTGCAAAACTAAAACTCTATACCCACGAAACAACCCCATTTTGCCCTTTACCCGGTTATTCTGATTTCTGTCTCTATGAATGTGCCTACTCTCGGTACCTCATATAAGTGGAATTATATAGTGTTTATCTTTTGTGACTGACTTGTGTTGTAGCTCATGACTATTACCTTATTGGTCAAGGCTGGCTAGTATTCCATTATTTTGTTTATCAACTCATCTGCCAATGGAACCTTAGCCTGTTCCCATCTCCTAGCTATTGCAAATAATGCTGCCATAACAGGGTATACCAATACCTCTTTAAGACTTTGCTTTAAATTCTTTTGGGTACATACCCAGAAGTAGAATTTCATATGGTAATTCTATTTTTAATTTTTAAGAGATTGCCATAGTGTTTCTACAGCAGCTGTACCATTTTACATTCCCACCAACCATGCACAAGGGTTCTAATTTCTCAACATTCTCAACAGCACTTGTTATCACACTTCCATGTTGTGTAAAGTGGCTCTTCCGAGAAGCCACAGGACAAGTCAGAGACTTCAAGCACCCATTCCAGGTAGTAAATGGATAGCGGCCTCTCCTTTCTAGCTGGCACCATACACATAATCTCCTTAGGCTATGGTGGTAGCTTTGGTAGCTTTATGTGTCTAGAGATGATGCAAGTAATCTCTAGATCCAATCCAGACAGTAAAATCAACACCCAGAGTGAATATACAGGTAGGTAAGCTAGGCAGACCAAAGATAGTGTATAAACTTGGTCTACCATAGCCATTTATCCTGCTTTGTTTCCTTCAATGTATTTCCCAATATTTAAAACTTAGTGCTTAAGCATATTTATTTTCTTCTTTTCCTCCTTCTCTAAAATATATAAGTTTCATGAGGGCAGGAAATTTATCTTGTTTAACTCTGTATTTCCAATGCTTAGAACAATCCCTGACACATGCTAAGGAGATGCAAAACTATTTATAGAATTAAAAGTTAATAATTTAACTTCTGCTTGGCCTAAATTCAAATTTACCTAAGCCTTTTCTTTTACTAGTAAAGAAAATTTCTCAGAATTTTGGCTGTCTGAGAAAATTGGATGCAAGATTTCTACTTCCAATTAGGATGTAGAGTAACACGAGAGATTATTTATTCCTCCAACCTTCACAAGAACAAATCAGGAAAGCTACAAAAACATAGTTTGAAATAACTGAGGATGCAAAGAATCAAAAGGGAACTAAATTTAATGAAGTAAAAATACCTTCTGAGGACAGAAGAGAGCCACAACTGCTTTTATCCCTAGAGAAACAGTGAGAGAAGCAATCAACCACAGGCAGGAATCAGAAGAAACCAATGGAAATTTTAATGGCTGCATGTGGACTAGCATGACTGACTAGAATGCTGGAAGCCCTGCAACAAAGCAAATCTCTCCCATCTACCAGCTCTTTGCCTTGGCTCTTCACCAAGTGCACAGGGTTTATGTGTGCCAAGGCCAAGGACAGAATTGCTGAGGAAGCCCTCTGAAGTATACAGAGACTTCTAAAAGTGCAAGGCAAAAAAGGCCTGCTGAAAGCTTGGTATGGCAAGTTGAGACAAATCTCTCTGAGCATAATAGGATTTCACAAGAATTAGGCAATAGCAGACAAAGGCAGAGATTGAGGCAGGAGAGCAGAGAGATTCCTCCAAGGTACAAGGCATCCCTCTGAAAGGCTGAGGAAGAGAATCAGGACAAAGAGGTTTTTATAAGGGGTAAAAGTTCAAAGTGGGACTGGAGAGCAGAAGGAGTAGACCAGCTCCCATAAAAGCTACCACCTTAGCTATAAAGCAGAAAAATATTTCCTGGGTTTCGCAGGCATTGAGATCACAAAAGCTACTGAAGAGAAAATCCTGATTCTATCCTCACAACAACAGAAGTTTATAGTGAGCTCAGTCTAACCAAAACTGCAGACAAAGCTGAAATCCAAATTAACTATAGATTAGATTAACTCAGCATGTCAGATATACAACAGTAGATGTATGCCCTTTTATGGTCATTTCTTTTATTCTCTACTATACTTTACACAAGATATGCAACATACAATTTAAAAAGTTATGAAAAATGTGAAAAAGCAAGATAATATGACCCATGGCCAAGACAGGAAACTGTCAATAGAAACAGACTTAAATTTTCTCAGGATAAATTTGTTAGAGGATATAATTGAAAAGATGATCATGTCACTAAATAAATGCAGAATTTCAGCAGAGAAAAGGAAACTATAAAAAAGAATAAAATAAAAATAAGAAATATGCTATCATGAATTAATAATTAAGTCCATGGTCTTATCAATAGACTAAATGTAGCAGAAAAGGTGATTAGTAAACTTGGAGCCTCTGTACTTGCTCTTCCTTATGACTAGAATGCTCTTCTCTATGCCAAGTGACTCACTTCCTTCAGTCCTTGTCTCAAATGCCATTTTAACACTGAAGCAGAGCCTCCCAAAACCTGACCCCTTCATTTTTCTCCATAACATTTCTTATATCTGAGGTTATATATACAGATGCAGAAAAAAATACACATATAATTACTTATTTTAAAATCTATTTTTTTTTCTCATTCAGAATGTAAGCCTTTGAGTTAAGGGACTTTGTATTGTTTGTTGCTGTATTCCTAGAATCAAAATTCTCCATTGAGATTGCAGTAGCTGCTCAATTGATATTTGTGAATTACTGAATTTATGAATATATGAATTAAGCCAGGTAGATTAACTGGGATCTGCTACAGTAGAATGTATACAGCACAGTGTATTTGATAAGAAAAGCACAAAGTGACAGTTCAGCAGTTTGCTGTAGTCAAACTTTAGAAACCAATAAGAATAATTTTTGAGTAGTGGCTCAAATGAGCAATTCTGTAAGGATAATTCAATAAGGACAATTCTGATGGCAGAGCAATAGAATAGATTTGTCAGGGAAGAAAATCAAGATGAAGGAAACCAATTAAAAAGTTATTTCTAAAACAAATGCCAAAGTTGATGGGAGCCCGAACCAATAATGAAGTATGTAATGATATGAAGCATTAAACTTTTTAAAGATATGTTGGAGGAAGAATCAGCAGGTCTTTGTAATAACCACAGTTGATGGTGTGGAGGTGAAGACAAGTGAGTTCTAAGACAACACTGAGGTTCCCAGTTTCAGTGGGAAACTGCAATGACCTGACAAAGATAAGAGAGACAGAAGCAGGATCAAGATTGTTGGGGGACAATAATGCCTCATTTCGGTCATCCTGAATATGTCAGATGACTCTGTCTAAGAGGTAACTGAAGATACAGAAAACAGAAAAAAAAAAGTTATTAAAGTGGTCAAAACTAGAAATCGTAATTTAGGAATCACCCCACTCTAGGTAGTATTTGAAGCAGTGAGATGTGTGTCTCCTCGTGCTCTTCCCATGCGGTCCCATGTGCATGCTATTTTTCAAAGATCTCTCTCTCTCTCTTCATATAAAACATTCATTTCCTTGATGGTAGGAACTGTGTCTTACACTTTATGTACTTTTCTCTACACCAAAGATTCCCTTAATTAGAGCAGCGTTCGACAAACATGATTCGTTTGTCATGTTATTAATATCTTAGAGCACAAAGTATTATATTCTCGATTCTGATCTATGTTCATTTTTATACCTCTGGAAATGAATGTATGAAATAGTTGATATGGACAGTTAGTGTGAATGAAATTTTTTTAATGATGTTATTTTTTTGATACATTTTAATGATTTCAAAGCAACAGAAAGAAAAATAAACACTGGACTGGAACTTGAGAGATTAGCATTTGAATGTGAGACTCTAACTACTCATGTTGTCTAAAATCAGTAACTTAACCTAGATATCAATGCTTTTATTTATTCTCATCTCACACTTACACTGAGTTGAAAATATAATGAGCTTGAGCTCTTTATAGGTCAGGTAATATTTCAGATCATAACAGTTGCAATTAATAAAACAATTTCCTGTCTTAAGTTATCAGTTAAGTCTTCTTTTTTAAGTATGATTCTTAATGATAGCACCTTTTGAAAAGTGCTATGCTAATAATTATGTGGAAAATCGAAGATCAAAATCTTAGTTTTTTAAGCTATAGGTAACTTAGATTGGAACTGCGTATATTTGAATGACCATTTTAGTCCCCCAGTAACTTGCACCAATATTTAATATAAAATTATTTAAACTGTTATGTAAAAATATGACGTAGTCACTTAATAATAATGTAGTTCCTAAATTCTAAGACCCAAGCAATTCTAAGATGCATTAATAGCATTATAGAAACATTTTGGAAAGAACACAAATTTTCACATTAAACATACATGTCAATTTTAAATGAGAAAAAACTAGTGCAATTTAGAATGAAAGCAATATATTAAAGTATCATTTAGAAACTAGAAAGGCTCTGTTCTCCATTCAAATGTAAGCTTTATTGAACATAATCAGCAAGCTGAGCGAACATGTCCCATAGGTGTGTGCCCATAGATGCTACTCTCCAGTCTCTTTAAACCCGCTGATGGAGTTCACTCACTTCTGCTTGCTTCTAGATAAGATAAGAGCCTATAGGCCACAAGCATTCTGTCAATTCTTTAGCTAAAAAGTCCAACCATAGTCTAAACTTGGTTGTAATATCTCCTCTCCTTGAGCAAGCCTTGGCTAAAAGGCAACTCCTTTCAGAAGTACTCGCATCACTGTTCATGCAACCCATAGGGTCTAGGTGGTGGGAAAGGAAAGAGAAATAGGAAAGTTCTCACTTAATTAGACTTTTAAATAGCTTTGTGTTCTCTGGGCCTGCCAGATGTTTAAAGTTGATTCTTCCACTCTTGAGTCATTTTGTGTCTTCAGAAATCTCCCAACTGAGATCATTCTGTTGTTCTTTCCCAAGACCGTAGGAATCATTATTCCTGTTGCTCCCACTCAGCCCATTAATGTTGAGCTATTCACCATACACACACTCTCTCTGGGAAGCTCATAGAACTTTCAAGAAAACTGTTTGGCTGGATTTTTAATGGCCCCATTCTAGTTCTCGCATTTGGCAGCCTCTGATCCACAGGTAAAATTCATTTGCCCTTTGTCCAGAGAAACTCAGACAAACCCACACCTAGTCATAGCAATTTCACTGGCAAAGCAGCTATGAACAGACACCAGTCCTCTACCTGTAACTACAGGAATCTCATCTCCAAATCTTCATGGTCCTGATGAAGTGCTCTTCATTAGCCATATTCCCAACCCCCTGCCAAGGTCAAGGGCAGGAATCACTATACAGCTTACACCCAAGGAATTCTCTTCACCAAGTCCTAAAACATCTCCCACAATCTAAGTCTTGTATTACCCTTTTTGGATGAAGGCATCTGAAAGCTGTGAAGCCTTTTAATTTCTTTCATTTGAAAATTTACATCCCAATTGTGCACTCACATTAGAAATCTCTGTTCTACCTTAATTCCTCAGCTGAAACTTTCAGCTTCAGAAAGATAAACATAAAATTATATATTATCCTAATGTCATTCTTAAATATTTCATTGGGGCAATTTTTGTTTTCTTCCAACTTACTGTTTTCTTGACATTCTACTGCATGAAAAAAGAAACCATAAAGAAATAAAGGAGATAAATACAGTTTAAAAATCAATAAAACCTATGATTTCAACATAATAGAAGAGTTTGAGAAATTGTACAGGGTCAAGTCTCTGTGGTATTGCTCATTTAGAATGTTGCACTAGAGTATAATTCAGGCTTTCTTTAAACCAAATGCAGGTTTAAAAGGAAGTTTACTTTCAATGTTTAGGTACTGAAGCTGTGTGAGGGGAAAAGATAATATCTTCTGATAAATTGTACTTAGTTGCATAAAAGGCACTCAGTGAAGTCAATCACAAATGTTAAAAAAGATGTGCAACAATTTATCACAAAACCTTCTACATATATCTGATATGAAAAATTAAAGAACTGATTATGAGAGAAATGAATACAGAAATAAATATTGGCCATATCTGCCTTAGTACTTAACCCATACAATAGTTGTAAGATTGAGTGAATACAATTAGCCAATGTGGAAATCTACATAGTTTTAGAATTATCAGGATGGATTACATCATAGTGCAGTGACAAATAAACCCCAAATCTAATTGACTTAAAAAGTGAACAAAGATTCTTTTCTTGCATACATCAAATATCCACTGGGATCCAACAGGGAGGCCCTGGTCACTCAGGAATCATTCAGTAATTATGGAATAGTAATAATTCAGGAATAATTCTGACTGATTGAAGCAAACACCATCTCCAATATTGTCAAGTGTTGTGCCTAAGGGAAAGAGCTCCAGAGAGTAATTAAATTCTCCAACCAGAAGTGATACATCAATTTCTCTCATGATTTGCCATCCAGAGAAAATAACAAAATGCCATCAACAATAAGGGGGCCTGGAAATAGAAATCTACCACATGCTTAAAAGTCAGGGAGCCAAAAATATTCACTAAAGAGCATTAAGGATGACCAGAGCTTTGGAGGCAGGCTTTATCCACATGGCAAGCAAGATGGTCACTGATTATTCATGGTTACATCCTACCAGTTTAACAACAGCATCAGGAAAAGACAATGCTTCCTCATATGTCTGCCTAACAATGAAGATTCATAATATTATGTAAGCTTTTGTCAACTATGTATTCCCTTTGGACAGACTCAGTCACATGACTACTTCTTCATATGATGTTCTGTCAATCACATAGCTCTATTTCCCATGACCTAGTACACAGGACCCAGGCTGGCCAATCAGAGCTCCCCATGGTAGAACACAGTTATTCATTCTGAGATAGTGACAGGAATCAAGTTAGAACAGTCAAAATCATTTGCAGGACTTTCCTGATGCCATCTAAGAAGCCCTGTTGCTTCTCTGGTATGACTAGCTGTCAAGATAAAATAATTCTTAAAATGATGGCAGCTATTTTTGACTCACATAAAAAAAGCCTGTCTGAGCATAAAACCAACCAAGAAGAATAAAGAGCTAGCAAAATATGTAAATAAACAAACACACACACACACATTCTTGATGACATTGATTAAGCCCTTTCATCCAATTACTTTTAAAATGAGCTCCACTCTTTTCCTTGAAGTGACACATTTACATTTTTTTCCTAGTTTGCCTTAAAAAACAAAAATAGAAGCCACTCTTTACGCTGTTCACTAGGGGAAAAAAAAATTTTCTGTGATCTGTATAAATTCAGATCTAAACATACCCCTTGGAAACAATTCTGAGGCATTATATTGATCATTCCTCTGGACCTTGTTACCTTAAGAAGATAAACTATTCCATGTAACTAGAAATAGATTTTGGGGTCAGTTTTGTCCAATTGTCCCTAGTAACAGGACCATTACTAATGACAGTAATGACTTCACCTTGTTCAGAAATTCCAGTTCTTATGTAACCTAAGCCTATAAACTAGCGAAATATTTTCTCCTAAAAAATAAACTCTGATAAAAATAATCTATTTCTCAAATGGCAGCACTTTTTCTGTGTTCTTCACTTTTAGAAATGGAGCAATGTTATATTCAACATTCCAAACATTTTACAATACTGCCATCTCACTTTTGGGGACCTTAGTCACTAAAGAAATCATCTTACCATATCTGAATTTATGCTTGAAGATACCAATAAATTCTAGTTTATTACCAGTTATATAATGTGCAGCTAACATTATAAATGTAAAATAAAATGGAGTCTTTAGTTATTGCACAAGTTTTTTTCCTTTTGGTCCCTTTTCCCTTTAATGTCAGCAACAGTAGCTAGTTATCTTCAGCATACTAGCACCAAAGATCTTTAGTTATAAATAATGTGTATTTGTTGATTGTCAGCCACTTGTTTCCATGCATTTACCTATAATCTCAAACTTATTTTCTAAATCATTGATAATGATATTGATAATCCCACTTTATAGCATAATGTATAAGAGTGTACACTCTGAAATCAGTTTAGAGTTTAAATCCAAGATTTATTACTTGTAAATTGTGTGACCTCATGGTAATTACTATACTTTTCTGTGCCTCCACTTTCTCTTCCATGAAATGGAAATGAAAATATCTTACTCATAAATGTTTGTGGCAAATAATCTATTAAAATGTTAAAACAATATGTGACATATAAGAGAATAGGAGATCAAAATATGTTATTATTCATTATAATTCTCAGTATTATTACACATTCAGGAAGACCACATATCTTCAAAATGACATTCACCTAAGGCTTACATATTTTCTTAAAAATCTTCCCACAAAATTACAGGATTTGTGATTATTATTTAGAGATCTTTAGAGATTAATAAGTTTGTGGATTCTAAAGAGCACAATAAAAAATGTCAGAAAATCATATATGAAATTAACTATAAAGAGTGTACTAGCTCTTTAAACAAAGCGACCTCCCTCTTTCCCTTCATTTCTTCCCACTTTCCCTTGAATCCTCTCCACCTCCCTCTTCAGTACCTCATCTCAGTAGGGTTTGCTTTCAAGCTTCAGAGATTACAAGAAAAGAAACTATAGATCAATATCTTTTATTAATATAAATGCAAAACTCCTCAACAAAATATTATAAATCAAATCTAGCAACATATCAAAAGGATTATGATACACCAAGACCAAATTTAATTTATCTCAGGAATGCAAAATTAGTTCACCATCTGAAAATCAACTCATGTAATATGCCACATTATCAGAAAATTCTCAGGAATCTAACTTAAAAAAAAAAACCCTATTAGAATAAAGCTGTTCAGCAAGTTTGCAGGTTATAAAATCAACTTACTAAAATTTATTTTTTTTTCCATACAGCAGCACTAGGCAAACTGAAACAGAAATTAAGAGCTCTATTTAGTCTCAAAAACACTAAAAACTAATTTTAGCAAAAGTGCAAAAACTTACACTCTAAAAACTACTAAGACTTTGGAAAGAATTTAGAGAAGACAAATAAATGGAAGATATCAGAAGACTTAAAATTGTTAAGATGGCAGTACTTTACCCAACTTGCCTGTGAGTTCAACACAATCCTTAACTATATTCCAAATGATTTCTTTTATAAACTGCCAAACTATTCCCAAAGCTTATATAGACATTCAAGAAACACAGAACAGTGTAAGCAATCTTGAAAAAGAAAAACATGGTTCTTTAACCCATTTAACCCTCACTGCATTTTTCAGTCTTTCTCAACATATTGCAATTCAGAGCAATAGACATAATTTTACAGATTTAAGTAGCTTAGCAACCCCCAAATGACAAAACTCTTAAGAAAATCCTGCCCAGACACCTCATAACAATTGTTGAAAACCAAAAATGCAAGAAAATGGTCAGAGGAAATAACATGTTACACAAAAGGAAAAATTCATATAATTGGAGATTTTCTGAACAAAAACCAGAAGCAAAAACCAGACAGAAAACAAGACACTTGCATTACTTTTTTATTGCTACTGTAACAAATTGCCACAAACTTAGTGGCTTTAAAGAACATGAATTTCTTACCTTACAGTTTTATAGTTAGGACTTCAACATGGCTCTCACTGGGCTAAAATCAAAGTGTCTGAAGGGCTGCATTCCTTTCTGGAGGCTCTTGGGGAGAATCAGTTCCTTGCATTTTCAGCTTCTAGAGGCTGCCTCTTTTGTTTCAGAGACCCTTTCTTCTAGTTTCAAAGCAAGCAACATAGATCTCTCTACTATTTATTTACAGTCAGGTCTCCCTCTGACCACAGCTAGAAAAGGTTTTCTACTTTTAAGGATGCATGTGATTAAATTGAGCTCACCCAGATAATCCAGGATTCTCTCTCTCCACCTAAAAATCCTTGTATTAAATTGTAAGGTTGTAAATAAATAACTTATTCACAGGTTCTCAGCATTAGAGTGTGCACATCTTTGAGGGACTGTTTTTCCTGCCTACTACAATAGGAAATTGTGAGTTTTAAAGTTCTGGGGGGTAAAAAGGTCAACCCAGATTTCTATATCCAGCAATATATATATCTATCTATATATATCTATCTATATATATATCTATATATCTATATCTATCTATATCTATATATCTATATCTATATCTATAGATATATAGATATAGATATAGATATATTCTTCAAGAATAAGGCCAGAAAACAAAATAAAAGTGATAAAGATTAGAAAGAGAGAGAGAGACAGACAGAGAGACAGAGAGAGACAGAGAGAGAGACAGAGAGAGGAAGGAAGGAAGGAAGGAAGGAAGGAAGGAAGGAAGGAAGGAAGGAAGGAAGGAAGGAAGGAAGGAAGGAAGAAAGAAGAAAGAAAGAAAGAAAGAAAGAAAGAAAGAAAGAAAGAAAGAAAGAAAGAAAGAAAGAAAGAAAGAAAGAAAGAAAGAAAGAAAGAAAGAAAGAAAGAAAGAAAGAAAGAAAGAAAGAAAGAAAGAAAGAAAGAAATAAAGAAAGAAGGAAGGAAGGAAGGAAGGAAGGAAGGAAGGAAGGAAGGAAGGAAGGAAGGCAGGCAGGGAGGGAGGAAGGGAGGGAGGGAGGAAATAGAGAGAGATAGAGAGAGAGAGAGAGAGAGAGAGAGAGAAAAGAAAAGAAAAGAAAAAAGAAAAGAAAAGAAAGGAGGGAGGGAGGGAGGGAGGGAGGAAGAAGGAAGGAAGGAAGGAAGGAAGGAAGGAAGGAAGGAAGGAAGGAAGGAAGGAAGGAAGGAAGGAAGGAAGAGGAAGGAAGGAAGGAAGGAAGGAAGGAAGGAAGGAAGGAAGGATGGAAGGAAGGATGGAAGGAAGGAAGGAAGGAAGGAAGGAAGGAAGGAAGGAAGGAAGGAAGAAGGAAGGAAGGAAAGAAAAAGAAAGGAAGAGAGGGAAAGAAAGAAAATGGTCTCTATTTGCAGATGACATGATTGTATAGATAAAAAATCCCAAGAAAGTTATAGTAAAAAAACTGAGTTTTCACAGGATATAAAACAATATACAAAAATCAATCTTTATGTCATCAATGAACAATTTGAAACTCAAATTTCTTAAGTATAATTTATAATAAGCTATAAAAATGATTTCTGTATTTTGACAAAGTTTGACAAAATATGAGTGGGCTCTGTGTACTAAAAACTATGAAACACTGATGAAAGAAATCAAAGGCCTAAAATAAGGAGGCAATGGTCCAAAATCATATATTTGAAGGCTCAATAATGTTAAGATTTCAGTTATCCCAAGATTGATTTATAGACTTAATGATATATGAATCAAAATCTAAGTAAGATTTTTGACAAGCTTATTCTATAATGAATGTACAAAGAAAAGGAATTAGAAGACAAAACAATTTTGAAAATATAGGAAAAAGTTGGAGGACTTAGGCTTCTCGATTTCAGGGCTTACCATAAGGCTACACAACTCAAAACTGTATTGCAATAGAGAAAGGATAGATGGATAACCACATATATAAATGGAACTGACTAAAGAAGCCAGAAATAAAGCCACAGTAATATAATCAATTGATTTTTGTCAAAATTAGAAAGTCAGTTCAGCGGAAAAATAATCTTTTCAACAAACTGTGATGGAATAATTGGATGTTTATGTCTCATATTTTATGTGAAAATTTAACTCAAAAAATCAGACATCTAAAAACAAAACACAGAACTACAAAATGTTAAGGAAAAAATGAAGACCTTCATAACTTTAAGTTAGGAAAGTGTTCTTAAATACAATACTGAAAGTATAATCCATAAAAGTGAAAATTAGTAAATTAGACTAAAACTTTGATCTGTGAGAGACCTGTTAAAAGAATGAAAAGGTAAGCAATGGACTGAGAAAAATAATTGCACATCTGATAAAAGACGTATGATTAATATATAAGAAATTCTCGAAACTCAATTAAAAAAAACAACAAAAAATGGGCAAAATAGTCAACATATATTTCACCAAAGAAGATATAAATGTGGAAAAATAAGCATATGAAAAGATGCTCAACACCATTACTCTTAAGGAAATGCTAATTGAATACACAGTTAGATACTACTTCATACCTATTAAAATGGCTGGAAAAAAAATACGATATCAAGCACTGGTAAAGAATCAGAGCCATTGGAACTATCATTGCTGGAAAGGTATAAAATTTTACAGTCACTGGGAAAAGTTTGGCAATTTCTTATAAGGATAAATATTCAATTACTATACGATTCAGCAATCCCACCCCTAAGTATTTACCTTAGAGACATGAAAAATTATATTTATACAAAAACATGTGTGAATGTTTACAGCAGTTATTTTCATAATTACCCAAAACTGGAAATAATGTAATGTCTTTGAGCAGAAAAATGGGTATATCAGCTATGTTATAGCCATGCAATGAAATGTAACTAATTATAAAAGAAATAAGCCATGGTTTTATTTACATAACATTCTGGAAAAGGCAAAATTATGGGGATGAAGAACAAACCAGTGGTTCCTAGAATTGAGGATAAGGGGTGGCTTGACTAAAAAAGGGCACCATGAAGATGTGATATAACTATTCTGTATCCTAATTAAGGTGGTGGTTATGCAACTCTATACATTGTCAAAACTCAAACAGTATATCAATAAAAATAAATTTCAAAGTATGTAAAAAAATAAACATTGACAAAAAGAATCATGAATGGCTTTTCTTCATTGAGTTTCCATTTGTATCATTTTTAGGACATTTGTAATATTCCATTGCAATAGTGTATCATAATTTAACTTAAGTTCCTATGATTTGACATTAAATAAATAGTAAAAGTTCCATCTATTTCTAACTGGGTCTATCAGCTATCCACACATATACACACTTCCATGCACATACTCACCCAGAGACATGTACGAATACACATATTCAAACAGAGATGAAATTCTTTAACGTAATCTACATGGTGCTGTATCATCTGGGCCCATCTTTCCTGTCTCTTCTTTGGAAGTTCTTTCTTTGCTTAACAAGTAAAGCATTGTCTTCCTGGCATATTCTAGCCCATACTGTTTCCTTGAAATTTTATTTGCTTAAAGACTGCTGTTTGATTAAGTAATTCCCATATATATTTTCACCCTTCCCTGTGTTTTTTTGTCAGGTGCTCATCATAAGTGCAATTAATTCCTATTTTTGTGACGATCTGTTAGATGTTTCCCTCCCTTCTCCACTCTTTGAAAGTTAGAACCATGATGGCAGAGAGTGTATCTGTATTGATCTCTGCTATATTCCCAGGAAAAAGCACTATACCGGGTTAGAATAGATACTCAGTAAAGATATGTTAAATTAATGAATATATGAAAGATATATCCAATATTTATTATCTCATAGGCATGATGCATATAGTTCACAGATGATATAAATACTTTATATGTTGGGCTAAAAGCAAGTTTTAACATCTTTTTCCAAGTGAAATATAAATGCCTAACCTCAAAAAATGGCATAATGTATACCAGCAATTCTTCAACTGTTAGGTCTCAGGATTTCCTCCAAACTCTTAAAAATCATTGAAGAACTCAACTTTTATGTAAGTAATACCTTTAACTAGCATAATTAGAAATTATTTTATTGGATATTTATTTAAAAAAAATAACAGTGAAATTATTTGTAGTAACATAACTAACATTTTTATTAAAAAATATATAGTGAGAAAAGTGTCATTGTTTAAAATTTTACAAATTCTTTTAATGTCTGGCTTAATAAAAGACAACTAGATTCTCTACTTGCTTCTGTGGACAACCTGTTATACCAATTCCATTACGTACACATAAGTAAAGGACAGTGAAAAAGGCAAACTACATCTTAGAAATACTATAGAAAAAGTTTTGACCCACGGATTCCTTGAAAAAATTCTCTATACCACATTTTGAAAATTACTGGTGTAAAGAGATCCCAGATAAATGCTTTATCTAGAAAACATATATATTTACATGTGTGTATACATATGTGTGTATATATATATTTACATGTGTGTATACATATGTGTGTATATATATACACACATATGTATACATATATATGTATATACACACACATATATATATATAAATAAAATTAAAATATTACTATGTCTGTTGATTGAACACTTATTCACACCCAAATGGTACTTTGAAATAAAATCACCGTTCGAAGGTAAACTAAAAAAAAGTCAAGGCCCAAATAGAAGCCTCATCTTTCCAACTTCAATTTCTTCATTTGTATTTTCTTAATTCTTTGAAGAACTCTTTGTTTTATTTAAATCCTATATTAACTTTTTCTTAATATTTTTTTGAAAAAGCAGTGTGTCAACTTCTCTTTAGAAGGGACTAACCTGCCAACAATTTCCAAATCTAAAGAAAAAAGTTAAGATAATAGTTTATAAACCCCACTACAAATTAGTTATACTAATTGGTCCCAAGACAAACCAATTAATTAATTGGTTTTTATTTCTAAGGCTTCCCAAGATATTCAAATTAGCAGCCAGCATTAAGAATCACTGTCTTTGTACCCCAAAGGCCTCAAACTCTGAATTTATTTCACCCCTTCCTAATGTTTCTACCTTCACATAAATAGCCCCAGCAAGGATTAAAAAATTTGAGCAATAGCAGCTCTCTCTACCTTCAGGTATGGTGGCAAAATATGTATTTTATCTAAGACTTATTTCAATCTTGGTAGTTAATACCTGTTTTTGTTGTTTTAAGATGGTAGCTTCTCTTATATCCACAGATTTCAGGCAGAACCAAGTTCATAAGTGCAGAAACTGTAGTTGCACAAGGGCTGGCACTCGGCAGCCTGGCACTTAGTTTACGGCTCTGCTATTACCATCTTGCAATTACTAAGAATTATTTAACAAAGGTCCCTACATTTCCAATTTTCACTGAGTCCCATAAATTATGTAGCTGGTCTGATTTCAGGCTAAATCATGAATTATAAAAATGTGAAGAAGCACAGGTTGACACTATTATTATGACAAGACAGACTTAGAATGGGCCTGCTACACAAAAAGTGATTCCAGTTATAAAATAAATAAGTCCTGGGGACATAAGATACAGATTGGTGATAATAATTAACAATACTGTGCTACATATTTGAAAGTGGCTAAGAGAGTTCATCGTAGAAGTTCTCATCACAAGAATAAAATTTACAATTGTGTGTAGCGATGAATGTTAACTAGACTTATTGTGGTGATTATTTCAGAATATATACAAATATTGAATCATTCATTATAAGGTACAGTGGAAACTAATAAAAAATTACATAGCAATTATATCCCAGTTTTAAAAGGGTATAATAAGAAAAAAAAAAGGAAAGAAAAGGCAATCTACCAAACAGGAGAAAATTTTGAAAAAAAGTAAAAATAAAAGAAGAGATTCATAATGTTTTTCTACATTCTTAATCCCTAGCTCTCTCTCTTCCTTCTTCTAAAAGCCCCAAGTCACATTTGATAACCCCTTCTCCATTTCAAATTCCTTTTCTTGGTCTAGGTTCTTTTTACCAGCAGGAATTATAAAAGGGATTATATCAGTGAGGTCCCTAACAAGAAGCGGATGGTCACACAAGTTAGGATAATTTGAGAGGGGTGTACAAACACAAGGAAAGGTTCTAGGAAAACCAGAAGGTGCTACTGAACTAACCAAGAATAAAGGCAACTACCTATAGAATTAGCAGGAGTCAAGTAGAGGAAGCTACCTTGAATAAAATATTGAATTTCAGTAAGAGGCCAGCCAAAGGCAACTTGAGTCAGAAAACACTTAGGCTTCATTCTTCTCCCTCCTGCTGACCTACAACCTTGGTGACCTATTGGCCAAACCCAACTAGAAGGTGGAAAGCAAAAAAGACCATACATTGAAGCCTTACAACTTCATTGTTTGGAGCATAGAAAGGTTAGAGAGTTGATCTTGAGATGAAAAGTAAAAATATTCATCATAGTCAACCGTTTTCTCCACTAAGCGTTTATTCTTGCCCTTGTCCAGGTGAAGAGTTCATGTCCCCTGCAGGAAAGGTTTAAAGTCCCCTGACAACCGTGTAACAAGGTGATGTCAATTCAGTCATAGTCTCATTTCAAACTTTATGTACAAGTCAATATTGGGGCTCTTCATATTAAGTAAAATAAAAAGTGAACAAATAAATAATTAGGTAACATAAATCATAGTTGCTTCTGTTGTTTTTTCTGTACTTGTTTCCTAAGACCTAAGTTTATAACTGAAGCTTCTTTCTTCTACTCCACAGACTTCATGCCTGTGGGAAATTAGTCAATGGTCTTATCTTTATTGGGTTGCCACATTTTTCTATCAGTTAGGACTATTAAGAAAGAGAGTATCAAAAGTCACTCCAGTGACTTTCCTGGATCCAAAATACGTCTTCTTTGCCACCACCATGGAAGAGCAATTCAATTTATCTCTAATAATTAGGATCAATTTCCCCCACTAATATAATACCATTATTCTCCACCTGTTGGTTCAGTGGCAGAAAAAGCCCAGTACATACATAGGAGCAGCTGAAGCTCCCATTTCATGGGAACTATATGTTACTGGTGGAAGCAATCTCCTTTGAGCACTAGGACCTCCAAACTCACTGAGCCTGGGGCCCAGCAAAGAGCAAACGAAAATGCTTACAATGGATTATTAGGTGTAATAATGAAAGCTGCTACTCTCATGTCTACCCTCTAGTTCCTGACCTATGCATTTTGACTACAGGGTAAAAAGGATGACAAATATGTATACGTGCATGCATATGTGTGTATCCATGTATGTATGTTCCAATTCTCTTTCTACTTATCTACTTTAAGTGAGGGATCTTGATAAAAGGATCTTATAAGGACTTTAATACCTATTGTATTTTCTGATGTATGTGTTTATGTTTATATAAGAGAGACAAACGAAGGACCCAAGCTGATCAAACCCATTTAAGATTAATGAGTTCACTTAAGATTTTTAAGGTTGTAATTAGCTTACAAATTTTTATGTTCCAAACACTGCACAACCAACAATGAGTTTTATAAGGTTTATTATATAGAGAAAAATCAAAAATAAGCAAATTGAGCAAGGAAATGAAAATACAACAGAGACTACACAGATTCCATTAAATGATTACAAGTTTATTAAAATTTTAAGTAGAGGAAATTTATCAAGTCACTAAGGTAATAAGACTTTCTAAAATATCGCTTTTGACGTGTATGTCTACAAGAGCCCATAATTTACACATATTTTTCTTTCAATATTAAATATTTGATTATATTCAAGAGCTAATAATGATTAAAATTACTTAAGCCTTTTTTCTTCACTTCCTTACTAAATTTTACTAAATTTGCTTTCTTTATGGTCTTTAGCCTTATATCTTACTTAGCATATCATCTTGAGCTCAGTACATTTTAATGAAAATGCCTGGTTTTATAAAGAAGCACGAAGAAATCTGTTAAATGTTATATTCCAGGAATAGTATCTGTTATGGCAGGCAAATGAACATAAATATGCTGGACTTTACATTGTAATTTCATTTTTATTTGACCAATGTAATGTCAGAAACAGGGAACAAGTATCTGAAATGGTTCATTTATTCATATATTCATTTAACCAATATTGCTGAGTACCTACTATGCACCACTTACTGTGGTAAACACTGTGTGGGCTGTGGGTAGAAATGCGGGTGATAAATAAAATGTAGTCTTAAATTTCCAGGGTCATATCATTCAGTATGAAGGATTCAACACATATATGATGAATGACTAATGACTAATTAATTATAAGAATGTGATAGCAATAATTTCACAGAAACAGTGTGCTATGGGAGTTCAGAATAAGAAGAGGTCACTTCTGTTTGTGGGTTTAAGAAAATTCACCTGCGGGGAGAAGTCTCCATCTGAGAACAAAGAGTCCCTGGCAGCTGGAAAATGGGCTGTGAATTACAAGATTGATGAGGCATAAATATTGATTCAAAGCCATTTGCTTTGAATTACATGTTAAAACTAAAAATGTATAAAATTATTCATGAAAAGAGTATAAAGATAAAAGAGTTCTAAGCCTTAACTTGGGATATATGGGCATTTGTTTGTTAAAAGGCTGGAGAAGTACTCCCCTAGGGATTAAATGATTAAGTAAAGGGCATTGAGAAAGAAAAGTTTAGAGATAATTCAAATAATATCCTATTATAAAAGGAAAGGTTTCAATGAGAATTTCAACTTGCCAGCCCCAACCTAGTGGCTTTAACATACAGCAACATGTGATAGGAAAGGTGCTGAACAGCAGCCATACTCATAGGAAATGTCTTGAATGCTCTGAACTCCTTTCCGCATTGCTGTTTATCTCACACTCTTTTGCACTGCTTATTTCCAGGCTTCTGGCTCTATTTCCCTTTCGGACCTACATCCAACCCTTAAAACTGACTCGTTTTTGAGCATTTCAGCATCTGCAGATCACTTATTAAGCATTTAGTGCACAAGAGACCACTGATTTTAGATTATTTTTAAGTCCTTTTAAAAACAATAAAGCAATATGATAAACTAGTACTACTACTACCAGAAGTCTAATAGTGATGAAGAGAAATTTTTCTTTCAGCAAATTTTCCAAAACTATACATGACCCAATGCTAAATAGCTTGAGGCATATGTCAGATTTTCTATTCTGTTTCAATTTCTTTTCTTCCTCTTTATTTCCATCAAATGTGAAATTCCAAGTTTACACATTATCATTAATGGCAGCAATGGCCCAACATGAGCATAGAAATTATGGAGAGATATCCTTATATTCTATGACTTTTCAAAAGTGCCATCAGATGCTAAGTTAATGAGCATACCACCCCCCCCCAAAAAAAATAGAAAAATTGCCAGTTTCTACTAGTGAAATAATAGAGACTGGTTTTCTACTTTGTGTTTTGATTACATTTTAATTACATTAGGGTTTTTTTTAAGTTGTAGTCTATAGTCATTTTAGATATTATTTGTAAAGATGTCCGATAATGTCACTGATTTTTTTTTTTCTTCAACGAAAAATGAAAGTCAAACTATAAAGAAGTGTCTACTCTTAACAATCAACTCATTTAAGGTTATAGTATCACAATGTGATCTTCATTACATATTCTGGTATTTTATCAGGTCTTCTAAACACTGACATTAAAAAATACTAATAGTGTTACTAGCATTACCATTGTTAAGAAAAAAAAATTTTAAATCATCCCTCATTTTAAAAATTCATGTGTGCTCTTTTTCTCTCCTAGCTAGAATATTCACATGCCTACATTGGATGAAAATAAACTTATTAAAAATGTCCCTTTCCTTCAGACTGACTCAGGGTCAGAATTAGTATTGTCGTTGCCAGCTGTTCTCTGTAAACAAACCAGTCTATGTTTGGACATCCAAGTCATCAGCCTTATGTAGTGACACCCATCCTTCTCTGCACACAGCTCGTGTTCTTTATCTACTGCTCCCCCCGACAAATTTCCAATTTACAAAATAACTAGAAAAAAATTATAAACTCCTGAGAGGATAGCGTTTCACTGAGAAACAGAACAAAAAATCTTCAGCGTGGGCCAGAAGTTAATCCATGCTACCCACAGCTGTGTTCACCTGCCTGTAAGTATCCAACACACACACACGAGTGACTGTTCTTTCATGCTGATGGCGTCTTACATTATGCAACAGCTGACAGTGTCTTTTGAAAGAGGAATTTTCCAATTCCTTTTCTACTTTCACTTTGAACATATTTAATCATTTACCTTCAGTCTGGTTTTATTAAATTCTCCAAAATTGATGCACTTATTACCTGAGCTGTTATGAGGAATGCAACTTTGATTATGCTACTGTAGTTTGCCACTCACTGTCTCCAAATCAAGGGACCAAGTTCATTAATTTCATACTGAAAAGGATTATTCTGCCCTTGTTTTAGGAGAAAATTTATCAATTATTTTAACAAAGACATTTAAGGATGAGTGGTTCATTCATAAAAGACATTAAATATTCTGATAAATAGCTTTGTGCCACAAACCAACAGTTCTCATACTAAGAAAAAGAAAAATTGTTACCGGGGCCAAAAAGTAAAATATCCACGTGTCCATTATCACATTTCCTATTTATAGCCCACATTTGCTAGAGAAACTTGCAGCAACTTTTCGTGGTCCATCGAGTGGCTGGCCACATCTGCTTTATTGTTTTGATGCTGTAACTTTCTTTTTCTTTCCTGTCTTTCCTTAATTCTTATCTTTGGGTCTTAACACTAGCCTTGGGTCTTCCTAATGCAAACTTCACCCCACTCCCATCCCTTACCCCTGCTTCTCTGGCTCTAAATTCTCAATTTCAATTTTGAAATCAGTCCCTGTCCACAGAACTTCACAGATGAGATGAGAAGTTGAGCACTCCTCAGGGGGAAGGCATATAGCCTGCCAGCCTGCATCTCCTCCCCACTAAAAAAGGGGGATAAAATAGCTTTAGAGTTTTAGTTTATCTATGTTCACAGGTTTTTTGCACTATTTAATGAGGTTCTTTTACCTGTATGAAGTTGGGTCTGGATGTAATGGCACCATTCCGACTAGTAAGGTAACTACTATTTGCTAAACCTTTTGGGATATGCTTCTTGCATATGTTAGTCCATTTCAATAATCAGTGAAAAGCCCTTGCTCTGTGCTGATAACCCACCCATGTCCAATAATTTTCTTTGCCCCTTACAGTTTATGGAATTTTAAAAATTATAATACAATAAATGTTCCTCATGAAAAATTTACAAAATAGATAATGGTTTAAAGAGTGAATTTCTATCTTTTAAAAAGATGAAATGTATGTTAGCTTCTTATGTCCTCCTTCATATTAATCCATCTACATTGTATCTGAAAAGTTTTCATAAAAACTACTGTTCACTATAATCTCTTCTCTTTGGAAATTTCTCTTGTTTTAAAGGAAGAAGTCAATATATTAACTCTTAAAGCCAACATGTTTTCCCTAGAAGTTGGATTTAATTTTTTTAAATGCCTAAGTGCACAATAATCAATAGAAAGGTCAATTGAAAAAGTCATCAAAAACAGGAGTCAGACAATATTTTCATATTGGTCTACTCAATCATCTTTCTTGACTGAGTAGACTAATTAGTTGGCTGAAGAATTAATCAATTCACACTAAATTACATTATTTTATCACATGGCTGGACCAGGCAAGTAGCACAAATGACTGAAATGACTCACTCAAATGAGTCAAATAAGGGTAAAGAAAGGAGAAACAACGGCCAATGAAAGCAGTGATGTTTCATACAAAGAAGACAGCCACCATTCTAGTTCCCCTGTGCAATATGAAGACTAGCTTTGCTGTAAATTAAGATTTATCAAAAGTCAGAATGCAATTTTTAAGTAACATCTCTGAACTTTTAAAAGTTGCCAATGAATTTGTAATTTATAAAATCATGATACTATTCAGTGAATAAATGACTTGCAGGTTAAATGTGCCTATCAGGCCACCTGTTTCTGACCTCTTCTTTAGAATCAGATGGAGATAATCTAAGAGGCAACCACAACTGTCTTTGCCAATGGGCAGCGTGAACACACATATTTTCGACAATACCCACCTTCACAGACACAGAGAATAAGTCATCATAAATAACATATTTATATTAATAATATTAAGATATACATATATATGTCTATATACATATATACATATATATACACATATATATGTGTGTGTGTGTGTGTGTGTGTGTGTGTGTGTGTGTGTGTGTGTTTGAATGAGTATATATACTCCTTCCCTAGTCAGAATTTGGAATGTGCAATGGCATTCCGATAAAGCAAATCAGGTTATTGCTGCACTATTAATAAAGCTTTCAAAACCTCTTTGTGTTCAAGAGTCCATAGGGTGAATCATATTCCCAAAATTTCTGATCATAATCTCTTAATACCTAGTTATGGCTGACCCTTTTTATCTTTTTTCTTATCAAATGTCTATCTGGTGATCATTATCATAGAACCACCACAGCAGCCTAGGACTTCATTATATTCATTCTGACTCAATAAACTGAGCTGAGGCATAGAATTCTGCATTTTTAATAAACAACCTACATGATTCTGAAATTTTGACATTTTGACAAATATAAACATCTATTGCTCTCATTTCTAGTCCTCTATCTCCTTTCCTTGCTTATTTATGTCACCCAGGAATCTCTATGCTTCTTCTATCTGAGGACTCCTCCTGTCTTTTCCTTAGTTCAGAAAAATTCTTATCTTTGAGGTCTGTATCTCTCCCATATGTATTTATTCTGTGAAACTAGAGCCCTGCTTCTGACTCAACTCTCTAGCTGAGCCCCATATGCAGGGAGATCTTCATGACCCAAACAAATTGCCCCTTTCCCTTGTTTATGGTATGCTCCCCTTATAATCAGGAACATCTGATTGCCAATTTCTGGACTTCTCCCAAGATGAACTACCTCCCTGGGCTTCTTCTCATTAACTTCTTCTGGGGTCTATCCCATCCCCTGCCCTATACATTGAATCTGGCTAATCTCTGGGCCTGATCATCTCCAGCCTGGCTCTTTAATAATGACAACAAAAAATCTTCCATTCAATCCTCATAAGCTCTAAAGGCCAACAATGCAGCTCATCTTATGAACAAGGAGAATTAATAATAAGAGAAAGATCCTAGAAAGTAAAAGCAGTAGGTTATAGTGAACTGTCATACACATAAAAAAAGCTCACTCTCACCAGTTCTCATTCATTGTATAACTATGGATTAAATACTTCCTACAAATAAGACACTACACTAGGCACAGGATAAAGCAAAGATCAAAGAGACAAACTTCCCTGTGCCCAACAAACGTGATTCTAATGACAGAGACAGACAATAAACAATTAAATGAGTAAATATTTAGTACGATGGTGCTCTGAATAAAAAAAGATAAAGTGTGTAAGGAAGGGTAAGGAAAATAATGGGAATAAAGTAAAGGATTGAATTTTACATAGGATGGCCAGAGAAGGTTCAGTGGTAAGATGACATGTGAGCAAAGACATGAGGGAAGCGAGGGTGAGGCCACACTGATATTAGAGGAAAGAGTTTTCTAATCATATGAAAGAACAGTACAGAAGTTCCCAAGAAAAGCATGTATTTAGTGACTGAGAAACAGCAAAGGAGATCAACGTGACTGGGATGAAATAAGGAATGAGTAGATAGAGATCAGGTCAGAGAGGCAGAAGGAGCCACATTATACAGAAAACCATCAGCCATTGCAAAGACTTTTGATATTATTCTGAGTATGTGGGGGAGTCACAAAAGGTTTTCAGCCAGAAGATGATACAATATGGCATAATTGAGCAGGATTCTCTGGTATGAGTGTAAGATATAGATGAAATGTGAGAGTAGATAGAAGCAGAAAGACCAACTAGTAGGATATGGCAAATATCCAGGAGGGAGATAATGGTGACTTATTTCAGAGTGCTGCCAGTGATGGTGGTAAAAATAGTAAAATTCAACATATTTTCAAGATAGAATCAGCTAGATTTATTAATGGATTAAATGTGGGGTATGAGAAAAAGAGAAAAGTCAAGATGACTCCAAATTTTAGCTGTGCAATCTACTAAAATTGCCATTTTTGTAGTTTAGAAGTCTAGTGGAGATGCAGAATTGGGTGCCAAAGAAGAATTCAGGCTCTTTTTTAGCACTGCTTACAGAGGTGGCAACCATCTCCTGTTAGGCATCATGCGTGTGCTCAGACCCCTCGTGAAGCCAAAGATTGTAAGAAAAAGGACCAAGAAATTAATCCGGCACCAGTAGTCAAAATTAAGTATAACTGGCAGAAGCCCACATGCATTGACAATAGGGTGCACAGAAGATTCAAGGGCCAGATCCTGATGCCCAAGATTAGTTATGAGAATAACAAGAAAACAAAGCACATGCTGCCCAGTGGCTTTCAGAAGTTCCTAGTCCACAATGTCAAGGAGCTTGAAGTGCTGCTGGTGTGCAACAAATCTTACTATGCTGAGATGGCTCACAATGGCTCCTCAAAGAACCGCAAAGCCTTTGTAAGAAAAGCAGCCCAGGGTCACCAATCCCAATGCAGTGCAGCAAAGGAAATGAATAAGCAGTCTGTATGCACATTGTTTTGTGTTAATAAAACCATAAAATTTTGCCAAAAAAATAATAATTCAGTGGGACATATCATTTGAGATAACTATTTGAAATACAGATGGGACTATCCATGAGCAATTAGGTTTAGAAACCGGATTTCAGAGAGATTCCCTATGAAAATATAAATCGGTTGTTATCATTATATAAATCATATTAAAAGTCAAAGGATTATATGAGATTACCTGATGTTAACTGAAATTGAAGTCTTTCAAAGAATGAGTCCTTAGATAATCCAACATTTAGAAAACAAGGAAATGGAAGGGGAAAAGAGAAAGAGGACTCGCAAAAGAGAGTGAGAAAAAGCAAGCAGTGAGATGAGGAAACTCCAAAGAATAGTTGGTGACCCAGAAGCCAAATAAAGAATGTGTTGTAAGGAAGTAATTAACTAGATCAAATGGTGTTGAGAAATCAAGTAAGATAAGAACCAAGAACTGGCTGTTGGATTCATTAAGATCACAGTCATTAGGAATTCTGATAAGAGCTATCTGAGAAAGGTAATGGAGACTAAAACCTGTTTGGCTTTGGTTCAAAAGAGAATAGAAACTTTAGGAAATTTTTGAGGATCATTTTTAACTTTGTTGTAATAGTTTTGTTACCACAGAACTCCCTGATTTTTCTACATTCACCAAGTTCCAAAGCTCTGTCTGTGAAATGGTGGCCTGGGCACCATATTAACCATAGAGATTGTGAGATTAGATATATGTAAACTGCTTGTTTTTATGGAACTTAACTGGGTAAAACATAGAGCTTCAGAATAACTACAGCCGGTAGTGCCATGAATATTGTGTACCCTTTAAAAACTTGAATTAAATTGAGTACCTCCTGTGACTGCATTAGCTGCAAGGAGAGAGGGCAGTCCATAACTACCATTTACTTTAATGAAATTAAGTATAACCTAATTTTTTTTCCCCTAAAAGTAGCAGGAAATTGCTCTATTATCCAAATGCATCTTAGGTAACAGTAGGAAAAAATTACTACATGATGTTTCTTTGGTAACTTGAAGTCATTGAAAGCTTATTATCTTCACAAAGTATATAGATCTAGAGTAGTGTGTGGAGCAATGATAAATTGACATACAGCTATTTTTCCCTTGAAAAGTCTCCAAATGTCAAATTTTACTTATCAACACTCAAAGTGCCAAGGAGAGTAAAATAGGGATATCTACAGATATAAAATGTGTTATTTCATTAAGAACATGAAAGGAGTCATTGCTGCTTCCTATTAAATGACCTCATTCTTTGTAGCTTATAGAAAAGAATAGTGGGTTTCTTATGTTTTCCCTGAAAGTTAGAGTCCCTTCAAAGAGTCATTAGCTTGGAGGAGAAAGGCATCCATTAAACCCATAAGAAGAGAGAATTACACAAATTAATGATCTCTACCATGAATGCCTTTTTCTCTTTCTTCTGATTGCCCCATAAAATTGAATTGGAGGATAAGGTCTTTAATCATAAGAATACCTAAGCTCTATTTCCTTTTTTCCCCCTCAAAAGAGGTATAGAAAGAGACAGCTTTGATATATTTGCTAAATACCAAACCTTTCTAAAGGGGAGAGAGTACTAATTATATACCAGAGAGCACTAGTTACTTTGTGTTTATAATTTCTTATATTCCTCCCCAAAGTTTTCTCAGTGAAATGCAATAGAACCTATTCTACAACCCTATTCTGAAAACAAAAGAGCTGAGGCTCAGAAAGGTACAATTACTCAGCAACAAACAGCTACTAAGACCTAAGAGTTGGGTCTTATATTTTTTCAAGATATAAATAAGGAATTTTTATGTGACTGCATCCATGTGTGAGGGAAAGGAGTTTTTTAAGTTAATCTTAGTATAGAATTATGGAATTTGATATCATCATAGATTAGAGAAAATGTAATTGCTCTCATTTAAAGAGGCATTATTTGCTTTAAGTAAAAAGACATTATCAACCGAAATTATTCTACTCTATTGAACCATGACCCCATTTTTTTTCTTTTTTCCTCTCAACTTAGGTAAATAAAAATCTAGAATTGGGAACGGAGGAAGAGAAAACCAAAACCAAAACCTCTGTACAAAAAATTAGACAATATTTATCAAGACAGCCATACCTGTTTTCATTAATAAGTCCTACATAAAAGCCCCACACCTATCCTCCCTCAGAAAGTTGATTCTTAAGTACATTTCTACACGTGATGCACATTCTGGCACCTGACTCAGTACCATTCTTCCTCCCAGCCTCCAAGCCTTCTACTGCACCTTCTGGAAAAATACTCACATGTTCAACCTCCTCTTTGATCTCAGCTGAAACCTGGCTTTCTCCTGAGCCTGTGGCTTCTAAAGCTCTCAAAAGTAGTAGAACTTTATTCTATGTGCTGAATACACTTCAGTATCCTTCTTCCCAGTGGCTGCTCTTTACCACTATTCACAATCTCGTTGAAAATTCTGTCCCTCTGAGACTCATTCATTCATATATGCCTTAATTCATTCAACAAATACTTATAGAGCTACTGTTGTACGCCAACATTCATTAAGCTCTGAGAGTACAAAAGATATTGTATGACTTAACTATCCACTTCTCCTCTTAGCTACAGTCATTAAAAACGTCTAGTTCTCTGTGAATTATTCAGAGAAGATTGTGACATCTGTTTTATGGCCTTAATCTCTACCTCATCTTTGCTTATAGGACAAATTTTCTTTCATCTAGGGGAAAGAAAAGAAGGCAGCTGATCTGTTCTAAATTCCTTTCACTGGACTTCTGGGTAAATATATTAATTATATCTGTTAGTAGAATGAGTCCTTGTATGCAGTGGCCTAGCAGGATGATTAAAGATTACTTACAGTAAATAAATCTAAAAGCAATGAATCTGTGAAGCATGTTTGTCTGAGAATGTCATGTAATCTGCATAACTATTAGCATTATAAAATAATGCTAATTGTTAAATGCTCTGTACTGTATAATGTAATAACTCCCCAAACTTATTAGGTGCCTTCATTTATTATTCTGAACCAGAGAGTACATGGACAATGAAGGAAGAAAGGGCCAGTGTAACCATGTAGAATCTCTCAGAGCTCTCTCATTTCTTTTTGCCTGCTCATTGCCTATATTCTTGAATTATTTGGAAAGCTGGACACTGAGTATAATATCTAATATGTATGAGTCGGACTTGACAATCTAACCTCGATGTTAGCTAAGGCTTTCTTCCCCATCTTTTCATCACCCACCAAAAAACAAGAACAAAAACAAAAACAAAAAGCAAACAAAAACTCTTCACTAAATTTATCAGTTACTACCTTGTTGCCAAATATAGTCATCTTACTTGGCCTCTCAGTTTTGTCCAGCACTGATGACCACTCCTTTCTGTCAAAAACAGACTTTTTCCTTGCTCTCTCTGCCACCAGTTATAAAAGTTTAAGTTATTGCTTTCAAGACTTCACTCTGCCTGGTGTGCACACCTTTGCTATGGTGTTAAGATGGGCAGAGGATACTTCCATACCCCTTGATTTTGTGTTTGTCTAAGTGACTACTTTGGCCCATGGAATAAGTTGGAAATCGCAAAGCACCATTTCCAAGTCTAGGTGATTTATTCTATTTTACCTCTGTCAAGAAAAACATGCTCCAGTTGGACCTGGTTTAGGAATATGAGACATACATAAAGCAGAACCTCACTGACCAATTTAAAGATCTGCTTTCAAAAGCAGAGCCCCTACAGCCACCAAAGTTTAAAGCGTGGCTCTCCAGGTAAGTATAGTCCAGCCAACCCATGAACTTAAATGATTGTTCTTTTAAGCCATTGAGTTTGGGATGGTATAGATATGAGTTTGCAAAACACCACAAGCTGGGTGGCTTAAACAACAAAAATTAATTTTCTTACAGTTTTGGAGGCTAGAAGTCCAAGAGAAATGTATCTAAAGGTTAGGCCTCTCTCCTAGCTTTGTAAACAGCTACTGTGTTTTCGCATGGCCTTTTCTTTGGGCACACATATCGCTGATGTCTTTCTGTGTGTCCAAATTTCCTTTACTTATGACACTAGTAACAACCTCATATTATTTTATTACCTCTTTAAAGCCCCTGTCTTGAAATATCCTCACTAAAATATCTGATATTCTGAGATACTGAGTTAGGGCTTCAACAAAATAATTTTAGGACACAAATCAGCCCATAATAGTATGTTACACAGTATTATTTTAGCAATGGCTGACTGATATACCTTAATCATCTAGCTTCCTCCTAGTTCTCTGAACTTTTCTTTTATTTCTTCTATTTAGCCATTAGATATAAGAGACTTCAAGGCTCAATCTTAGGTACTCTTCTTACTCTATATTTTATTTCCAGTCCAGGTTTTCAACAAGAGAAAGTTTTTTTTCCCGTGCCCTCTAACATACTCCCAATTCTCCCAGAAACATTTGGCAATATCTGGAGACATTTTGGTTATGATATCTGAGAAGGAAATGCTACTAGCATCTAGAAAGTAGAACCAAGGATTCTACTCTACATCCTATGATGCATAAGACAGTACCTTACAACGAAAAATGATGTAGTCCAAATGTCAGTGGTACTGAGGTTGAGAAACTCTGTTCTATGCAATCACATCTAAATTCTAAGCTCCGTGCCATTGGCACAAAATTCATATCTCTATCCCTGATATGAGTTTCAGACACATATATTAAATTTTATCTCTCTGATTTAAATGCTTCAGAGGCACCTCAAACTCAGATTATCCTAAAATAAACTTGTGATTTTTCCTTCCTTACTTGACTCTCTAACTTGGTATTTTACCTCAGTAAATGGTAACTCAGAAACTCAGGAGCCACCGTTAATACCGCCCTTTCTTCCAACCTATGCAGTCCATCACCATGAGTTAATCATTTACTTATCTTTTGTTTATCTATGCCTTTTCATCTCCACTAATATCACATTCTCTCCTTCAAGCTGTCATCTGTCTCTCCCTCAGAATGGTGTCATCCACTTTTCCGATTAGCAATCAATTAATTCTTTTTCAAACTATTGAGCATTTCCTTTATAAAATGTAAATATAACATAGCACTGTGTCAAAACAAAGAAAAATAACACCCCCCATTGCTCTTAAAGATTAAAATCTTTAACTTGAACTGTAAGTAAAATATCCATAAAATGTATTGTCAAAACCAGGACATTTTAAAGTGGGGTGTGTGTGTGTGTGTGTGTGTGTGTGTGTGTGTGTGTGTGTGTGTGCATGCTAGGGGAGAGAGAGTGTTAAAAATTATCCCACAGCAAATATAAACAGGGACTGTCCCAGGCCATTTGGGGTGCCCTGTCAATAAGACTGGTATTGCTCTGGTCCCCACCTGGTTCTCAAAGTTCATCTCATATTGTCTTCTCTCTTTTGGTTTACCAGACAGGTTTCACTTTGTACCATGTTGCCTTCTATTTGCCTCCTATGTGCCACCTTTTCTTCTACCACAGTGGCTTTGCATGTGTTTTTCAATCTGTGCAAAAAGTTTCCACCCCTCACTCCTTTAAAATTAGTAATTCCTTCATTCTTTAGTTACACTTGAAATGTTTCTGTCATTTGTCCTGACTCTTCAAACAACAAAAGCTCTCCCTTTTATACACTCTCACATCACCGTGTATACTTCCTTCAAAGCACAAATACAGTCCTAATCATGGGTTTTGTTATGTTATTTTGATTTTTTGTTTGCTTTTTTTGTTTGTTCATTTATTAGTTAATACTTGGACTATACATCTATAAGGTATATCTTATTGTGTTTCATAGATACTTGGTGATAAAATAATTAAGTTACCCATTATCTTTGTCAAAGCACATAGAAAGTATAAAGAAAACCAGGTCAAATATTCCAGATATGTACTTAAATACAGCACTATAATGTATTACTGCTTCTTACATTTACACAGATATGAAAATAGATTCTTCAGTAGACTGTTTATCATCCTTGGAATGCATATATCTGGGAGGCAGTATTCTAGCAGGACCCAAATTCTGTGCATATTTCAAGAGTAACATAATGAAAAACAAAAACATGCTTCATTTGTGAAATGCAAGCACCAGTCTTTAAGAGGAAACCTGAAGACGTTCAGTATTAAGATAATAGGTAGTTGGATTTTTTCCTAAGCTGTTAAAGATTCCTAACTAATTATAAAGAGAGGTAAAGAACCACCCCTTTACACAAAACATTTTCTAATTAAAACAACTTTATGATAAAATCCAACAGAATTTCAAATTACCATCAAAATATTGAAGAAACTTGTATATAACCTATAAGCACATAGGCTTTTATATTAATGAAATAATTTGCAATTTGTTTCTAAAAATTTCTGATATTTTTGAGAGTTTTATATACCAATTAACTAAACTAGGTCTAGACCTTCTTCATTTAATATCAAATACCACGCACATTCCTCTTCTGTTACATTGCAATTATTTTGGCATTCAGTATGACTCTAATGGAGAAAGAGCTTCCGCAGAGGAATTTCTCCTTTGCCTTTAATAATGAGAAGGAGATTGTTGATTAAGTAACATAATTAAAGCTTTTATTAGGCAGCCTGATACAGATTTGTTTTTTCTCCCAAGACGTAAGAATGTGATTGAATTAAAAAATGCACCACTTTCACAGTTCCTCCCTCCAGTTCTCCTCATACTGCTGATGTTTGAAAACATCAAGCAGAGACGTTTGCTATTTCTAAATAGAAGTGAGAATTTCTTGAAATTATCTAATGTAAAAACATGTTCAATTTTTATCTTCACTAGTAGGTCCATTTCCAAGTAGAAAGGTATACTAGTCTGTAGTCGTGTCTAAATAATTGTGTTCCAGTCACTCAACATCAGAATTTGGCCAAGTTAGTACCAGCGGTGCATTTTACAGCTGTCCAAAACTTCTACATGGTGATTTTAAATGCAAAGGAAATAGCAATGAAAGCAGACATTGACAGTGAGTGCCGAGAGCTTTCTCACTGTCTACACAACTAGCATTTATTTCTTTAAAGATTTTTTTGTTCGTCTTGCAAAATGCCAAAAGCATGCCTTTTAATTTTGAGTAATTTAATTTAATTTCTAACATTTTAACACAAATGGCTTTAAAAATAAAAGGAACAGAGTAATTACATTTAATTTCATGGTTTTAGATTCCTAAAAGCCATCATATTCTCTTATGTAATTGAAGACTTCCATTAAGGGGGAAGAAAAAAAAAAGTGAAACTTTTGCCCTTCTCTTGAAATAAAAACAGAAAGAATGTATGTTGCAATTATATCGAATATTTCTGCTGCCTAAAAATGTAGAAATCATCCAAAATAAAGAGTGGGTCCTACTTTCATTGGAAGGATGATTCAAATTTTTTTCCTTAGTATCATTTCAAGTTGAAAAAAATTTCAGGAAGAGGAATAGCTTATATCGCATCAATCTTTACATCTCATAGAATATAGCACTAGATTCTGAATTTAAGAAAATTGCCTAGAAGATTAATAGTTCATTGAGTAGAAACTTTAAGAGACAATAACCTTTGTTTCTAGTATTCCATTCCCATTGGAAAGCCTAAGGAGCCTGAGTCAATACAGCTCTCAAAGGAAACTCATTAATTGGTAGTAACCAGGCAGACCCCTCCTCTGGCTGGAATGCATTTCCCTCAAGGACTGTCTTTTTTACCCTTTAAAATTTTCTTGATAGGTTTTTCAAGGCTTAACTGAAAGTCATACCCTCTAGGAAGGCTTCTCCCATCATTCCAATTGGAATTAATCACTACTCTACAAGTTCCCATAATAATTTTATATCTCACTTTGGGTATTTGCCATGTATTGTCATAAAACTATAAATATATTATTTATGTATACTTATCTAGATAAAGGATAAATGTAACACTTTCTTCTATTCTAAGGATAAATGATCTTGAGCTACCTTTTAAGTAGGTTCCTTGGAACCCTGATAAAGACAGTATGTAAGATTTGTCACCAGTTAATATTGGTTATGGCAGAAATGGCTTTTTATTGATAAAATATTTAATACTTATAACATTTTAAATAAACCATAAATACTTAGTTGGAAGCCATGCCTTTAGACTTCCTCGAGTGCGGTGATTCATCTGGGCTATCCTTTGCCCAGTATCATACCTAGCATATATGACCACTGTGTATTATTTTTCTAACATACCCCTTCTAAATGACAGTTATTTTTATTAATAATCATGAAATATAATAATGAGCAATAATATTTTTATTCATTCATTCCTTATTTTGAAAAGAATAATTTTAAAATATCAAATTTTAATTTAAATATACTAGTTAACATAAGTAAAAGATTTTATGAACTAAATTCACACTTGCCAAACAAAAATATTATCCCTTAACACTTCACCCTCTGTTTGGCTCTCCTAAACTTTAATACAGATAAAAACTCCAAGTTATCATATAAAATGACATGATTTAAATAACTCAGGTTCTTCTTTTTCATCTTCACAATCTCTGTATTATCACTGTTAATTTTCAATCTGTTGTTTAAATGCAGGAATATGTACTATCACAGGATTTGGAACTTCAGCTGAACCTAAAGTAAACTTGAATGGTTTTAAATTGTTGTAAACATATAAACTTGAGTCCATGAGTATCAGATGCCAATGTACAACTAAGAGTTTTCCAAATTCATTTTCATATAGAAGATAACATTTACTAAAGCATAAGTAAGAAAAAGTGTTAATTTGAAAATGATACATCTTATTAACAAACTTCCACTTTTACCCAAGATGAAGAACAGATGTTGGATTTACTCTCCCATTTAAAATAACAAAAAAATATATACCAGAAAAAAACATATGAAGCAACAGTTTTCAAGACAGTGAATATAAAACAAAAAAGAATACTGGTATCCAGAGAGGAGAAGTAAACAATATTTGCTTTAAAATTTCTTGCTTACTACTGAGAAAGTTTCTTCTCTGTGATGTATATTGTAAACTATGGGGCAAAAACTAAATTGTTAAGGAAGGATAACTGATATGCTAAAAGAGAAGATAAAATGAAATCACATAAAATGTTTAATTAAGCCTAAAGCAAGAAGATGATAAGGACATTAAAATTAAGCAGAATAAAAAGATGAAGTCAAAAACAATAGAGAAAATCAACAAAACCAAAGCTGATGCTTTAAGAATTAGCTAGATAGGCTAACTAAGAAATAGAAAAAGAAGAAACCAAACCAAGAGTAGAGAGAGATATCTATCTGAGAAATTAAAATGGGTCATCACTATTGGTCTCATGAACATTAAAAAGATAATAAAGGAATACTATGAACAATTCTATGCCCACTAATTTGATAACTTGGATAAAATACACCAGTGTAAAAGGAGACTGGCTTGAAGCTGTTACTGCGGTTAGGAAGTGGGTCCAGAGTGAGAGTTCTCATATGGAGGCAAGGGCCGCATGGCTTGAATCTCCCACATGCTCCAAAGGAAGGAGCATTATGCTTCATCATCAGCCAGCCCAGATGCAGAGCAGACGGAAAAGAGGGAGAGATGAGACTTAACTGTCAAAGTCAAATGCTACACATCAAAAAGTGAAGTCAAATTCTTTATTACAGTTCACTTCAGACTGACTGATATTTGAAACAAGCCATCATCTGTCATTGCTGCTGAACCAAATTTTGGTGAGTTCCCAAGCTCTTTCTGAACGGTGGCACATATAGGACAAACCTAAGCTAAAATTTAACCACAACCTTTATAAAAAGACAATTTATCATAAACAGATTGAGTCTATTCCATGAATTTGAAGTTAGTCCAATATTGGACAAATCTATTAATATAATTTATTTCTTTAAACAATAAAAGAAGCAAAATACTTACTTAAATAGCTACTGAAAAAAAAACCCTTTGATTAAATTTAACATTCATTCAAGCTATAAACCTCCCATTAATTTATAAGTAGAAGGAAATTTTCTTAATGTTAAACAATATAAAGCAAAAATCCTTAAAAATGCCTACTTAATGTAAAAATAGTGAAAGCATCTCCTTTAAAACAAAATGAGCATGCATATTATCACTACTTCTATTAAACATTGTACTAAAATTCTTATCTCATACATGAGACTAAGAAAGATAAACAAAAATATAGGAATAGAAAGGAAAAACTGATAGTGTTCACAGATATTCTAGTCTATAAAAAGGAACCTAGAGACATATTATAAAAATTAATTAGTGAACTCAAAAATGTGAATATCAAATCAATAGTTTTATTTCTAGACACCAGTAATAAATTAAAAGAATATGGTAATGAACATAATCATTTATAGTAGCTCAAAAAATATAAATAAGGACAAATCTAACAAATGTATAGGTCTTTAAGAAGAAAATTATAAGGCTGATTAAAAGACATTACAGAAGACTAAATAATCAGAGACACATCAATAAATAGAGACAATGTTATAAAGTTGTCAATTCTCTCCAGCCCACTTTGAGATCTACAATAATTCCTGTTAAATTCCAATAGGATTTTTAATGGAACTTGACAAGTTCATTCTAAATTTTATTTGTAAGTGCAAAGATTTAATATAGTCAAGAAACCAATAAAGAAGAAAAAAGGGGCCAAATCACAAATCATGTACCAAAGTTAATTCAAAACTACAGTAGTTAAGGCAGTGTGGTATTAGAATGAATATAGGCATTTCAGGTCATTGGGGTGGAAGCCACAAAACTCAGAAACAAACTCATGCATGAATGGACATCAGGTATATAACAGAAGCAGCTTTTCCTTTTGGTGAGACAATAAATAGGAAAAGAACAAATGATTAACTATATGAGAGATTAAAAAAATAACCTCACACCATACAAAATAAATTCCAGATGGATTAAAACTAAAACTTCAAAACCTTTAAATAAAATGTGAGATACAGCCTTATAATCTTGGAAACTGGAGTGTTTATTAAACAAAGACTAACTTTAAAAACCTCAATACCCTATATTCATTAGCCACTGGAGGTGAACCACCCTGAAAATGGGGCATAAACTTGGATGAGGCAGCTCTTTACAGCTGAGTCATCTCTCAAGGAGGCTGAACGTAAAGGCCAATTTTGAGACAACTTGCCTAGCAACTGGGAATAGAAGTCCATTCCCAGTGGGCTGCGTGGTTCAGAGGGTATATCACTCAGGGTCCACTATAGAAGATAAAAGGAAATTTATTACTAATATCCGCTGTGGTTTTGGAATTTGAATTGTTTTCAGATATTAATCCTTTCTATATGACCACTCACTATTTGACGTGTCTGCAGCAAAATCTGGAGCCAGACCTGTGCCATTTATCAGCTGCTTATATATCTGCTTTCTCCTCTTCCAGCCCTACACTAGAAATGTCATTCTATTATATGTTTCCATGTAGGCCTTGGTAGGGTGTCAAAATTTAGAACTTGATATGTGGAAGTTGTGAATTTGAATTCTGACAGGACTGAACATCAGTTTCAATAACTGATGCTATTTCTGATCAACTCCATCAAGCCCTCTCCACCAGCACCTGGTTCCTACCGTTAGGATTAACCCAGAGTTACCTTCTGGAGTCAGGGTTTATCTCGCCTCTTTCTTTCTTCTCCTGTTCTTCAGATTGGGAAGTAAGATGGGACACTTTATTGAACATGGGTGTGGTTAAATAAAAATTAAATTTTCTAGGGATAAATTTAATTATCCAGAAGGCTTTTAAAGTAAGATCTATTCTTTTCTAGGAGGTCGTATCTAACAGTTGCTTTAAAATGGTACTTTAATCTTAAAATACACTAAATTATAAACAAGAAGCTTATGTCCTAGATGAATTTAAATCTTTAATACTCACATGAATTCAGGAATCAAGCTTGGGAGGGGGAGGAAAAATGACTCTCTCAAGACTTTTCACAATAAGCATGAGACAAATCCAAAAATAGACTAGATTTTCTTATTTCAAAGCCAAGAAACCAAATTTGTCAGTACTATAAAATTCTTAGGTCTCAATACTATAAAAAGTCTCAATTAGTTTGTTGTTTTCTTTTGCATGAGGGACTCATACCTGGACTAAAGCCAATGCAGTGGTTCTTAGAAAAATGGCAAGTGTTGCAAACGGAAAAGAAAAAAATGAAAAGATGTCATTCTACTTTAACCAGAAACTATTTTTTGTGATTAGAACACAAATTAATAGCTTCTCCTTCAGCGCAAAGTATCTAGAGAAGCAGGTGAGTTCTTCAATTAGTGAAATCAATCGGCAGGATGCCTTTAAGTCACTGTTGAGCAACTTGCTCTCCACTGGGGACAGAGAGGGGAAATATGCTGTGCTGCATCGACAACTCAGGGAGCCATCTCATTCTTCACAAAGAAGATTAATTTAGTAAAAACAAAAAAGTGAGATCTATTTGTTCTGCTTGCTCTATAACACACCGTCTCAACTGTTCTCCTCTAGAGAAAAAATAATGGATGCTGAGTTCTGTATCAACAGCCAAATCTGGCTCTGTTCTTTTAGCCATTGTTATCATTAATCCCATCTGATTATGCTGTCATTGTTATAAACATAGTACAAAGAAATTAAACTGCTGATTTACTTGCTGCCAGATTTTAAAGGTTTGAGTGGCACTAGCTTTCTGATCTGGCAAAATATAAAAACAAGATACTTTTTTAAAAGAAAATTATTTTTATATTAATTTCAGTCCTTCAACCGATATTTTTTAATGCAGGGTCTTCTCCTGATGCTCACATTACTTCTTCCTTAGTGCTTCTTCATCTCCTCTCCTACACTGTTGACCTATTCTGAGGTCCTTCCATGACTAAAGTCAGACCTCGAAGACCATTACACTGTGGCCACACAGGAATCCCACTCCTGGGGATATATCTGAAGTGTCTATGCTTTTCCCTGATGAGTGACACAAATTTCTACATTAAAATTTCTATTTCTTCTATGTCACCTACAACAATTTTGTGCATTCACCAGGCACTCAGTGTTTGTACTGAAGAAAATAAAATTTTGATTCTCTGTTTAATTACAAATTATTAAATCAAAAAAAAAGGTGAAGTGTAAGACAAAATTACTTATCGTTCTTCCTATAAGACTTCATGTTTCTGCCCAAAAGAGTGACAAGGACTGAATCCTTTCTTAATTTTTGAAAATTTGAACATAATGCAAACACCCCTGATGATTGAATAACTCCAGATGAAGGACACATAGTGTCATAGTTTAGGTGCTAACAGGAGATGACCCATAGTTTAGGTGCTAACAGGAGATGACCCTGAGGCAAGTTCACTTGGGAGAGGATACCAGGGAAAACCAGTAGAGAAGTGGAAAAGTAGGAGAGGGGAAAAAAAGGAAGACAATAAACTGTCCATTATTAAGAAAGTTATCAATGTGGTTAACTGAAACTTAATCCTATTGGGCAACTCCAAGAGCCAATACTCGGCAGTAGAGTTATCCTACCACCCAGCAAGGGAGCAGGGGCTATTTATACACTGACTCCTATTGGTCTTGGATGAGAGCTTGTGGGGGCAGGAAGAGGTACCGAATTTGTATACTTTCTTCTTGCCTTAGGCATGGAAAAAGCAAGATTTAGTGGCAGAAAAAAACGAGGGCAAACAAAGAAAAGACATAACTGCTAGTCTTTAGACATTGGGCCTGAATGCAGATAAGGGACATCAGTAAAGCATCAAAAATCTGCTAAATGGAAAAGGCCAGTCCACAAGGAGGTATGAAAGGAGATGATATAAACCAGAAAACAGGATGAAATGAGTTTATCAAATATGACAGAACACTAACCTAAAAAATGTTTGGAGTCAGAAGAAAAATAAATATTTTGAGCAAATTCATGACTTACTATAAGACAAAGTACAAGAAATGCTTTCTTCCAATCTAAATCATATCAAAGCTAGGTTTGAGGCCCTACTCAACAGTTAATGTGAAGTTCAAAAAAAGCCACTTTTCATGGCTCACTCTCTCACTCTGGGGTTGTATTATTACTGGATCAAAACAAAGGATCTGATTTGTCTTTATTCAGGGAAATGGTGCATAAACATCGAGGTGGACTGCATTATCACAACATAGGTGGGGATGTTCCTACACACGCACAATTATAAAAACATGCTTGTTCGTATATTCCATGTTCGCAGTGGCAGAGAATCTCTGCCCATGGGAGGAGATTCTAGAAATAATGAGAATAGTTCATGGAGAGGTCAATCTAGAGTCCTCCTGACCACTTTAACCACCCTTGAATCATTTGAGCCAGATTAGGCCCCTGGTTCTGCAGTTCTTCCTGTTCTTATCCCTGAAAAGACAGTTCTGGCATTCATTAATGCCAAGGATGTTATAGATGTGGAAGAAAAGTTAACTAATTAAGGCTCAGCCCTTCTGTTAAACTCTTAGCGAATTATAGGATATGGTTACACAAACCTTATAATATTCAGTGTGATCTAAAGGGGTTTATAGGTAAATCTAAGCAAAGTTATGAATTCTAAATAAAAATCTATGCTTAACTACCTGCAAGGCTGTGTGTGTGTGTGTGTGTGTGTGTGTGTGTGTGTGTGTGTGTGTGTGTGTGTGTGTGTAGGTTACAAAACAAAGACCTTAGGCTCACACACTGTAAGAAAATTATGGGAGAGTCTTGGTCAGGACCCAATCATTCTTATAGAATACTAGTCATTGTCCACGCTATGTTGGTCTATTCAAAGGCACCTGCCTGAAGTCATCTATACCTTTTGTGCCAAACCTTGTCACTGGCACCTTTACTAAAAGTTCCAAATTCTATGCAAATTTCTTAGATCACAGGCATTCACTGAGTCACCCTTATTAAAGGTTAAGGGTGTTTATTACTAAAAGTTCACAGCTCTCTACCATCCTTGGAAACCCCCATCCTCTCAGTCTCCTGGGATCTCACTCTCTCACCCTGTAGTCAGGCCCAACCTTATAACCTCAAAGTACCAACCTTACCCCCAACTGTTTCAAATGACCCAGTCTTTGTTGGCTCAAACCAGTTGCTCTCAAACCTCAAAGAGTCATGTTTAAACACAAGTTCTTCAAGTGTTTGGGAAGTAGTGCTTCACAGAACACACTGCAAGAATAGTTTACAAAAACATTGTTTGGGGATGATGCCAAAGAATGGAAATTCCTTTTCTCCAAAAAACACTAAAAAACTGCTAACTAACCTAGTATCAAGTAAATATGGAAATTAAAAAAAAAAATTCTAGCTGTCTTTTCTATGAGGAAAAGAGAGCAAAATTTCATTATAAAACAAGGTGCCAGCTCATTTTTCAAGAATTCACTCTGTTACACATTCATTGTCATTTTGTTAACCACAGCTGAAAGTGGGAAAAACTTACAAGAATAGTCCATTTTTCTCAGTGTATTTTCTTCTGACAGCTAACATCAATTTAATTTACACAACTTTTCTAAGTTTGCAAAATTTAAAGGAGATATCAATTGCTTTCACAGAAATTAAAATCTAAACATTTGATTTTCAGGCAACAAAATAACTAGTGCAAATGTGGGAGAACATTAATAAAGATAATAATAAAAATAATGAGCAATACAGAATTCATTGCATTTTATTTACAATGAGTTACATGCATGTTTTGAAGCAGCTTTATTTTCCTAAACCTGTTAAATTTTAGCAAGTAGTAAACCTGATTTATATTCCACAAGCCTGTCTCCACTGGATGACAATGGAAATTGTTCCCAGAGGGCAGGAAGGACTGATGACTGTAAGCAAATAGTGACAGTCCTGCCCATGAACAATCTGGCTGTGGTCGGTGTAGAGCCAGCACTCAGCATTGTGTTTGAATGAATGGGTGAACGGACACAAGAAAAAATCACAAAGGACCTCACACCAGCTTTTGTATGTACTACCTAGGGGAACATTTTTCAAACTTCAACTGCCTCAGAACTACCTGGAGTACTTGATAGGATACAGATTCCTGGACTCTTCTCCCAGAGTTTCTGATTCAGCAGGTCTAGAGTGGAGCCTTGCCTTCTAACAAGGTACCAGTTGGTACTGTTGCTGTTGGTTTTGTGAACCACTAGACTAGAGCTAGTTTTACATCGCAAATCTGAGTGCATATGTAGGTACACACACACACACACACACACACACACACACACACACACACACACACACACACACACACCCTTAGTCTTCTTCATCTCTATAACTAAACCATGAGAAAGCAGCTAAGAAGCTTGCCAGCCTAGCACACAGCTCATGGAACGACCCTCGGTTTTGGATTGAAGGAAACTGATGTCAGACCTGTGTTCCCTAGAAACTGAGTTATAGTTAGAGATCCTACTAGCTGTCTCGCTGACAATTCAACTTGAATACCTCAAAGGTACCCATTTCAACAAATGATATTCATTCAGATATGCAAGCCAAGAATCTGAGGGCTTCTCCTTCTCCCCTATAATTTATCTCTGACTTCACCTGGCCCTTGAGGCAAAGGAGCCTGAATGACTGGATAGTAATTGTTCTAACTGCACTTTAATTTGAGTGAGAACAAAGCTTTATTTTGTCAAGGCCCTGAGATTTGGGATTTGATTTTTAAATCAACTAGGATGAATACTATAATTTAAGTAACTTATAACTGAAGAGAAGTTATAACCTCTCTGCCCAGCCCTCCCTAACATGGCTCACCATTGCAAATGAGAATTTTGGGTTATTTTGAATTATCCCAGATTCCAGCCTCCTTGGAATTAATAATATTAATAATATTTACTTATTTGTTTATCTTAAAATAATTATAAATATCCATATTTGTATAATGTTCATACATGTATTCTAGATATATACATATGAAGCAGAGTCTCTTCCAGGTCATATTTATTACACTCCCACAGGTAATATATCTAAGGCCACTATAATAAGAATTCTTGGAAATTAGCACACACAGACTGCAATTTCTATTTCAAAAATAAAACAAAAATTATTTTAAAATGTAAATCTATGTACATAGGAATATTCCAATTTTCAAGATGTAGAAAAACATTTTCCTGCGTTAAAGAAATGAGTAGCAATATATGTTTTAGTCTCCAAACTAAGATGACAATGACACCAAAAAAAACTGCTTAATATTAATTTAGTCCTAAAATAAATATTGAATAAGACCCAGCATCCGCTAAAGTGAAAAAATATTTTTTAATTAGGAAACTATTTATTAAATAGCTATAGAAGGCAAAAAAAATGAAAAGGAGATGTTTAGACTCTTAGGAGCTGGGTACCCATTAAAACAAAGGAGTTAGAGTTTTTGAATTTTGTTAAACACTATTTCCAAAAATTAGATATATTTCACATATTAATTTTGTTACTGTGAAATAATTTAAATAAATTTAAACATGGACAAGTGCCTAACTGCACACAATGTCATTGAGAGTAAGGGACTAACTGTTATTTTTATATAGCAACAGGTAATCATGTAAACCACTGGCTTTCAAATTTAACCACAATTCACAGCAATGAATAATTTTTAAATGACCCAGTACAGATACACACATGTGTATAAACATATGTAAATAAAACAAAAAAAATCACAAATCAGTAGTTAGCTTTATATATGCCATATACCCTCAGTTTTCCTATTTTATTCTACTCCACTTTTTCATGTTAGTTGAATGGATTTCATAATCCAACAGCAAATTGTGACCTATGGTTTGAAAAACATTTTTACAAAATGTTGTCTTTGAAAAATAATTAATTTTCTATTTTCTCTTAGGTATCTTCTAGCTGTTAAACTACAATAATAAAATAGAAGAAACTGCTATATTTACAAAAGAACTATGAATTGATTGAGATCTTTGATAAGATCAACCAGCCAGCAAGAGAAAGAAATTGAATAAGATCTCAATATAATAAGGCTTAAGTGGGTTGTAATTATCTATAACCCAAGATATTGACCATATTCTTCATGGAGAACATCTCACTTATCCACTCTTGACGAGTTGGTATTAACATGAAATAGGAATATGCATAGCTCTTTGTCTCAGCTCTTAAAAGAAATTTTTTTGAAGTTTCTTTTTATTGTTGTATAAAAAGAATCTCATTATTTCCAATTATAAAAATAATATACTTTTATATTGAAGAAAAATTTGAAAATGTGGAACTATGAAAGTCTGGAGGAGGATTGGGAGAGAAGAGGTGGGATGGGAGTGGGAAAAGAGAATGCTAGCCAGTGGGAGATGTCTGGGAACTGAGTAGCAGAAATGCATGTTCCTCTCCCTGAAAGCATTCATTCATACATGAAGTCATGGCCAATTTATGAGCACATACTATCTGCCAGGTATCCCTGTCTAGGTGCCAGGGATACATCAATGAATAAAACAGAAATTTACACCCTTATAGAGCTTACAATTGAAGGTAGTCGATAGGATCTTATAAGCTATGTGGGGGTGTTTTATGAGTTCTTAGCCCTTATTCTCACCCCTGAGTGAGCTTGAGGAAATTCTGACTTAAAAAGAAACTAGATAGGCTTGGACAATAAGGGGATCACTGGTGAATCAAATGGATTTAAACGAAGAGAGAAATTACTTAATTACTTCATATCTTCCACTATGCTTGTGCATAATACACAAAATAAAAATAAAATTACTTCCTCATAATGTAGGTTCTTCAATTGTAGCAAATGTGCCATTCTAGTGAGGGATATTGATAATGGGGATTGATATGTATGTGTGGGGAAAGGAAGTATACGGGAAATCTCTTACCTTCTCTTAATTTTGTTATGTACCTAAAACTGCTCTAAAAAAAATTGTCTTAATTAAAAAGAGAAAAATAACACTACACATACCATGCTTATATTGTACAATTAAACAAAGCAACAAAAATAAAATAATTGACATTGAATTCATCATCATCTAAGCAACACAGTTTCTTGCAGTGAGATTTAATTACTTTAAAAATTGAATAATGTGACTTTTTTGCAATTATATTTGTGAAACAAATCATGCCAACTAGAATGACAAAGAACAGACTTAGATCCATTTTTATATGGATAAAGTCCTCACAACCAGAGCCTTTGTTTAACCTTCTCTACTTAAGTCTGCTTTGAAGTTATTCCATTAGAAAGTGTGTGTGTGTGTGTGTGTGTGTGTGTGTGTGTGTGTGTGTGTGTGTGTGTTTTAAGAATAGCTTATGGGACCTGTATTACCTGAATGCATTTATGTTTGAAAAGTCTGCCTATTTCCTGAATATAAAGATATCAGCTTGGCTGGGTATAATATTCTTTGGTAAGTCTTTTCCCCATCACTTTGTAATTGGGCAATTAGGCCACTTCTCAAAACCAATCAGCAGAAAAACAATGCATGTCTCTGGGAGTGAGAAGATGGGGAATGTACATAGTCTTACTGTGTCTCATTCTAAACTCAAACTTTAGAAAAGTAAAATCCTTTAAAATACTTGAATGACAGGTTGACTACCTAATATCTAATGAAAGAGAAAAAGAAAAAACAGAGTATCTGAACTTAACATAAAAAAGATACACTGGTGAGTTCCTCTATTTTTAGGAATTTATGCTTTTCATAACTGGGTTCTAGAATTTGTCTTTGGATCATAATTACTATAAAAATACTTTTTAGTATTTATTTTAAAAAATATATGCCTTTAAAAAAATTTAAAAATCATCTTTATTTGGGTTTGTCAGTGTGCTCCCGAACTCTCTGCTCATTTAAAGGCTACTAAGCATCAGTGACATACTAGGGGGCATAGATTTTTAAGATCCTTTAAGAACTATATAGATAATTTATGTGTTGAATTGTGAGGTGAAGTATAAAAGAATTTTATCTTTATTATTTAAATATAGTAATTCTGTACCAACTGCTAACAGCCATATCCTGTGGACCTCAGTGATGAAAGAAAATGTGAAAGTTGAAAGATCTGGATCTTTATGTTTTTCCAGCAAATAAATAACTTTACTATAAGGCAGGAAAGGATACCCTTGCCTTTTTTATATTTTTTCTTGATGCCTACTGCCTCTTTACGAAATGTTTGATGGATTGATACAATGATTCACATCCAGCTTTGATTTTTACTACAAATTTCATTGAGTTGATCTGCCAAGGTTGGAAAAATGCTTTTTGAAAATCCATAAAGAATATAAACTTTTTCTCCAGCTAAAAATTCTTTATGTTTATTAATCATCATCTGAAAAAGAACACATATTGTTCATAGTGAATATGGCATAGTGCTCTTGAATTTGGCTTTTTAAATATGCTGGCAAAGCTCCCAAGGTATAAAAGACACTGCAATAAACAGGTAGCTGGCATTTTAGCAGTTATTGTATCGAACTGCTTTTTTTCAGAAAAGGCCATTACATTTCACTGTATTGCTGCAAGCATAGAGAGTTGTGTAACCTGATGTCAATACCAGCTCCATTGTTACCTAGTGGACTCATCATCACTCATTCTAACCACATTTTCTGATGTGTCTAGGCAGGAAAACCTAAGAGCCATTCTGATGCTTCCTGGATGGAAATACTGCTGAATTTTATTAGCTACATCTATAAATAGTTGCTATATTTCTACTGAGTATATTAGAAGTAATCAGTAAATATAAACTTACTATTTATGGGATGGCAAGTATCCTAGCCCTAAGTAAGCACAACCCTGGCACAGAGTTTGTAGATGGTTTGGGTTTAAGTGTAAGAAGCTGATTCAAGGACACTGAGTGAGTTAAAACAAAACAAAACTAAACTAAACTAAACTAAACTAAAGCTCTAAAAATATCTTGCTATCACAACATGATCCATGGCACTCCAAAATCCTTTGTGAAGATTTCCAAAAGTTAGGGAGAGGTGCTGGACATCCCACGTCTGCCCATGGAACACTGATGTGGAATCCCCAAGCTTTACTCTCCAAAGTACAATGCATCAGTCAGGGAAACAAAAATCACTCAAAAAGGAAAGAATTCAATAAGGATGCTTATCAAATTTTCTGGAGTGCTAGAAGAGCAAAGGGTATAGAAAGTCCTCCACATGGCAGGAATTTTGAGCCAAAAACTTAGGACAGGAATAAACTAATTTCCAAGCAGCCAAGATTCAGAACACTATTTGCATTGCTTTACTTATTTATTTGACAAAAATTACCATTTAAAAGTCTTCTGCTTTACAATCTATCATTGCCTTCTGAGAAATTCTTCCTAATAATTTACTGCAGGCAATCCTTTCCTTCCAATTGAATACCCATCACAAGTAATAGTCCTATTGTATTGCAGTTATTTACATTTATGTCATTTCCCCTATAACAATCCTTGAGGGCAGGATCTATAGCCCTGTGGAAAAACACTATTTCTAATAAAAATAATAACTACTATTTATTAAATCCCCACCAGTTATCAAGTACTAGTTTCTGTCTTTTATTTATTCAATCTCATTTAATACACATGACAACCTTATGAAAAAAATTATATCCTTTTTAACTAGAACAGACTGTCAGAGACACACCATTTAGTAATATAGTAGAGCTAAAGATTTAATTCTAATATGTCAAACCCAAAACTCATGCTGTTGCCACGTTGCCTCTCTACTGTGATGTCAGAGAGTTATGACGTTAAACAGTGACCAAAACATCATCATGAATAGCTCTGGTGATGACTGAATCATCCCTCAAATAGTCCATTCGATTATGGAAAACTATTTCTTAGTAAGCTTTTACAGTGAACCTTGTAGGGCATGATATCCTTCTTCATTTAAGTGTACTCCAATGCGATCATAGAGTATAGAAACTCTAAAGGAGGAAAATGGTCTTTAGCTAAGTTTTTGAACAGCTCTGCTTGTCCTTTGCACTGCACTGGGGGTATCATTCACAAGAATACCATGTGAATGTTCCCCCTGGAGTTGTGCAATGTGACGGTCCTGCCTTATGCCAAAAATTAGAACTTATTAGGCACCTGAGAAACATTGACTGCTAATGAGAATGTGCTTGTAAAAAGAAAGAAAATGTGTTTTTAAAAGCTGATTTAATACTCTGTGAACCCACTGTATGAAACAAAGACAATATAACTACTTTTGGGGTGGTTGTAGGGATTAAATGACTTATTACATGTAACCACCAAGAACAATATCTGGCACATAATAAGCACCTAATGAGTACTAGTTATTTCATCAATAATAGTTATTGTCAGACACGTATTTGCAGAAGATACAATGAAAACTAAAATATAGTCTCTACCTTCAAGAAATTTTTACATTTTATTATTCTCCTAAACTTTGTTGCTTGTATAAAGGATGAGATCTCCCTCATTTGCTCCTTCTGAAGTCCAACAAAGTTCGATAACCATGAAGAATTCCAGCACTTCATCAGGAAGTCAGCATAGGATATCCCACTCTATTCCCACGTTTCAAAAAATAAGGACAAAATGTAAATTTTTCTTATTGGGCTGCTATACTTATTAGGTATATTGATGGACTTGACCTTTGGCTCATGGTCACGTCTACTAAAGCTGCACCATCCCATATTATAGTAACCAAGACATATATTTTAAGATTTTTTATATGTATAAGAAAGGTAGAGAATATCCCAGACTACAAATATTCATTAATTAAATTTTAAAATCAGCTCATGAGTTTTACTAGTTACATTTCAAGGGCTCATTAGCCACAGGTTGTGAGAGACTACTTTGTGAAATAATACAGAGACAGAAAATTTTCATCATCACAGAGTTCTGTTGAACAGCCACCCCTGAAGTGATAGCAAGTCTATCAAAAATTTGAAGCACTTATGAGATACATTTACAAAGCTAGATCTCTAAGAAATCAGCTCAGTACCACAACTGACTGAAAATAAGAAATTAACTTTCTGAGTTGAGGCAGCTTTGGGAATGATGTGAATAAATGCAAATGCCCATAAATATGTCTCATGATTGATAACTCTCCCTGCCCCCCGCCAAAACAGAGGGCCTCATCCTTTTGTCCTTGCTAAGTCTAACACAATCGCCCAAAGCATATGAAGTGATAGGAATGCTATAGTGCAAACTCAATTATTTCACGAAATGTATTAGCAATGGAACTGGGTCAGAGAGGCATCAAAGGAGGTATCAAAAAAAGTAATTTTGGACTTTGGGAGCAAGGACACCAATTCTCAGTTCCAAGACTCTGCATGACAGAGACAAATTATTTACTATTATGAAGCCCCAATTTCTGTGGTTGTTGGAAGGCTAGAAATAAACTAGTGTGCATAGGGCATTTACCAGAGTGTCTGGCACATGGCAGACTTTCCACAAATGGCTACTAGCACAGCCTAGATGTGAAAAGATGGCAGAAATAGAGAGATGGTTAAACTGTGAGCAAACCATTTCTTTAAACTGTGTCTTGGTTTTTTATTTGACGTGCTTTGGTTTTTTCCTACCACCCACTTTCCTCAGCTTTGCTGTAAGGATAACATAAGATTATATATATGAAAGTACTGTATAAATTTTCAAATAACAAAAATATTTTACTTGTCTTATTTGCTTAATGAAGCTGATTATTTTTCGCACTTGTCTTACATGGATTATTGGTATAAAAGTAGATAATATATGTGAGAGATTTGTGGAAAAATGAAAAAGAACTACTCTAATGCATGGTTATGCTATTTCTTATGCTTCATTTCATATGGGAAAAGTTCAGGTTAATATAAGAACTTAACCTATTCCTTGACAAGAATGAGCATAAGTCAGATTAAACCAGCATGCTTCTGGGACCTAGAGGGTATAAAGTCCCTCTCTTATCCCCTAAAGAAGTTAGAAGTCTTTCTGAAAGCAAAGGAAGTCATTAATCCTTGGGTAAGAGTATTTTGCATTTAAGACAGCAAATTCAATTTGACATTTTCCATTTATTTTCTAGCAGAGTTAAAGAGCTCATGGATGATTTGGAAAATTGTTCCAAAGTGACATCTGATCTATTTCTGCTACAAGTAGGGCTATCAGGGAAACCAGAGAAAAGCCACAAGTCAAGGAGACATCATCTTAAAGTTCTGCTCTTCCTATTTAAAGAAAAATAGAATTTGAATGAATCTTGAATGCAGAATTCAAATGGCATATTGAAAGCCACACATCAATGTTCATTCTCTGGTATTCTGTTAGTCCACTGTCTGACTTTACTTGTACTCTTGTTCTTGTCACAAAGGGAAGAGAGAAAAGTAGAAATGAAAACCTTTCAAAATAAAGAAGTGAATAAAAGTGTCAGAATCAAGGTCTTGGCCTTTATTAGCTCTGAAACTTTATTCCATTAGGAAAAAACATTTCAAGTGTTGAACATTGCACAGGAATGATCATCGAATCTAAGAGTCGCACACTATTGTCCCACTGGAAGACAGAGTGTTTACTACAAACTGCATAGTCAGGTGTGGTGATTCACTTTGGATGAGAGCAGATGTCTGAATTATGCTGACATTTGAAATGAGTATAGGCTGCTAAGATTTCCAAAATTTTCTAGGATAATGTCTAGAGAATTTTTATTACAGTTACTTTCCCCTGATTTTCTCTAAAATTGGAAATTCAATTTAAAAATGTAGTCTCCATGACATACAGATGTTTATAGTTTTTTTTCCTAACAACCTCTTGACAGTCCCCATCTTGTCACTCTTGGGAACTTATCCTTTGATACTCCCTATTTGATTGGTTCCATATGTGAGTCTTCACATAGAGTGAACTACCTCAATTCATTTATTCATTTATTCATTCATCTGTCTACCCACCATTTATTCATCTAAAACTTTGGTATTTATTTTCTTCTAATCCCCTCATCCCTGGTATTTATCATAGACAAGTTTAAAATTTCACCTTCAGAGCTGAATTTTGGTTGAAAAGCTGAACGTCTTCATTATATTTTTTAAAATCTGTTGATTTTCTAGCATATGTCATAGTTTCTTCTCGAAATATCTTTTCTCTCTAAACCTCCCATTTTATTCTCCAAAGGTAACTGTGCTTTCTATCTACAAAGAAGAGATAAGAATTCCACAAAGACCTCTACATCTCTTTTATTTAAATCGTATGCATAAAGCACGTGAATGTTTACTATTATTTTTCCTGGAGCCATCTCTTGGCTCCACAATGAGATAAATTCCTTTGAAAGCCAGAACCATACATTAGCATCTATTTAAAGGCCGTACTTCCAAACCTTGTGTTGTGGACTAGAAACTCAATAGGTAATGTTGCATAAAATTAGTCACAGGCAAAACTTAGCTCAAGATCCATCAAGTACCTGCACAAAGCAAACAAGTATTTGCAATTAGAAGAGGCAGCAGGACTGAGTACCTAGAACTGAATTTCATGGTAGTACTGTGCATGGCTCAGAGGGCATTACTAAGATTAAAAGTGGAGAAACTATAAGAAGTAAGATGCCTGGATATGAAGAAGAAATTCTTAACACTTAAAGTTTTCCATCAAGAATTCCATCAAGAATTCTTTCATTGTCACAAATTCAAAACCAAAGCAGTGTTCCAACCTTGGTGACAGCATTAAGATGTATTCAACTATAAAAGTCATAATATCTATGAGTTGTCCTTAGCATTTATTTCTTTCTCTTCACCATTCTACCCACACATTCAACTCTTCACCAAAACCAGCCAGTTAGTCCTCTTGGATATCTCTCCAGTCTGTCCTCATGGCTCCATTCATGCTGCCACCACCCTAGTTTAAACTATCATCATCCCTTGCCCAGATCACTCCCAATAATTTTGTACATTGTCTATCCCCAACCATTCTTGCTCTCCTCCAATCTATTTAATCTGCATTATTCAGTGATCTTAAATAAAAATCTGATCATAGCCTCGCCCTACTTAACAACTTGCTATGGTTTCCTATTGATCTGTTCAGAAAATTTTAATCCTTGATGTGTCTAACAAGCCTGACATCAACCCCCCCTCCCCGCCCGTGTCTCACCTTTGTTACACAATGCTGCTCTATCTTTCACTGCTTTATTATAATTATTATTATTACTGGTGGTGTTGTTGTTATTTAAAATTATTGAGATGACATTGATCAACAAAATCTAATGTTTCAAGTGTACAGTTCAACAGTATGTCTGTTATATATCTATATATATGGCATTGTATGTTCATGACCTAAAGTTAGAATTTTTTCTATCACCATTTATTTGACCCCTTTTACCTCTATCTTTCTTTCACTGCCTTCTAAGTACACTGACCTCCCTTCAGTTCCCTAAACATTCCATGATTCCTCTCATGTCAGGACCTTCCCACTGCTGAGCTAGAGATTAGACTAGGTAACTGCTACCCTCTTACCCATTTATATGTATGTGAGCAGGTTGTAATGAAATGGCCAAAAACAAAATAATTTAGCTACCACCTGGATCTAAAGAAGAAAATAACACTGCTAGCGGCTATGGTTTCAGCTGCAAAATGAACTATATAGAACTTAGAAAATGCAAAATTTTTCTTTTGGGTACCATCACCTTCCTCATTTTCTTAACTTTGTTCTCATCTTACTAAAAACAACTATGACTATCAAAGTCCACCAGATGCAAGGTTTACCCCATCTCTGCCTGTCTTATCTAGGTATCTCTGAATTAGTTCTATTCCTTTCTTCCTCATCCTTAATTCCAAAGATCCTCTTGGATCCCTTTCTTCAGATCCCTGCTATCAATTTCCCACAGTAAGCTGATAAAGTAGAAAGAACATACAGAATGATAAGAGCAGGTTGTTGAACCTAGAATACTAAACTCATGCTCTAGCTCTGCTACATACAGGCCCTGTGATACTAAATATCTCACTCTTTCTTTACTCCCTACATTTTCCTATGAAGAATCATTTTCAATTGCCCTGCATCTCTAAGACTTCCTGTGCTGTGCCCTCACCAGGATCACTCTTCCTACTGACCCCTTTCCTGCCTTACTTCAATGATCCCTCCCCAAAGAGTTCTTCCCTTAGTCCCTATATCTGTGTTTGCTGCCCTTGTGTGCAATCTCTCAACATTCTTCACTTCCCTCATAAGTGCACTTAACACGCTTGGTAATTATATTGTTTAAAATTCATTTTCTCTCACTAACTCTCAATTCTAAGGAGACAGGAGAGATTCACAGTTCTATTATCCAGGGCTTGATGCTATGCCAAAATAAGCAGTCAATATATGTTGAGTGAATAAGAATGTGAAAGGAAGACTCTATTCATTTGCCCCTAAACTACAGAGTTATTGTTGAGATTCATTTATTATATATTTAAATCTGCCAAGAGCAGTGTCTGATACAAAATAGGTATTTAGTTTTGCCTAAAAATAGTGGCGACTCAATAAATATCATTAAATCATTCACCCACATGTATTTATGGCTACCACTGGCTAAATTTATTACTCCTCTAAAATAACGTGTTTTAAGTTAACTTTTTTTTTTTTTTTTTGGAACTAAAACGTCTTAATTCGTGGAACAGAACTGAGGTATCCTGACATGTAATCAGTTTAACATCTAAGCAGGTAATTTTTTCACCCTTGAACCACAGCACAATGGACAAACCCCTTTTTCTGTCTATATAGAAATCAAACTTTGCCAGAAGTATCTTCTGAATTTACTAATGTCAGAGTAGATCTACCTTGTATGAATGACAAGGTTCCTAGGATATCTGCAGTACCTTTTGGAATGCCACATGAGAAGAGGGGAGGCGGGGAAAGCAATGAGAAGTCAGTGGCAGCCTATGACTCAGTGAATAGAAAAATTCCATCAGCAAATGAATGCTAATTCCTGACGCTGTCGAGTCCTTTGACCAGTGTGTTGTCATTTGCTTCTTTCCTTCTGAGTTCATTCCTACTTCTCTGCCACATTAGCCTGGTCCTCCATGCTGACTGTATGAGCCTGTAAACTGACTCTGCTCTCTGTTAAAAGTGGTGGCAGTGAAAGAGAAGCAGACTGAGCTTCAACTCCCATAAGGAAGTTGATTGCTCCATTTTTGGTCCATTGCCTCTGTGGTTTTCCCCTCCCTCCTTCTCCCACCAGCTGTTCTTCTCCCTTTGCTGTCTTTTATCCTTCCTCCTCTGCTAATCCTCTATTTTCCTCCTGCCAGCCATTACCTTCCTCCAACCCTTTTGTCCCTCTGACACCCATGCTTACTTCAAATGCTATGTGGTAAACACATTGAACAAAAAGAAAAAAAAATAAATCTAGCAACAGTGAAGAGTAAAAAACTGTGTCTTTTTTAACCTAAATATATCTTTCTTCCTAGGGATCTGAAAATAGATCACCTGAGTTGTTCCCACTTAAAATTAGCATAATAACACTTCTTAATCCCTATAGCACCTTGAATTTCTCCGTCATTGCATTTTTCTCATTGGGCCAAAATAATTGGTTCACTTGTTCAACTTCTCCATGAGGATAGAGTTGGCACCTAATTCACCTTTATCTCATCAAGAATCAGCAATATCTGATATTCTAGCATTTAACAACACATATTAAGTGTTTTATTTAAAAATGAATGAATAAATTATATAAAAGGAAAAGAATAAAAGCCAAAGTGTCCAGGAGGCCTTCCTAGAAGAATTTAGTAGAATGTAAGCTGCGCAACGACCAAAGGTATCTGTCTTGTTTACCCTACACTTAGAATCTAACATTGAGCCAGGCACATAATAAGTACTCACATATTTGTTGAAGTATATGAATGAAGACATAAAATAATGAGTTTCAGAGGTGTATCTTGAGATTAGCTTTTCCCATTCCACCACCACTCATCCACAAGAGTCTCATTGATTTAGTAGAAGAGGAGTAAGTATTTGTCACTGGTTTCGTGTCCACATACCAGCCCTCTTCCTTATGGAGCCCACAGAGTCATCACCTTCAAGCATGGAAGTAGGGAACACTTCCCAAGATTCAAGAGATAAATGAGATTTTAAAATAATAAAGGCCATTGACAGTGTACTAACACAAGTACTTCTATGATACCTTTATGTAACAGAGAATAAGAAAAAAATCTACATGAAAAGATGAGTTTGGCTTATTGATTTTTTTTATAATAAAGGTAGTTTTTCATGAAAGGAGAAATCAAACTTAGCCTTTAAAAAACGTCTAATTCCCTAGGTTTAGAACTCTATATATCTATAGACACATAGATATGATATATATTCATTTTTATTTATAATTGTAAATAATTTGAAATCTCTAGCTACTCATAAATATACAAATCCCTCATTATCTCCATTTATAAGGAAACCATTGAATAAGGATTCCTCCTGAGCTCCAACTTTATCAAAGTCCCTGTATTTCTTAAGACATTTATTCCACTAACTGCCTTTTTTTTTTACAGTTTATTTACTCTCATTATTTCACATTCAGAAGCAAATTTTCTAATTCCACTCATTGTTCCTAGAAGAAAAATTTAAGTGATCATTTAAAGGAGAGGACATCTTTTGATTAGAAACACCCAATTAATTCCTTTTACTCCTTTCACCTCCAAAGAAGACACCAAGATTAAGCACTGTAAATAGTCAGAAAAGTAATGGTTCTGGTCAATTTCCTCCTTCTCATTAGAACCACCATCATAAATAAAGAAGTTTAGTACAATAAAACATTTAAACTACCAGCATTTAAGAGGCCCATCAACAAACAGAATCTCCAAGGAAGGTCATAAAAAATAGGGTTTCTTTTATAGTTGATTTATTTTCCTCCAACAAATCTAGTTTGATTAGATAAAGATAACCTCACTTGTATTTGGCTAAGTGTATTCCCCAAAACTGCCTATTTGAAGAAAAAAAAAATTCACATGCAATATTTGATTATATTTATCAAGAAGAGATTATAGTCTTGCATTTTGATGTCCTGGGGCTTCCAGCTATAGTTTCTAAGTGGCCATATTCAGAGACATAACTATTACAAGAAATAATACTAACAACAATGACAATAACTACCACTGTCACTATATATTGAGTTCTTTGTGCTAAGCACTATCTAAAAACTTCACATTCATGAGCTTCTTTAATCTTTATACAATCCAATGAGTTTAAGTGTTATTGACCACTTAATTTATGCAGACACTTTTGCTAGAATTCAATTTAAGATACCTAACAAGATGCTTAAAACATAAGACCTCTGTAAATGCTAACCATTATTATAACCGTATTGTTACTTTTCAATAATCGTAAAAGCAACATTATCAAACAGTGTTCAGTGAAGGCAGTTCTGAAAAGACCTGAAATAATGTGTTCCAAATAGCAAGGCTTCTTGTGATCTAACCAGTTTAGGAATAAAGTTTAAAATATCTAGAATAGCTCTTTTTTTGCATTCTGCACCTAATTCAAGTAACAATATTCCACCCTTATTTCCTACCTAGTCTCTAATGAGTATTAAAGTGTACTTCCACACTGACAAGTGGAAAGCCCTGAGAGTAAATAATGTCACTTGCATGATATCAGGCTATATGATGCAAGCCCAAAAAGAGAGACCATGTTAAATGACAAAACACTAACTTAGTTGTAAGTGTCAGAAGCCAATGAGGTTCACTCACTGGCTCTTTCACAGGCTGGAGCCCACCGACCTAAGAGCCACCAATAGTGTTAACAGGTTTATTTTGCTTAGTTGGTTCCCCACTCTTGCTTGTCTCATTTCCCTCCTCTGTCCTGCAATCACTTCCCAAAGAAATGACTTGTACCGAAATCTTTGTCTTAGGATCTACTTCTGAGAGATACAGGGTTATTATGACAATTAAATGTATATCAAGGTCAAAAATTTACTCCCACTGACCTCAGATTGGCCAAAACAAAGTGAAATTAAATATGTAGCTGTGTTATATTCTATAACTATTCTAATTTTCACACAAGCCTCTAACCTGGTAGGTAATAGTGGAAGGAGAATCTACAAGTGTTAAAAAAAAAGGAAGCACAATTAATAATTGGTCTTTGTTTTTGATAAAATAAAAGAATATTTCAAATTAAAACTACAGTCCATTCTTCCAGGTTTATATCCTAGTGTTTCTGTTTAACAAATTGGCATCAGGATGGGGTGTAATTAGTATGTGTCTAGAGTGAGTGTGGAAAAAGGAGCCTCTAAAACTTTAGTGGCTCCTTTTGTAAGGTGGCTGAGCAGGTCTGCTCCCTGAGTTGAGTCTGGGAGGCAATAGCCCAGTTGAGCTTTTGGCATGCTACAGAGTTAACTTCAGTTCAAATCCTTGTCTCAGCCATTGTCTTCTGCACATGAGGTTCTTGCCTATGGCAGCCTCTCTATATCTGGCCTCTTCCCTCAGAGGCATTAAACCTATAAATCTCCTGTGTACCCCACACACCATGGGAAGTCTGGAGGGCTTTTCCTGTCTCATCTATGAAGACTTTTTTTCCCTGTCAAGGCCACTTCATCGAGAGTGTGCCATATTGGACATGCTGAGCATGAAGTTTCTTCTAGAAGCTTATTGAGGAAACATACCACTAGATACTTCTCCTACTGTTTTTACTGCTCCATAGTTATCTGGATATTTCTACCATCTGACACCTCATCTGGGTTCTACCCTGAAAAGGATAAAAATATAAACTCTCATTTCTTGCTTCTATTCTGTCTCTCATTCCACTTTTTATCTTTATGCCCCCAGATAGACAAGATGGGCTTTTCTCTCCTTCCCCATCACATCAAACCTTCCCTCAAACCCTGACACACAAAAATGCTTTATAATTTGGGGACCCAGGCATAGCTCTTGATTAGGGAAAGAAGAAAATTTGGAATTGAGAAATTTCCACAAAGCTTGGACTTGAAGATAATTGTCTCAATACACAAAATCATATTTGAGGCTTAAAATGAACATATCTCCGTTCCTCACTCAAAGGACCATGAGCTTAGTGGCTCAGCCTTGAAACAGAAGGCTGCAAGGCAACATGACTGAAGAGGAAAATGAAAATTCATCAGTTTAATATGTTTAAAATATATCTGTCATATATGTAAAGTGCCTAGAATGGTACATAGGTTTCTAGGACCCAGTGCTAAAACTGAAAGAAACCATAAAGTTCAACACTTTCAATTCCAAACTTGCTTTTGAATGGAGCCCTAAAGGAATAGATAAAATCTGAACATACACAGACAGGCAAAAGCATTCCAAGCAGAGAGAGCAGCTTGAACAGAAAACAAGTCATGAACTAGGACCCAAATTATTAAAGGTTCAGGGTAAGCATTTTGAGCTTTATTCTATAGGCAATAAAGGATACTGAAAGCAGGTCTTTGAGCAAGGAAGAGATATGTTTACAGCTTTTTAAAAAAAGACCAATGTGACAGATATTGTTAAATTAAATTTGTGTTAGTATTATACAGTAAATAAAAATGGAAACATTCAGAATTCCATGGGCAAGATCCCAGAACAGAATTAGGCTTTAGTAAGATATTCTTCCCCATCCTAATAATTGCTCCGTGCCAGATCTGTCATTATAAAAATAGTCATATACACAGATAATTTATTAAAAGGTAATATATTATTCTCCATTAATTAGTGTAGCTTCTAAATTGAGCACTGCTTTCACTATTTTACAATACTTTTTTAAAAAAGTATTTTCCAGTTATTTTCAATTCCAACGCTTTAATTAAGAAAACGTTTAGAAGTAACCTAACAACTCCCTGAACAATCTAAAACAAGTACTGTATTACTTGTCTAAATCCCTTCTAATAAGTTAATCTCTAGCCTAATAATTATAATAAAAGTAGATGGTCTCATGCCAGTTGTCAGCAGACACAAATGTGACCAACAAAAAGGCTTCGCAGTACTGAGATGTCCCCGGGACATGGAAGAGAGTAATGTGAAATATTATCATAAATCTTTTACACGTATGTGTCATTTGTTAAAAATAAAGTACACTGGTGTCTTGGATTGCCTGAGAGAGCTTCGCATAATTTCTAATTCACAACTTTGGTAATTGCCAGAGTGCTTCCCAGTCAGTAGTGCAGAGAAGCTAAGAGCCCATAAAAGCAGGTTCCAATGAGGCTTCCAAAAGCAGCAGCAGCCAAAGGGGGCCAGACTTCTTTTGTTTTAGTCTCCTGCCAGCTCATTCTGAACATCAAGGAGAAGACTTTAATTGTTTTATTTTGGGTCTGCTAAAAAGAAAATGCTAATTTAAACAAATATCCTCCAGGGCACTAAACACCTACATCACTCACTGCACTGTAGAACTAATCTTAATTTTAACACTATAATGGACCTGAAATGGAATGGCTGAAGTATATTCAGAAAAACTGGTGATTTCAAAATAGAAGCAAGTAGTATTATTTATTGGCCATCTTTGAGTAGGTTTGAAAACACTACACTGTAGCCAGGAGAATTTGGTACATGGGCTTATCTGATTTGGTATTTGGGCTCATCGGATTCAGTTCTCTATACAGACAAAACCTGAGCTATATAAATCAACCACAAAAAGTGCCAACACTAGTTGGCTAACAATAAGAGATTTACCTGAACTACATATTATCGTTAAAAAATTGATTTGTAAATTCTAAATGAGAGAAATAAATATTTATATAAAATATTGTTGAATATTAAAAGCACCTACACAGTATGAACAAATACTCCATATTAAAATAGATTTTATTTTCATCATCCCACCCCATTGGCAGTAGAATAATGCAACAACAAATGTTTTTGTTTTTTTTTTTTTGCTGGCTCAATATAACATTGTATAAGAAGGACTCACAAAATGCAATACTAAATACATCAGTATTATTAGTTATTTTCCTCTTTATAAATCATGCCTCAAAATAGACACATGATTTCAGATATATGTAATATTTGTGAAATATAACACTAAAATGTACCCAAAATAAGATGTAGAGGTATTGCAGAAACAGATTAATATTTCAGAGATACTGCCATTATTTTTCCTGGAAAATACTTTCGAAAGGGAAAAAAAAGCATTCTTAAGTTCAAAGAAACTACCAAAGAAATGCCTTTAAAGCCTCACATGGCATTTCTAAGGAGATATAAGCATACTGGACTCTTGTAGAAAGGAACTGAAATGGAAATCTTATAAGAGATAGTAATTCAGAACTACAGAGACAATCCTCAGAAAACAGAGGTGTTGTTTTCAAAGGAATTTGGCTTTTGTAACATAAAAAGGGTACAACTTAGTGGGTGAAAGTTGCATGCATGGTATAGACCACACAGTGGAAACATCACACTAAGCCATCACTACTTGAAATCAAGAAATGGAGACATGACCAAGATGCTCCTGATAAACTATCAGAGCCACCATGGGTAGCATTCGTCTCTTCTTTTTTTTTTCAAACAAGCAGACTACAAGTGATGTATTAAAGAAGAAAATTGTTAATTGATACACATTTTACTCAATTACAGATAAGCTGCCTGGAGAAGAGGAAGGCATGATGGAAAGCAAATTTGGATGAAGCTTTTTTTCATTTATAAAAAAATTTATGTTCAAATTTAGATTTATTGAACTCTAAATATTGTAGAAACATATATTTGTAAAAAACATACAGATTTGATCCAAAGACCTCTATTCGTTAATGAGAAAGCTCTCTGTAGGTGGCTATTTAACATAAACTAGTGTAGGGGATCAGAATCTAGCTCCCCAAAATATGCCACTTGGCATATTGATTATTTTGAATTAAAGGTTCTTGAGAAAGATCCAGTATAAAAAGGATACTCCAGCCCCTTTTTTGTCCCCTTGAAAGCAAAAGATAAGTCTCCTATGTAAATGGTACCTTCCCTGTAACCAGAAGTGTAGAAGGCATCCATATCACCAGTGTCAGGGAATTTAGGGGCAAGAAGGCCGTGTAAAAAAATCTTGTTACTTCTTCACCATTTTACTACCCCTAGCCCAAAATGCTCTACTTTATCGATGCTTCAGAAATTTAATGTTTGTCTAAAAGGTATAAAAGCTTCATACTCTGTTCACTTCTTTGATTCTCATGATCTTTGTGGGGCTCTCACATTTATGTGTGTAATAAAGCCATAGCTAACATCATACTTCATGGTGAGAGGCTGGATGCTTTCCCTGAGATCAAAAACAAGGCAAAGATTTCTTCTATTACCACTATAGGGGTAGAAAACAGATCAATGGTTGCCAGAAGTTTGGGAAGGAAAGAGTGTTTGAATAAGAAAATAATGGGAATTTTTTAGGGTGATGAAACACACACACACACACACACTCAATATATGACAGTATACATGTGTCCAAACCCATAGAACTTGATAGCAGAAAGAGTCACCACTAATGTATGCAATTTTAAAAAATACATCTAGGAAACAGGAGGGTTCTAGCATGGACTGTATACTGTGACAAAAGAATCTAGCTATTACAAATATATGACATAACCTCCCTGAAAGGGGTGGAGAAAATAATGCTAATCTAAATAACATTGGAAGGTGATATATTTTTGACTAGCAACTGTAATACTAAAGACAAAAGGAACTTCACATAAGTATTGTAGTTTAGCTGATAAATTTTTCACAGGCTGCGGTGAAACAAATACTTTAATAAAAAGGAACAAAGTTTCCTTGGAGAAATGACTGATTCCAGGGCTGGTGCATGAAATAAAAATGATAATCTTGGAGCATCTTGTAGCGCTACAATGAAAAAGTTAAAAAAAAAAAAAACAAAACATGGAGGCACATCAAAAGGACATTGAGGACAAATGAAAGAGCTCCCAATGGCCAGAGCTAGAATAATTTGAGCAAAAAAAAGTAAATAATAAAGCACTAGATTATAACCTAAAGTATAACATTCACAAGTCTATAATGTTTTAAATAAATGATTGCATAAATAAATAAATGGGCCAAGAGACAGATTTCTAATGACAAACCATTCTAAGTAATTTATGTAGTTATTCCACCCACAAGAAGATGGAGCCTAACTCCCTAGATCTTGAGTTGGAGCTCAGTTAAGTGACTTGATTTCTAACAGCAGGGTAGGGAAAAAGGAAAGAAAACTTTACAGTGGGAAACCTAATAAGCACAACTTCAGCATGGAGATCAAGGTCAAAACAACATCAGAGATAAGGCATGTTGATAACATATCCTCTGGATACAATATGATGAGAATACCATTTCACCTCCTGGTCTTTCTCCCCAAAACATGTAACACCAATCTAACCACGAGACAACTTCAGACAAATCCCAGTTAAGGGACATTCTACAAAATATCTAACAAGTACTCCTCAAAACTGAAGGTCATCAAAAACAAGAAATTCTGAGAAACTGCCACAGACTAGAGGAGTTTAAGGAGACATAACAACTAAATATAATGAGACAACATGTATGGGATCCTGGAACATAAAAAAGAATTAGGGGAAAACAGTGATATCTGAAAGCAAGTATTGTTAATAATAATATGCCAATATTGGCTTTCCGGTTAAGACAATATTGCATAGTAATGTAAAATGTTAATGATAAATTGGTTGGCAACGCTCTGTTTTATCTTTGCAACTTTTCTGTAAATCTAAATCTATTCTAAAATAAAAGGTTTATTTAAATTTTAAAAATAAGGCACTAGCCTTGAGATTCTCTAAAGAAGGATCTTCTCTCAGGCCAAATATAACTTATAATCAAATTTCTCTGTCTGAATTTCAGTAGTTTATTTACATTTCTTTCAACTTGTTCTTGTCTGGGGCCTTGGCTTTTCCCCTTTTCATGGAGTCCCTCTGCAGATCTGGTTGCTCTTTTCCTTTTCCTTAAACTGAGCCTATAGCATTCTTTTGGAATTCTTTTTCCAAGATCTTTATTTAAAGTTGCAGTGAATTGTCCCCAGATGTTTCCTTCGGTCTTCCTTGTGTCAAGGTATTTACCCCCCTGAGGATCTTGATTCCTATTACCAATGAAATGGACAGAGATCTATATCTAGAGCACAGGGGCAGAAAACCCATTTATGCATCAGGAGCTCTTTAGTACAAAAGAACAGGCGACAGGCAGTGAAATCCATTAATAACTCAAAGCCGGACAGGACCAACACTCTAGGTTTTGCTTACAAAACAATTCCTATAGAACTGCAAGGAATCAATAATAACTTTCTAACTTGACTAAACTTTCAAAAATGACTCCTACCTCTCATTCCTTCCTATTATTCCCAGTCATCCTACAGTGTTAGGTCATTCTTATGTCTATAATAATAAATAGTAATAACATCTTAGATGTATTTAGTGATTACCATGCACTGCGTATTCTGAATTATTTCTTTTAATCTTCATAATAAGGTAGTCACTATTATTAGCCACAAATAACAAAAAATAAAGCCAAGTTCAAAGAGATTAAATAAGTTAACCAAAGTCATGTTTATAAATGGTAGAACCATGATTTTGAACGAAGGTATGTATGGCTCCAGATTCCATGATCTTAACTTCTTTACATCCTGCTTCCTATTTTTATATCTCCTCGTCTCTTAATTACCCTTTTAGAGACTTTTAACACTTGTCATCAGTTCTCTGTGCACACAGTTATGATGGCCAATTTTTGTAAATCATATTTTCTCATAATACCACTGAAGTCTCCAAGTATCTGAGAGAGAAAAATAGGCATCAAACTAAACAAAATCCTATACTTGTACTTCATCTCTTTCTGCTCCCAACGCAATCCTTACCTCTTGATTAGAATGCCCCTTCAAAATCTCAACCTTGGAAAATAATAAAAATTCCTTGAAAGAAGGAGGCACAAAATTTGCAAAGCAGCAATTCTTTAGCAAGACTTATCAAGTTCCTTTATAATGTGTATGTAAATATCTGCAACTATACATCAATCAGCTTGAATCATTTTCCATTGTGTGGTGGTTACTACCTACGGCCACTACTGAATTTAAAATAGATACTCTGAACATTTTAATCCCACAAACAGTAACCAGTTTTCTCCAAAGAGCACCCCAATCTACATTAGAACCATCAAGAAAATTAATATGTTCAATTAAGAAAAATAACTAGAATAGCATTAATAAAAATTTAACGTCTCCAATTTATTAATGAAATTCCTTGGTTATAAATTATTATTTTAAGCACACCTACTTAAAGATAAAAGATAAAAGACACTTCAATTAACTAACTTTCCAAAAAAATAATAATGTGGTAACCACATCTCAGTCCTTTGAATCCTAATAGAGCACAGAGTGCCTTGCTCATTTCAGAAACCCAAAGAGTGTTTTATCAGTCAGGCAAAAAAAAATATTGTTTGTTTGTTTGTTTTTAATGTTTAAGGATAATTATGTTAAGAAAAGTGCTATGCTCAATTTCAGAGTGTTTGAGACTCTTTTTAGTCGCCAAGCAATTTTTGGAGAGGAAAAAGAATATCAGGAAAAAGGCAGTGATTACTTTCCTTACACATTTTCATAAACCGCTCTCTAGGAATTTTAAACAAACATGAAATGACTTTTTCTAAGGCACATATAACTTCATTAAGACTACCAAAACATCCTACACTGTTAAAACATTAAAATAATAAAAATATTTATTAATGTTCTATTAATGGAAGAAGAAAAGTGAATCATTAATACTACTTATTCGGTCAAATCAATACCCACTAAATAAATAGAAGGTAATTTTCCAATTGAATATGCCAACTGTAGAGCATAGAAGTCTCCCATGAATACACATTTTCAAAAAATGTATAATTAGTACAGAATCTGTCTTGTGCCATTCCTCATCATTAAGTACTTTTTGCCTGAAATGGGATCAGAATATCTATTTATGTGTTCAACTAAATGAGACATTCTAAGATGCTCTTATAATGAACTACTATATGGTCAAACAGGTGTTCAAACTAATTAGATGGCTGAAATCACCAGCCTACATCTTGGATGCATTTTATTTCAAATAAAATCTAGGTAGATATGTTAAATCATATATCAAGCAATAATTTTCATAATCAAATGTAATTCACTTATTTTTATGTCAATTAGCATTGTCCTCAATTGACTTGAAACAGACCTATTTTCCAAATGTCACTTTATTGCTAGCCTATTTATTAATATTCAGAGAAGTTTTAATCATATTTGATGCTACTTTCTGTCATTTAGAAATCTGGGTTCCTCTCAGTGCTTTTACTCTGTCTCTCACTGTCCTCATCTCTATTGTCTCTGTCCCTCTGAGTTCGATCACTGTCTTTCTCTCTGTCCCTCCCACTCTCTGCCTCTGACAGGAGACCACTCTCTGTCTGTGGAGTGTTATCCCTATTCTAATAAACTTTCCTTTTGATTCTTACTTTGGCATGCATGCTGAATTCTTTCTACACTCTCCACCAAAGGACCCTCTTCTTTAGATTCAGGGCTTGGTCTCCCCCTCCCCCGATACTTGGGGAAATTTGCCCTGTCCTGCATCATTATCACAACAGCTAATACATTGCACAATTGAAATTAGTATTTCAGGAACGCCCAAATATGAATAAATGTTATTACATTCCAAGAAAAAATAAAAACAAAAAATTGGGGATGTCTTGGTGAGAAAAAAAATGATTTATAGAAATCTAGCTGTTTTCTTTACCTCAAGGTATCAGTCATGACACTGAAGACCCTGACAATTACCACCACAGAGGAAAAACTGCTCACAAGAGAAAAACACCACTGGCGAGAGTGCCCAAATGCACAATTTACAAACAACCTAATCATTCAAAATTAAATTAACCCTGGAGTGCTATTTCACATATTAAGTAGTTTCATTACATTTTTAAATTTTTATTACACAGGAAGTACATAAGTTCATTTTTAAAATCACTATTAACATATACATATGTGTGTGTGTGCATGTGTGTGGGTAAAAATCTATTGTCACCTCACCAATGGTAATACTGAATTCTAATTCCAATGTAAAAGAAATCTTTATAGACTCAGTACATATTGTTTCACAATATGCATACAACTCACATATACACACCTACACACATTTTACTTTTTAAGATTTTAAATCCACAAGTCATTATGGAATTAAAATTTCAAGATGCACATATAATTTTTTTTTCTAAATCTCCCTGTAGTCTTTTCTTTAATATGTAACTCAGATATGGTGGTGGCTGTTGTTTTAAATAAGTGTGAATAAAAGGCTAACCTGGTTCTTAGTAACTTTCATTCCTATAACTCTGCCTTATGCAGCCGGTAATGGACTCTCATCCCGTAAGTGAAATTTCTGCGTTTGCACTATAAACCTTTACTCCAGTGATTCTCAAAGATTGAACTTGTGTGTTGTAGCTAAAGAGAACCAAATACCATGTGTGATTTGTTCAGTGTCACTTGGTAATCTTCTTCAAAGAATCCTAATGTTTACATGTTTTACTTTGGAAGTCCTGTCGTGCTCCTACTGCACATAACCCCACACTCACATCATCCCATTTTTCTGTCCTCTTTTTACAAGTTGCATCCTGATGAGAAAGCAGAAAAAATTCCCCAACAAGCCTCAGAGCTTGCAGTTCTACATACTACAGATACAGAGTTGGGCAAAATGAGAATGGTGGCATATATCCAGAACCCACCACCATCACTGAGTTCCATTCAGAAGAAGGCAAAGCTCCTCAAAACTCCATATAAGAGCATTTATTGCTGAGGAATCTTCAAAGATCTGAATAGAAGCAGTCAATATTATAAGGGGTCTGGACACTATGTTGAGAATTGACCAAAGCAAGGTGCCAAAGACACCTAAATTAGCTCTCTAAATAAACTTGGGTAAAAGTACACTAAAGGCACATTCCTCCTAACCCATAGTGAAGAACAGTAATAACCATGCTGTTCTCTGAAGGCAAATAGAATTGGAAATGTCTTCGGGTCTCTCTTCAACTAATAAAATGAGAACAACTAATAAAATGAGATCAACTAACCTATTGGATAAAGTCATTGTGAAAACATAATCGGTTACAGAAAATGTTTAGTATAGAGTCCTCAAAATGATGGTTATAATTATGCTTATTACTGTTGTCATTATCATCTTGATTTTTCAGTTAAGTGCATATTACGATGAATGCAAATGTCTGGGTGTAGAATAAGAGTTTTTCTCCCTGACTCCTTTATTCTTCCTCTGCTATCTGTCCAGCAACTGGAACAGCAAATGCCAAATGAGTGATTGAATGATCAAATGAATATGTTTTAGCACTATTGACTTTTATGTTAGCTTTTTTCCCCATCTACTTCATGGAATCTTGCATCCTTTATTGTAAAACAATGATTTGTTCTCCATTTCGCGCCAGCCTGTACCAGAACATTCTAGTCTTCACATACAGTAATAGCTTTTACAACATTTGAAATTTTAAGTGGGTTATTTTCTCCCTACTGCCAATAAGTGTGTTTCTACTAAATCCATTTATCAGATCTATCATGAGCACAATGATGACTGGGAAGATAAGTAATAATAGCAGGCAAACCGATCTACCTCAAATTTTCTAAAATTACTAAATGCACTGTGCTTTTCCTCCACATAAAAGATTATGGGGTAACAGAACCAGCACATTAAATTTGAAAAGGCAGCTCAGTATTACATACCTGTAGCCAATTGAAACTACAGTGCAACTTTCCCATATCCTATCCTACAATTGGTTATATATTTGCTTAAATTCCAAATCACTGCAGAGAGCTGTTGGTTAATCTGATTGGATTATGATCATTACTTCTATGCATCCAACGGTTTAAGGAAAATATGAAATGAGAAATACTCCTTTTAAAATAGACATACCAAAGCATTCACAGACACGTCTTAAATTCAAACTGTGTTTTGCATCACATGAATTAGAATAAAATTGAATAAGATTATAATTCAAGGGCATAGCAGTCTGAGTTCTCCCTTCTCAATAACCTCTCTATTCTAAAACAATTCAAAAGAAACAGTATATTAATACAATGTCACAAAGTATTTTTAAATGTGCTATTGAAAAAAAAAAGCCATTGCTCAAAATTTACTTTACTATTTCTGTTAAAAAAAAACTATTTAAATTTGAGAATATTTATTACTGCCAGCTTTTCGCTGTGCTGAAACACAAACAACAAAATATTAGAGAGGGAAAGGTGATAGAGTTGAAGCTTAGTGTGAGAAATGATGCTTTTCATATTTAGCAGGATAATGAAGTTGAAAGCAGTTAAGTGAATAGAAAGGGACAGATGACTCCTCCTGAGATGACTTTTAGAGTGTGTTTTTCTCTTATTAATTTTGAAGTGAGGTGAACATCAGACATTTTCATATGGCATTGACAGTATAGAAGCATGTTTCTAGGCCAAAAATAAAAATTAACTTAATCACATCTGACTAGGAATTTTTTTTTCAAACTACTGCTCTGGTACATTCAGTAGAATAGATATGAAGTAAATGAATATAATGTCCTTTGTAATAACTTTTAAATAGTTTTTTTTTTACAACGTTCTAATTTCTAATTATGCCACAGGAACAAAGGCATACTATGGCAACCATGAAAACGCACCTCTCAGATTTCCTACTCTTAGGAGACTAATTGGCAACAGCCCAAGCTGCTGCATTCTGAAACCCTTTGCTGTGTCTTTGATGAGGCCACACTTCCCAAGGCTGCTCTGGCCAACAACTGAACCCATTCCTGCAAGATGTAGGAGCTCATTGATGGGAGGACTTTGGCTGAAAGTCTCCTTGCCAGCCTTCCTAAAACTGTTGTAAAAACTGTGCTGCAGTCTTAGAACTTCCTTCCTCCTTCCTCTCATCTCCCTTCTCTTCATCCCTTCCTCTTGCCACCAAAGGGTTCAGAGCAGCATCATGGTCTGAAAGTTCGTCCAGTCTCTTCTGACTTTCTCCCCACATTCCCTCACTGCCATTTCTCTGAATATCTCTCCTCCTCCCATCTAATCCTGCTTCAGTGACTGTTCCTCAGACAACTGTGACCTACACCTGTACTTAACACAGAAGATCAGGACATACCTATTTTTGTAAACAATCATATTTTAAAGTCACTGAATAAATATACAAAACAAGCAAGCATATCTTTTCTGCATGGAACTATGGTAAATTCTAATTTCTGTTTATTCACTTTCATTCAAGTTCAATACCATTGTGTTAATTGCCCCAATCTCTGATGCACAGACATCTTGCTCCCGTGACACTCAAAAAAATAAATAAATAAATAAATAAAAATTAAAAAAGGTATGGCTACAGCTAATATCTAAAGGAAGCTTTTCCTTTCTTTCCTTTTCTTTGGCGCAGGGGTGTGGGGGGGGGCATGGTGGAGAAGTAGTTCGTATCAGAGATCACTAACTAATCATCAAACTCTTTTTCTCTTCTTCTGAACAAAACGGCACCAGACGACACTTCTCAGCCTCTCTGTGTGGCTAGGTGTGGCCATGTAACTGAGTTCTAGCCAGTGAAATGTGCATAGAAATAAAGAGAACCAGTTCCATCTCTGGTCCATTAAACCTTCCCAGTGTGATTCTTTGTGCTCTTCGCCTTTTCACATAATACTGCCCATAAGCAGAGCAAACCTGAAGTCACAAGTTAAAGATGAGAAAGTGAGAAGAAAAAAGGTGCCTGGATTTCTGAATCATCAATTGCATAAGAACCACCTTGACTGGGAACACCTGGACTGTTATGTAAATAAGAAATAAACTTAATGGTGTTCAGCCTCTGATTTGGTGCTGAGCTGGTCACAATAGCAAGCATTGCTGTAACTAATATATAGTTTTATATTTCAAGTATACCTAACAGGGTTCATAATAATGATTGCCCCTGCAAGGCTGTGATGATATGGAGGATATGGCCGGTGCCTGCAAAGATGGACACCAACAGTTCTCTCCCTTTCTGTGTGCACAATCCACTCTTCTTCTCAAGAAGTGGTTTATTTCCCCTGTTCCTTGAATCTGGATGGTCCTGTGAGTTGTTCTGACCACCAGAAGACAGCAGGAACCTTGAGCCAGTTCTAAGCCTAATCCTTAAGAGCCCAGACAGCTTTTGCTTTCATCATGAACACACTGGCTGTGCTATAGGGAAGCCCAGGCTGTACGGCTAGGGGCAAGGGCCACTGAGAGAGGCCCTGGAGGATGAGGTATCAGGTGGGAAAAGAAGCCACATGGAAAAGACCCAATGCACCACAACCAACTGCCATTTTCAAGTCTCCAGACCTTGAGGTCACAGCTGCCTTCTTCTTCCCTGTCCACAGAACACTGCCATATGGGTGATCCTAGATGATACTGAGTGGGGCAGAACTGTCCTGTACACTCACAGAAACAAGATAAACAATTGATTGTTGTTCTTTTAAGCCATTAATTATTTTGGGGGGAAGAGGAATGAGAGAGTGAGAGTTATTTTTACACAGTAAAAGATAAATGATGCATTAGAATTTTAAATAAAGAAGTAAAGAGTTTAGGTAATAGCCTGAGAAGCAATAGTTTCTCTATTGTATTTTTGGCTTCAAAATTCCAAAATATAAATAATTATATTCTCTTACCATTTTACAATATTATCATGTTCTGTAAAGTAAATGACAAGCAGACATTTCAACCTAGTAATAAATATACACTGATCTTGACACACACAAAAAAGAGGCAACATTCTTCACATTTGAAAATAAAAACACAAAAATTGTTAGGTGTCTTGAATTTGGGCATCTTTAGAAATGGGTAGTTTTGATTCTGTAATCCTGAAAGAAAATGCATTTCCTTCTTCTTTGAAGAATATAACATCTAAAGGTATTTCCAAGACACACCATTTTAAGAAGGAAAAATAATTCTCTTTTAAACAACAACTTAAATTAGACTTCTTCAATATTAACAAAATATGAAGTAGCACCTTTGCATATAGTATCAACAAAATATGTATATTATTTTTCAATCAACAACATAGACTATCTCAATGTGTGAGAAAATTCCAGGGAGTTGGCAACTCTTTAGCATCAGGCAATAGCCTGATTGAAATAGAAAAAAAAATTATTTTACAAGAGAAGTATGCTTAGTATTATGTTTCTTTAAGTATATATCCCCTTAAGGTAAGTGACAGTGTCAAGAAGGCACAAGATAATAATAGCTGTGGCAGATAAAGTCCTCTAAAGATGGCCTAGATAATGTCTCCTAACCCACATATTCTTACAGTGCAACTCTATCTATTGAAAGGTGAAATCTAAATCTACTCCCTTTGAAACTGGTTGGGCTTTTGTATCAGTTTCTATAATTAGAGCACAGTGGAAGTGATGCTGCATGACTTCTGAGGTTAGGTAATAAAAGACAATTTAGTTTCCACCTTGCTGCTGAGTACTCATACTTTGAGCCCTGAGCCTCTGTGTATGCAGGCTAACTGTCATGAGGTAGCCATCCTGTGAGGAAGCCTCAAACAGCCCACATGTGAGAACAAATGAAGAAACTCAGAAACTCATTAAACTTATTAAAAAGAGATGTCCAGACAGCTCCCAGCTACTCCAGGTCCCCATTGTTTTAGCTACAGCCCCTCCAACCGGAACCATCAGCTGACCCCTTCCCAAATTTCTGACCCACGGAAATTATGAGAGAGAATAAAATGGTTTTTGTTCTAAGTCACTAGATTTTGCAATACCTGGTACACAGCAATAGGCAACTAGAATAATAACTAATACTTATTGAGCCATAATAATATTAAGTACATAATATTTAACTAAATTTATTGTACATCTAATATTTATGTTTAAAGAAAATTACATGTATTACTTCATTTAATCCTTTCAGAAACCCTGTGAGGTAAGTATAATTATTCTTTTTCTACATAGAAAACCAGAACAAAGAGTGCTTTTGTACCTTCCTCAAGGTTCTAGTAGTAGATGGCAAAGATGAGATTTAACCCTGAGAGTCTAGCTTCTGAGCTAATACCTCTATTTTTATTTTATTATAAATATATATTATATACAACATAATTATGGTTGACATATATGTATGTACATACATATCTATATAAATATATCAACTATAATTACCTTATTGGATAAAAAACATTCCAAACTTTTTAAGATAACACACAAGACTTCAGAGAAATATCTGCTTGAAGTTATTTATGCAGACTTTCTGGAAATCATGCCTCTTATCAAAGCATGTTTTCATTTTGTTCTGTTTTGTTATCATGAACTTGGCTTTCCATTGAGGGTCATTATAAGAAATTATTACATGAAGAATATTTCTATATAATTAGTAAGAAGTATTACAGACAGGCCTCTCTATATTTCATGAGTAAACACCTGTAAGAATTTCACATAAGGTAAAGGATATCCAGACATAGAAATACGTTGTGCCTTTTTAAGAAAATTTTCTGCAAAGAGTTTACTTGTCTGGTTTCTCTTATTTCAGATTTTAAAATATTAACTTTAATTGTCAGATGAGATCTGAAAGTATCAAAATATAACAATACCTGGAGGGGTTATTTACCTTGGGAATTTATTTTGTTTTGAGGACAACAGGGTTTAACATACCAATTATTCATAATATTTTCTAAAATATATGAGGCAGGATCCAAATCTTCAGTTCCTCATACTATGGAGCTGGTGATAACCTTAACTTCTGTGGCTAGAAGAATAACCTCAGAAGAAATCCTCTTTTATGGAGCTTTGTTCCACAAATGGCCACAGCTAGCATTTGTGGAGCTCAGGGCAGGAATACAAATGGAGTCCTACAAAAAGCTGTCATAAGAGGAATGTTCATATCATTACAGGCCTACCTCCAAAAACAAGAACAAGCCCAAATAAATAACCTAACGCTTCATCTTTAAAAACTAGAAAAAGAAGAACAAATTAATTCTAAAGTCAGCAGATGGAAATAAATAATCAAAATTAGAGCAGAAATAAATAAAATTGAAAACAAACAAACAAACAAATAAAAACAAAAGAAAAAATAAATGCAACAAAGAGCTGGTTTTTTGAGAAGGTTAATAAAATGGACAAACCCCTGGCTAGACTCACTAAAGAAAAGAGAGAAAGGACACAAATAAACAAAATCAGGGATGAAAAGAGGGAAATTATGACAGATACTGCAGAAATACAAAGGATCATACAAGAATACTATGAGAAAGTACATAATACCAAATTCAATAACCTAGAAGAAAGGGACCAGTACTTAGAAAAGTACAACGTTCCTAGACTGAATTAAGAAGATCTGGAAAATCTAAATAGACTGATCAGCAACATGGCAATTGAAACAATCATCAAAAACCTACCAAAAAGTAAAAGCCCAGGACCAGACGGCTTCACCAGTGAATTCTACTAAACATTCAAAGAAGATTTAATACCTGTTCTCCTCAAAAAAATAGAAGAGGCAATACTTCCCAACTTAGTTTTAGAGGCCAGTTTTACTCTGATACCAAAACCTGGTAAAGATAACACACAAAAAAGAAAACTACAGACCACTACTCTCATGAACACATACGCAAAAATCCTAAATGAGATGCCAGTGAACCAAAAACAGCAACGTATTAAAAAGACTATACACCATGATCAAGTAGGCTTCATCCCAGAGGCACAGGGATGGTTCAGCATACACAAATTGATTAATGTGATACAACACATAAACAAATTAAAAAATAAGAATTATATAATTATATCAATAGATGCAGAAAAAGCCTTAGACAAGACATATCACCCATTATAGAAGGAAAATACCTTAATATAATAAAGGCCATCTATGACAAACCCTCAGCTAACCTGATACTTAATGGTGAAAAACTACAAAACTTTCATCTGTGTGTGTGTGTGTGTGTGTGTGTGTGTGTGTGTGTGTGTGTGTGTTCACTCACACGTGAATATCTATGTGTGTATATCTCCCTACTGACACTTGGAAGTCATAGACTCAGTGAGGCCAGGTGTGGGTGTCCCCAGTGACAGCTCCAGCTCCAGTGGCCAGCATCAACCACCAGACATGTGAATAAAGAAGTATTCATATGATTGTAGCACAACTGATGCTGAACGGAACAGAAGCAAGTTGTTCCCACCAAGTTAACTGTCCCCAAATTGCAGAATTGTGAGCAAACTTAATGCTGTCATTTTAAGTCACTGAATTCTGAGGTGTTTATACAGCACTAGATAGCCAGGATATACTATTAAATATTAGCTTTCTAATGGTCATGTTACAATGTTAAATGTCCCAGATTTCTAAGTCAAAAATCTGAGCATTTGAATTGAAGCTCCATCATTTATTACTGTGTAAATATAAATCAATTATTAGCTTCTGTTTCCTCATTCATATGCTAGAATAATAATCTTCCCTCAGAAATATCAAGAGTTTCAAAAGTAAAATGTATATAGAAGCATATGATACAGGGGACTTCACATGTCACAAATATTCCTTGAATCCAGACCTGACAATTCCAGACATTTATTCTCTTCCTTCTCTATTCTATTGATTTTTCCCAAGGGTAAACAATCGTGAAAGGTATGCCTGCTACATCTGAATCTAAAAGTGTAAATAATCTATGCTCTATTTTTGAACTAAGAAATTATTACTAGCACATTCTTAATCAAAGACCATTATCCACTGAATTATTCCAAGAAGAAACTCAGTAACTGGCAACTGCAATTCTTAAAGTCATTAAAGACCCCAGGAAGAATAACACTGTATGTTGCATAGGGAGCCTACAGATTGATTCTTCTTCTGAGTATGCCTTTTCACTGAACTGGGTTCCTGAGGGGGCAAAATGCTCCCCATTAATGCCCGATGCAACTTAACTCTGTCAGCTGCTCCTACTTCAACATTAGAATGCTCTGCATCTTAATTACCCAAAAACAGTCTGACTTGAAAGGCTGACTTTTTTAGAAGCTACATTTCAGACACTATGTCCTTTATTTTTTAATTTTCTTTTATGTTCTCTAAATGGCATTAGAAGATGAATTTCAAAAAAGTACAATGTATTTAAGATTTCACTTACCAAACAAAAGCAGTAAAAGACCATATCAAACATCTGCAGTTTTCAACCACATACCTAGCGAAGCACGAAATGGTTTTAGTGAAGTACACAATTTGGCATCCTTGCCATCAAAGACAATTTTAAACACATATTCAAAATGCCTAGTGACAACAGGTCTCTCTTGATGAATTTTAATCTGCCAAGGTGAAACTTGAAATATCAATGTCTCTCAATTAGAAGCATAAACTTTAAAAATGAGAAATAAAATTGTGGCAGACTAAACAAGGCACAGGTAGGTAACTGACAAGCCTGCATAATGTGGAAAAATCATAGGTTAGAGGAACTGTAGCAGTATAAAGTGCTAGGTTTGTACAGCCAATTCCCCCAAAGAGATGAAAGCCCTTTACATACATCATCTCATTAACACCCCTGCTACCCTCTGCAGGGCCAGTGTTAGGGCAGACATCCACTGGTGGTGATTCTGTGGTCGTGGGTATCCTGTGTGGCAGCCTTTTGTGAACCTATTAATTCCCTTCTCTTTTCTGTAATAGAGTATGAGATTAGCATTAGAGTCACAGCTGGAGATGTAATGCAGCATCAGTTCTTAAACTGATTTGTCCCTTTCTCCAACTTGTCACACTACACAGATAACTATCTACAACATTTCCGTCTAAAGGTATATTAATGAGCTGTAACCGTTTCTGTGAAAGAGAATTCAAAGACATCAAAAACATCTGTAACCACTAATTAGAGATTCGCTTAACGACATGAGATTATTTCAGAAAGCAGGTTACCAGTGGGACTCATTTGTTGCTCAAAAATCCAGACAGTTCAGACATTTGATTTTTTTTCCCATTCTTCTCTTCCCACCTCCTGTCAGGAAGATTATATACATGTTACAATGCATGTATGTGTAGGTTCATTTTTAAAATAAGCAAAAAAAGCACTATTTTGCTGTCATGCAAACTAACTTTCCTGAAAGTCAGAGTGCCGAAATCTTATTTCGTATCCCTTTATTCACTGTATTTCAGAAAAATAAGCCTCTATGAAATTTAATTACTTTTCAAATGCTACTCATTCATATCATATCAATCAAAATTGTCAAACTACAGCTCATCTTTTTCAAGGGAGAAAAAAATTACACTGGTTCAGAAGCTTATTACTATGAACTGCAAACCTTTATGTATGCTAATAATTTTACTATACTGGAAAATTCTATTGGGTGACATTTCTTTGATAATACATCCAAGGATTACATCTGCCACCTAAAATTCTCTTTGAAAATAAAAATGTTAAACTATGTCTGAGCATAAATTTTAAATCAATGACTTTACTTCTAAAATTTAATTAGGAAGCAGCATAACCAATTTTTTTAATTGCCTGGGAAGTATGCACCTTGATTCTGGAGTTCATAGCTAACAGAAGAGTTAAACAGACTTTCCGATTGTGTCTTCATGGAACTACTGCATTGAATTTTTATACAAAATAAAATAGTTAGTATCAACCTGAGCTAAAACAACACCCACACTTTCAGGAGAAATGTCGTTTGCATAAGTGGATTCTTTATGAAAGAGTTGCAGAGGCACTTAGGGAGAGTAATGACTAAGTTTGAGTACTCGTTGGTTTGATTAATTTAAGCACTATGTGCAAGTGTCACATTTGCTGAATCCATTGCTTTTACGAAAGGCTGAGTTAAGGCTGGGATGCTACATCTGTGCCAGTTCTGGCTACTAGTTATTGAGGCTCCTGCTACTCTAAGTGTTGTCTTGGGCATCATTTTGGGTTTGTGAGAAATACAGAATTTAAAGCCTCAGTGAACTAGGGCCCTGACCTACTGAATCGGAATTTACATTTTAACATGATACCAAGGTGATTGCTATACACATAAAACTTTGGGAAGAGCTGAGTGAAAATGGTATCCAAAACCTAAAAGCACAAAATCAAAGTGTCTAAAATGTAATATAACTGAAGTTTCTATAGCAAGGTCACATATTTGGTCCAATCTATTTTTATTCATCAGATCATCAACAGTACCCATGTTCCCCTCTTCCATTTTCAAAATATGTCTTTGTCTATTAGGTAAATGTAAATACAGCTAAAAGCTTCATTATTGGTCCCCTTCTGGATTTTCAGCAACATTTCCACCTCAATAACCAAGAAGGGAAACTATGTCCTACAAAGGAAGGCAAGTGAAGAGCTTTGAGCTCCCAAGAGGAACCTACAGTTTTGTTTTGCTTCAGGTACTGTCTAGTTTTTGCCCTTCTTGATTGTAATTAATTGGTTTACCAGTGTGACATACTAGTGTATCAATGGCAATGAAACGCATTTTAACTTTTTCTGCTTCTGTAATATTTCATGGTCCTCATGTCATTTTACCACAAAAATGTCACTGAATCCTTCTAAATGTTAAATTATAAGCAGAAGCTATAAATAAAGACAGTAATTTTTTATGGATATGAATGAATTCATAGAGACATTTGACAGAATACTCTTAGTGACATTGAAACATGGAATCAATAACAAACTGGAAAATTCCACTAGCTTAAGAGAGGCCCTCAACGACACCTCAAATCATCTATGCAGAATTTTTCCTCCATAATCTCACAAGAAGTAATTTTAAATGTTGGGCTTTCTCGTCAAATGTCTTTCAGAACCATGCTGTATTTCCAGGGAATGTTTAATATTAAGAATCAACATTTTGAAATATTTTGAATATGTTTCCCAGGTCACATAGGTTGTGATAAGTTCACAAAAGGCTGCTGTTGGCCCAATTTTTCTCATGGTTGCCAAATATCAGTTTTTAGGGTGGCAATTTCTAGAATTCTATAGGTCCTTTTTACTTCAGCATAAGAAACTCCAATATTATCTTTATAATTTTGTTTTAGTCGTTTACTGCTGCTTAGCTAACCATTCCAAAACTCAATGGAGTTTTTCTTTAATTAACCATTTTATTATGCTCACAAATTTTGAGTCTCAGGAATTCAGACATGGAATAGCAGAGTGACTTGTTTCTGTTCTGTAACGTTTGTGGCCTCAGCAGAGAAGGCTCACAATGTTCATACACACATTATTCAGGAAAGTTCATAACTAGAATGAATCTAAATATCCGTGAACTAGAAAATGACTAAACACAATGTGAAACATCCATACAAGAGAATACTATTCAGCAATAACAAAGTACTGATATATGTTACAATATGAATAATTTCAAAAATATTAGGCTAAGTTAAAAAAAAAGCCAAACAAAAAAGACTAGATATATTACATCCAGAAAAAGTCAAATCAAAAGCAAATTAGTGGTCACCTGGAACCAAGGGTAGAATGAGAATTGATTGCAAATGGGCATAATAAATATTTGGGGAGAGATAAAAATATTCTAAAGCCAGATTCCAATAATGTTTGCACAACCCTATAAACTTACTAAGATTTATTTAATTGTGCAAGAAGATGAATATTATGTGTAAATTATACATCAATAAAAGTCTTAAAGAATAAGAATACAAATAATAATATATGACCCCCTGAATACTGACTCATTATCCCATATACACACAAACTGTATACACACTCATTCAATTCTTGTTTTTTCCTCCAAATATAGATGATGTGTTCTGCCTCATTTATGATAATCTTCCCACCTGTACCTGGAAATATCTCTTTCTACCCTTTTTTATATTCCCCACTACTTTTCTTTCCATGACTCTCCTATATCTTCAACTTCTATTGGTACTTTTTCCATTAACTTATATCAAGCTCATTTTTTCTATAGTTAAAAAAATAACTAAATAAAATTTATTTTTTCTTGAATATGTCTTTCTATCTTTTCTCTATTATCTAAAAAATAAAAAAAGTAGATTTCAATTGCTGTCTTTGTCTTTCTCTTTTCCATTCTCGCTTTAATATACTAAAATCTGGCTTCCTCTCTCTACACTCAATTAGTCAGGTAACCTTTCACAAAGATCTACTTCAATGCACATTTGTTAATCTTGATCTAATTGGATTTATCTAATGCACTTGACCTTGGTTATCATTATCTGCTTGAATTTCTCTACCTCTTAGATTCCAGATTCCACTTTTTTGGTCCTTTTTGAACCTGTCAGACCATTCATCATTGATTATACTCTTTTAGATTCACAGCTTAATTATTAGTTTCGTTTATAATTCTACCCTTGGTTACTTTCATACTAATTATATACAGTCTCTTTAGATAATTCCATGCACTCTTGTTTCTAGTAACCATTTTATCGTAGGATGACTGCATTAATAGCCCCAAATATTCTCCCTTCCCTTTGTCATGTAACTTGGTAATATTCTACCACTCTAACTTTGGACCTGGCTATACAACTTGCCAATGGAATGTTAGCAAATGTGTTGGGCACAGAAGCTTGAAAGAATTTATATGAGTCAACTTTTAAGCTCTTGCTCCTCTTTCATTGCCCTGAGAATAAGCATCGGGTAGCTGTAACAGAAAGAGAAGATATAGCACAGAGTCTATATCTGTGCTATAATTAGTCCCTAATTGTCTCAGCCATAAGCATTCTAAGTCAGCTGGTAGACAAAGATTGCAGAGAATAAGACTAGGCCTCAGAAGTTTCACAGTTGTAAACTAAATAAATGTTCATAATTGCTTGCCACTGAAGTTTTATCGTTATTTGTAATATAGCATTATAATGGCAATGGATAACTGATCTACATCTCTAATGGTAGAAAGTAGCAAATCTGTGTTTGCTTACAATCTCTGAGCTTCACATTGGTGAACAGCTCTAGCCCAATGTTCCTCAAGATTTCAAATGAACAGAATTAACAGTTAGTTCATAATCTTCCCCATTTAATATAACACCTAGTAAAACTAATACCACTTTAGGTTTTGGCCCCAATTCAACCCAGTCAACCAACCTAGAATCCAGAAGTTGTATATGCTTATTTCCTCCCCCTTATCCTTCATCTCCAAAGATGCAACATGTGGTCCAGATAACAGCAGTTAGCAGTTGTAGATGAAGTTTACCATTCCCAAAATATTGTCTCTAAAAGCTGAAAAACATGTTATGTTTTGTCTACTTATTTGACAATAATTTGAAATAAAAATATTGCAAAGAAATATAATTTTGACAACTCTTCCCATGTATTAGAAATGGAGTTAAAAGAAATAATAGGTTTTCTTAGCAAAAAATAGTTGTTTTTATAATTTAAAATATATAGACAATGTTAACAAGTTTCACAATGTTGTTTCCAAAAATTAAAGTTGGGAGAAAATATTTGATAGTTTAATTTTTTTTTACTTTGGATACACTTGGAAAAAATTAATTTTGAAAAAGATTAATGAAATGGCTACCAAGGTTGTATATAAGCTGAAGGTGACAATGACAAAATGTGTTTTTCAAGCAATATAATACATGTCTAGAAAAGCAATAAGGCAGAGCAAAATGAATTAAAATGTGTTATACTCCTATTTGAAAATTTCAAATAATGAGAGCAGAAGAATTAAAGCCTTCTTATGAATCCAATAGACAGTATCAACAATTCAGAAGACAACATAAGACAGTAAGAGGAGAACGTATTTGGAAAGCTGGGCCTGAA